>JAJHIY020000935.1:1927500-1930000 GCA_022114975.2 Lampris megalopsis
CTACAGCTCAGCGGTAGCTGTCCTCTGCACAAACTGTCCTGAAGCACCTCCAGCAAATCTTTGCCGACCACAGACCAGAAAGACTTATAAAATTCAACGGGCAGTCCATCAATGCCAGGTGCTTTACAATTGCCCAGGCTCATGAGAGCAGTGTACAGTTCATTCAGAGACAGTTCTGCATCTAACACCGCATTGGTATCACCGTCCACCTGAGGTAGCCCAGCATAAAAAGAACTGGCCAACTCTGCATCCTCCACAAATTCACTTTTAAACAGATCATTGTAGAAGGAGGTGGCATATCTGCGGATCTCAGGGGTTCCCGTTATTGTGGTTCCATCGCCAGAGCGTAACGAATGAATGATCTTCCTCTGACCATTCCTTCGCTCCAAACCAAAAAAAAAACTGTGATGGGGCATCCATTTGAGACACATTCATGAAACGTGAACGGACCAGAGCTCCCTGTGCTGTAGTGCCCAACAGGTTGGCTAAGGCAGCCTTTTTAGCTTTAAGGGCTTCAATATGCCCTTGATTTCTTGTAGAATCCACTAAACCCTGTAACTCTACTACTTCAATCTCCAGTTCTTTAAGAGATCTGGTAATGTACTTGGTGACATTGCGAGTATACTCCTGACATAATTGTCTTATCTTGCTCTTTCCTACATCCCACCATTGCTGTAATGAAGAAAAAGTGGTCTTGCTTTTTCCATGCAAAGCCCAAAGAAACTCAACAGCCTCTCTGAAAGTTCTATCATGTAGAAGACCAGTATTAAAATGCCAATATGCACTCCGTACTTTAACATTCTGAATGAAAAAAGAGCACTGAACAAGACAATGGTCAGAAAAACCAACAGGAGTTATTTGACTTGATTTAAAGATACCAAAATTATGTTTGAAGCAATAAAAACGATCAAGTCTGGCCAGAGATAACAAATTATCCTTGGAGTGACTCCACGTGTACTGCCTGTCACTCTTGTAAAAACCTCTCCAAACATCCTGTAGGCCATGGGTTTCAATAAACCGCTTAAGTTTAGCAGATGAAGCGGGATGAGGCTCTAGATGGTTCCTGTCTAGTTTGGCATTTTCCTCGCAATTGAAATCACCTCCCAGAAACAAAAGAAATCGGTACAATTGTGAATTACATCACATAAGGTGGTCAGCAGTCTCATTCTCTCAACGCCCGAAACTGGGGCATAAACATTCACAAAAATCAATTTCGCACCCTCATATTGTACTGTGACTTTTAGAATGTGACCACACACTATCTCTTCTACCTCAGAAGAAGAGGGACTGAAACCCTTAGAGAAAAGCACACCAACGCCGCCACTGTTAGTTAATTTGTGGCTTAGGAAGACCTCCCCAGGCCACTCCTTCTTCCAGTCACTTTCATTCACAGCATCACTGTGAGTTTCTTGAATAAAGACCACATCCAACCCTTTCAATTCTACCAACTTGAAGAGAGAAGCTCTCTTCACATCGCTCCTGGCTCCATTTATGTTTAAAGACCCTATCTTCAAATCAGCCATGAAAGGGAAAGAAGTTGTCTCTGCAACAAGAAAAGCACATACAAACAATATGAGGAGAACAAACTTTGTCTTAATCATCACTGATTAATTGTGCCTTGACTTTTGTCGTGATTTTCTTGAGCCGGTAAACCTCTTGGTCAGTGAAAGCCCCCTCTTCCTTCCTCAGCCGTGCCACAGACCTGACGAAAGATCTCAAATCGGGGAAGAACTGTTCGGTTTTAACCGCCCTTTGCCCTTTAGTGTCAGTTAAAAATTTCCTAATTGTCTGGAGGGGATAAAAAATGGTTTCATCCTCTTGTGATGGTGTCCACTCACTTTCCTCATCCGATGAATCATCCAACACTTTCTTGGCCTTGGCACTACCCTGCTCTTTGTCAGGCATTTTCCTTTTACTGCGTTTAGCTGTTAAACCAGTCTCCTCCGTAAACATGTTGCCATCTACCAGTTCCTCACTGACCACACTTTCCACACTCTGACCACAGTTCATTTTACCTTTATCATATTTCCTTTCCTCTGTCAGCTTACATTTTTCCGGTTTCTCACTGGCCTGGGCACTATCGGCATCATTTCGACTCTTAGCTTGGTCCTGTTCCTCACTCTGCTCCCTGTTCTGCGTGTCTGCCTCGGTCTCCTCTACTTTCTCTGCGGACTGCTGTGCACCGGGCGAGTCAGACTCGGCTTCGGGCTGCGGCGCTTCGGGCCGCGGTGCTTCAGGCTGCGGCGCTTCAGGCGGGTTCGAGCTGGTCTGCTGTCCGGCCTCAGGGCAAGACCGAGCCACATGTCCTTCTGCACCGCAACCGAAGCATTTCATCGTCTCAGAGGTGGCAAACACGGTATAACTAAAACCGTCCACTTTGAACGCGAAAGTCAGGTTTAAATCGCCCGTGTTGTCCTTAAGGATCATGAACGCCTGTCTTCTGTGACACACAACGTGTCTTAGTTTTGGCGACTTGGAGCCCAGCAGAACCAATTTAATG
>JAJHIY020000935.1:1932500-2285000 GCA_022114975.2 Lampris megalopsis
CGGACGAGAGAGGGGAAGAGAGCAGATGAGAGAGGGGAAGAGAGCGGACGAGAGAGGGGAAGAGAGCGGATGAGAGAGGGGAAGAGAGGGAACGAGAGAGGGAAAGAGAGCGGACGAGAGAGGGGAAGAGAGGGAACGAGAGAGGGAACGAGAGAGGACGAGAGAGGGGAAGAGAGCGGATGAGAGAGGGGAAGAGAGCGGATGAGAGAGGGGAAGAGAGCGGATGAGAGAGGGGAAGAGAGGGAACGAGAGAGGGGAAGAGAGCGGACGAGAGAGGGGAAGAGAGTGGATTAGAGAGGGGAAGAGAGGGAATAAGAGAGGGAACGAGAGAGGGGAAGAGAGTGAACAAGAGAGGGAACGAGAGAGGGAGAGAGAGCGGACGAGAGAGGGGAAGAGAGCGGATGAGAGAGGGGAAGAGAGCGGATGAGAGAGGAGAAGAGAGGGAACAAGAGAGGAAAAGAGAGGGGAAGAGAGGGAACAAGAGAGGGGAAGAGAGGGAACAAGAGAGGGGAAGAGAGGGAACAAGAGAGGGAACGAGAGAGGGAACGAGAGAGGGAGAGAGAGCGGACGAGAGAGGGGAAGAGAGAGGGGAAGAGAGAGGGAACAAGAGAGGGGAAGAGAGAGGGGAAGAGAGAGGAATAGAGGAACGTGAGAACGAGAGGAGAAATACTATGAGTGAGAAGAAAAGAAGGAAGGGAGGATAGGTGTGAGGACAGAGAAGTGGGATGAGAGAGAAACATGCTTTTCTAACTGGCTGTCAACTTGTAATTACAGAGAGAGAGAGAGAGAGAGAGAGAGAGAGAGAGAGAGAGAGAGAGAGAGAGAGAGAGAGAGAGAGAGAGAGAGAGAGAGATGCTGGATTGCTTGCTAGCTGTTAGCCAGAATGGATGGTAGCTGCTGAGTGGTTGGCTAATAAGCAAGAAGGCCATTTGGAGTGGAGGGAGAACAAATGGGCATAGCGTCTTGATGCATGCGCAGTATTCCAGGTAAGAAAAGCACAGGAGGTTGAATCGGGTCATCTGGACACCACGTTACTGACAGATGCGTTTCATCACCATCTGCGTGACCTCTTCTGTCTCAGCTGAGGCTTTTGGGGTTTGAAAGCAACATACAGAAGCACCACTGGTTTACTCTTAGACAGCTGTTGTCCTTCTCCTCTCTTCGATCAGCTGGTGCACTGTCTGGGGTCTTCCTGGCTCTGACAAACGCCCAGTTAGGATCACCACACTTAACCAGGGCCTGTTTAATGTGGGGTTTCTCCCCTTCCCCAGCTGCTGTGTCGGTGGGGATGTTGTCAGCTCGGTGGTCCAGTGTCCTGATGACTCCTACTTTGTGCTCCAGTGGATGACGAGAGTCAAACCTTAAGTACTGATCAGTATGTGTTGGTTTACGGTAAACATCAACAATCAAATGTCCCCCATCACCAACTGCAATGTCACAGTGTAAGAAGACTAACCTGTCATGTTCCACATCCTCCCTGGTGGACTTGATGTGGTGTCCACAGAGTTCATGTGGTCGGTGAAATGTGCTATGTCCTGAAATTTAGTTTTAAGCCGGGTGTCGTCCACAAATCTGAACCAATGGCTAGGTGGTGTCCCTGGATAGGACACCAGAGCCTCTTTTCCACTTCCTCCATATACAAGTTGGCCACTACAGGTGAGACTGGGGAACCCATAGCACACCCATGCCTCTGCCTGTAGTACTGCCCCCTGTATGTGAAGTATGTGGACTGAAGACACAGCTTCAGGAGCAGACACACTTGGTCAGTGTTAAGGGTGGTCCTATTGCTAAGGGTGGGGTCGTTTTGTAACTTCATATGGACTACCTCCACTGCTTCATCAACAGGAACACACGTGAAGAGAGACGTAACATCATAAGAGACCATTGTTTCGTCCTCCATAACGCCGCGGCACAAACAGAGCACTATAGTGTAGCTGCTAGTACCAGGAGGATTGCCGTGATTTGTATGTTGGGGAAACCAAACAGATGCTGGCAAAGAGGATGACACAACACAGGAAGGCTAGTACGTCAGGCCAGGACTCCACAGTCTACACCATCTACACAGTCTACACCATCTACAGGCCAGTGGCCACGCTTTGATAGGGAGGAACGCTGATTTGAAGGGGGAGTCAAAGAGGCCATCTATGTGAAGAGGGAACGACCATTGCTGAACCGAGGGAGGGGGGGGGTTAAGAGTACATCTGTCACCATCTTACAATGCTGTGATTGCAACTATTCCCCAATCCTCTGTGAACAGTACACATGGTCATTGAAACGCTAGGTAATGGTCACTCCATATTTCATATGAAACTGGTGGTTGGTTTGGGTCGTTATGCCACTGTATTGTTTATAAGGGTGGGGACACCTGCAGTCACTGTATTGTTTATAAGGGTGGGGACACCTGCAGTCACTGTATTGTTTATAAGGGTGGGACACCTGCAGTCACTGTATAGTTTATAAGGATGGGGACACCTGCAGCCACTGTATTGTTTATAAGGGTGGGGACACCTGCAGTCACTGTATTGTTTGTAAGGGTGGTACACCTGCAGTCACTGTATTGTTTATAAGGGTGGGGGTACAGTGGAGAGTGAAGAGGTCACTGAGATGATGAGGACACGTGTCTCTCGGTAAACGCTGTGTCCAGATGAACTGATGATTCAACCTTCTTTGAAATGGACAGACAGTTGACAGTGAAGCAGAAGACAGCCAAGTGATGGTCATGGATGCTGGAGGACAGCGCGGTGGTAAAGCAGAACATTGCCAAATTATTCCATGGTCACATCTTTCCATCGACTTTGTCTGCTTAATTCAGTTCAAGATGGCGGGTGTGTACATATACATATATATATATATATGTACAGTATTACATATTTTTGAGTTTACATGTGACGGTATTTCAGATACAGCCAAAACCTTGACCACCGGGGGAACTTGACAAAGAGAGCGTCTCAGCTTTATCTTTTATTAAACATTATCAATCACATTTAAAGATCCTTGACATTAGATATTTATACCGAGTAACAGAGTAAAAGTAAAAGTAAAGTAAAAGTAAAGTAAAAATCCTGTACCAAACCTGTATTTCCAAGTAGATCATGAACACAAAATAGGGTGGATATCTTCTAGAACGGATCTAAAAGAAAACAACAACAACAACAACAATAAATGCCATTGACAGGGCTTCAGCACATACTAAAGCTGGATTGTAATGCCATGGTTTCATGCTCAGCAACAACAACGAACGTGAAGACCGCTCTTTGTGATCGCCAGTGGGCAAGATGTCATTATCGTCTTTCGAACCATCGGTGATTTTGAGTTCTGTGAGTTCAGTGAGTTCGGTGAGTTCTGTGAGTTCTGTGAGTTCTGTGGGTTCGGTGAGTTCTGTGAGTTCAGTGAGTTCTGTGGGTTCGGTGAGTTCTGTGAGTTCAGTGAGTTCTGTGAGTTCTGTGAGTTCTGTGGGTTCTGTGGGTTCGGTGAGTTCTGTGAGTTCTGTGGGTTCGGTGAGTTGTGTGGGTTCGGTGAGTTCTGTGAGTTCGGTGAGTTCTGTGAGTTGTGTGAGTTGTGTGGGTTCTGTGAGTTCTTCATATGTCTGGACTTTCTGGATGTGTGAGCGAGCTGAATTTGAGTTAGACTGAACAGCAGAGACACATTTGGGCTCTATGTGATGTATTTGAGTACTTGATTAGTTGTAAAGAACGTGTTATTGACCTTCAGTACTCGGTATTAGTTTGGTCCTCAGCTTCTCACCTCTCTCGTCAGATTTAACAGCACAGGCGAGACTGGAGACAAGGCCCCGCAGGCAAGCCCCCCTCAGAGAGATAAATATGTAGACAGAAAGAACAAAAAAAGACAGATAGCCAGAGTATAATGACTCTCGCTACAAATGTCCCAATCTTGGCATGACAATCCCAGAGCCCCACGTCACTATAAAAACCAGCCTCCTCGATGGTAAACACCAATCCTATAACTTCCTACTACACTAATTACTTATTGACTTGAAGCCCGACTAAGTTATTGAGGCGGAGGAGATAAGGGACAAAGAGAAGACGGGTGAAAAGAAAAGAAATGAAAAGAGCAGATGTAACAAGAGATGGGAGGAGAAGGGGAAGGAAAGACAGAGGATTGAGGTGATGAAATGGAGAAAGCCATCACTCCAGTGGCGTCGCACTACCCGCATTGGATCAAAACTGCTGGCAGGTGGTAAAATTACACACACAACAGAAGCCAACTGACGTGTGCAGTTGGTTAGGAGGCAGGAGGAGATATAGGAGGAGAGGATAACTAGGGTTCCATCATTTGTGTTTTGGTGGATGAGCAAGCTTGTCAAACTTAACAGCGATGCCTATTTTGTGAGGACACACAAAGCAAATTTGCTCTGCTGGTAATGGCGTGACTGTAGCCTTAGGCTGCTGGATCACACAGCCAGCAATATTTTTAGTGTTTTGTCATGCTGTTCAAACACAAAATGGCCTAGGGGTGGCTAACCGTTAGGGTTGCCAACCATTCCTTAAAATACTAAGGAATCGTTCCTTATTACATATAATATAATTATATATATATACATATATATATACATATATATATACATATATATATATATATATATATGTGTGTGTGTGTGTGTGTGTGTGTGTGTGTGTGTGTGTGTGTGTGTGTGTGTGCGTGTGTATAGTGTAAGGCCCATTATATTTGTTATGCCCACGCCGCCCCGTCCATCCAACCCCCGTCCCTGGCCCCTGTTCCTTATTTCCATTTCAAGGAGTTGGCAACCCTACTAACCATATGCCATGGAGAGCCACGTGTATGCAGGTTTTCATTCCAGCCCGACTCCACACCAGGTGATTTCACTGATTAGCAGCCCTTCAACCAAACAGGAAGAATGTATCAGTGAAATCAGCTGGTGTGGAGTCGGCTTGGAATGAAAACCTGCATACACATCACTCTCCATGGCACATGCTTAGCCATCGCTGATCTAGGCTTATATGTTGCACGTTGAATAGATCAAATATGGTCATTTGATAGGCTACTTTGCTATAAAGAGACTAACAGCAGAGCCCCATTGGCAAGCAGAGGAGGACTGGCCTTCTGGACGTTCTAGAAAAGTCCAGAACAGCTGTCCATCCAACGGCCTTCGGCCTGGCGCCGGGGTTCATGGACCAGACAGAGTTGTTAAGAGTCGGATAGAGTGACGTTGATAGTCAACAGCAGAGGGCACTAATACAATCATTTATTTGCTAAGCATAAATAAACCCACTGAAACAAATGATGAAGTAGAGTGCATCGTTGGTCGTGGGAGGTTGGACTCTTTTCATCGGAAGCATGAGAAATGAATATCCATTATCTCACCCTCCAAACATCTCACCCTTGTCTTTTCGCGCATTCATTAAACATGCGGTAAACAAATCGGGTTTCCCGTAGTCAGCAAAAACACTTTGTATTCTGATCTACCATGGATAGGAAGCCAGTGAAGGGAGGCAAGAATTGGTGTAATATGGTAAAATTTCCTAGTTTTAGTTAGGATTCTAGCAGCAGCATTCTGAACCATCTGAAGACTTTTAGTACTAGAATGTGGCAGACCTGAAAACAGAACCTTACAGTAATCAAGTGTGCATGAAACAAATACATGTATTAGAGTCTCTGCATCAGCTATAGACAAAGCAAAGACTGCATGTTAGCTATGTCATGTAAGTGAAAAAGGCAGTCTTTGTGATTTATTTAATGTGCTTATCAACGAAAAGGCTGGGATCAAGCGTAACACCAAGATTTTTGGCTGCCACACTTTCTGAGTTTCTGAGTTTTTCATTTTTATTTTTACTTGATCAAATTTGTGTTTGCGTCTAGCAGGGCCAATTACCAGCATCTCAGTTTTATTCAAATTTAAAAGAAGGACATTTAATGACATCAATTGTTTCACAGCAGCCAAGCAGGCCTCTAAATTAATCATTTGAGTATGGCCATCAGCGCTTATAGGCAATACAGCTGAGTATCACCCGCATAGCAATGGAATTTTATTGCATGACTGAAGTATAATTTGGCCAAGAGGTGAAATATAAAGAGGAAACAGTAGAGGGCCAAGAACTGAGCCCTGAGGTATGCCATATTTAACCTCAGATAATCTTGATGTAATAATATTTTTTTACAGCAGACACAATGTGTTCTTCCAGATAAGTAGGACTTAGGCCAAGAGAGAGCTAAGCCAGACACCAAAATTACAATTTATTCTCTCTAATAGTATACAGGGATTAATAGCGGCAAAGGCTTCACTGAGGTCCAGTAGTAGAAACACAGAAGTGGAATCAGAGTCCATAGCTAGTAGAAGATCGTTCACCACTCTGGTCAGAGCAGTTTCAGTGGAGTGACAGGCCCTGAAAGCTGATTAAAACGGTTAACATATAGTTTTCTTCTATATGGGTTGGAAGTTGCTGATAAACAACTCTCTCTAGTACTTTAGAAAAGAATGAAATATTAGAGACTGGTCGACAATTACCAAGAGACCGTGGTTCGAGGTGGATTTTCTTAAATAAAGGTTTGATCACAGCTGTCTTAAAACTGCTGGGAATAGGGCCAGTGTAAGTGATAAATTAACAATGTCTAGCATTGTAGGTCCCATGAAAGGCCAGTGGTCTTTAAAAAGTTTTGCTGGTAAAGGATCAAGTAGGCAAGTAGTTGATTTAGAAGCTGATACAAGCTTATTGAAAGTATAAAGAGAGATAGTCTCAACAGCTGTAATAACAGGGACTATCAGTGACTCATTTTATTGATATGAATTTGGCAAGTCAGGATCTGCAGGAGTAGCTGGAGTTGAAGAACCAATTTTGTTTGTGATTTCAAAACCTTATTGCAGAAAAATTCCAGAAACTCATGGGCCATGAATGGTGAGCTGGTAATAAATGGCTGCTTTTTAGCTACAGTGTCAAAGAGAAATCCGAGATTATGTTTATTAATAATGATTGAGAGATACACTGCTTTCGCAGCAGCTAAAGCACACCTGTATTTCAATAAACATTTAAGATAGGTAAAAAAAAACTTCAAATTTTGACTTGCCATTAGCGTTTCAGTCTCCTGCAGGCCTGCTTAAGAGTAGGGCTCTTTAGTCTGGTAGTGAGAGGTGCAATTGCATCGAGGAGACTAGAGAGGGCCACATTTAAGTCAATAGTGAAATTTTCAACAGAATCAGAATCATGTTTATTGGCCATCTAGGTTTGCACAACACGGAATTTGACTCAGGGTCGCGGGTCTCTCAGTGTACTTAACATAGAATAACAACACAACAATCTTCAGATACATAAACAAGGATTAACTTGTACAGGTGAAATAAGAGGTGATATAATGCAATGGTGCAGAGAATATATCAGAGATCAGAGATGCTACAGTCAGTCTTTACAGTGAACATTCTTAAACATATCCATGCATCCAAAGGTATGTCATCTGGACCAACCACCTTTCCACTCTTCACACTCTTCATAGCTGCCCTTACTTCCTCCTTGCTAACCCACAGCACTTCCTGATTCACTATTCCCACATCATCCGAACTCTCTCTCTCTCTCATTTTCTTCATTCATCAGCTCCTCAAAGTACTCCTTTCACCTTCTCAACACACACTCCTCGCTTGTCAGCACATTTCCTTTTCTATCCCTCATCACACTAACCTGCTGCACAGCCTTCCCAGCTAACTCCCTCTATTTAGCCAATCGGTACAAGTCCTTTTCTCCTTCCTTAGTGTCCAATCTCTCATACAACTCAATCTACGCCGTTCCCTTTGCCTTTCCCACTTCTGTCTTCACTTTATGCCGCATCTTCTTGTACTCCTGTCTACTTTCTTCAGCTCTCTGACTAGGGCTATGCTATATGACAATATACATGTGGATAAAAGTACTGGGACACACCTCTTAATCACTGAATTCTGGTGTTTCATTCAGACCCATTGCCACACGTGTATAAAATCAAGCAGCTAGCCATCCAGTCTGCATTTACAAACATTTTTGAAAGAATGGGTCATTCTGAAGAGCTCAGTGAATTCAAGCTTGGTACTGTCATAAGATGCCACCTTTGCAATAGGTCAGTTTGTGAAATTTCTCCCCTGCTAAAATATTCCACGGTCAACTGTAAGTGGTATTATTGAAAAGTGGAAGAACAACAGCAACTCAGCCACGAGTTGAAGGCAATAAAGTCACACAACACAGTCAATGAGTGCTGAGGTGCATAGTGCGTAAAAGTCTCCAACGCTCTGTTGACTCAATAACTGCAGAGTTCCAAACTTCCTCTGGCATTAACATCAGCACAAAAACTGTGCGCCGGGAGCTTCATGGAATGGGTTTCCATGGCCGAGCAGCTGCATGCAAGCCTTACATCACCAAGCACAATGCCAAGCGTCGGATGGAGTGGTGTAAAGCACGCTGCCACTGGACTTTGGAGCAGTGGAAACGTGTTCTGTGGAGTGACGAATCACACTTCTCTGTCTGGCAGTCTGATGGACGAGGTCTGGGTTTGGCGGATGTCAGGAGAACGTTACCTGCCTGACTGCACTGTGCCAACTGTAAAGTTTGGCGGAAAAGGGTAATGGTATGGGGTTGTTTTTCATGGGTTGGGCTAGGCCCCTTAGTTCCAGTGAAGGGAAATATTAATGCTTCAGCATACCAAGACATTTTGGACAATTATATGCTTCTAACTTTGTGGGAACAGTTTGGGGAGGGCCCTTTTCTGTACCAGCATGACTGTGCCCCAGTGCACAAAGCACGGTCCATTAAGACATGGTTGGATAAGTTTGGTGTGGAAGAACTTGACTGGTCTGTACAGAGCCCTGACCTCGGAGGGCTCTGTACGGGCCTGGCTTGGAGATTGGGAGCCAGGTCTTCTCGTTCAACATCAGTGCCTGACCTCACACATGCTCTTCTGGATGAATGGGCAAAAATTCCCACAGACACACTCCAAAATCTTGTGGAAAGCCTTCCCAGAAGACTGGAAGCTGTTATAGCTGCAAAGGGGGGACCAACTCCATATTACTGCCTGTAGATTTAGAATGGGATGTCATAAAAGCTCCTGTAGGTGTAATGGCCATGTGTTCCAATACTTTTTTCCATATAGTGTATATCGTGTGACGATAGAAAACCTTTATTATTTCATAATAAGCTCATTGTGGCTCATTATAAACTCATTGTGTCAAAAATCACACTCTTAATGGCAATATTTTTTTGTCATTTGGACGACCCTTTCCGTTCTTTGCACAGCACAGACATAGGCAGGAAATTTGCATGAAGGCAATACATTATTCATTGAATTTACAGAAAGTGTGCTATATCGTGATATGTATCATTATCATGGTATGAATGACCTATATTGTGATATGTATCGTTATCATGATATGAATGGCCTATATCGTGATATGTATCGTTATCGTCATATAAATGGCCTATATCGCGATATGTATCGTTATCATGGTATGAATGACCTATATTGTGATATGTATCGTTATCATGATATGAATGGCCTATATCGTGATATATACCGTTATCATGATATGAATGGCCTATATCATGATATATCGTTACCATTATACGAATGACCTATATTGTGATATGTATCGTTATCATGATATGAATGGCCTATATCGTGATATGTATCGTTATCATGATATGAATGGCCTATATCGTGATATGTATCGTTATCATGATATGAATGGCCTATATCGTGATATGTATCATTACCGTTATATGAATGACCTATATTGTAATATGTATCGTTATCATGATATGAATGGCCTATATCGTGATATGTATCGTTATCATGATATGAATGGCCTATATCTTGATATGTATCATTATCGTGATATGAATAGCCTATATCGTGATATGTATCGTTATCGTGATATAAATGACCTATGTCATGATATGGATTTTGGTCATATTGCACAGCCCTATCTCTGACTATCCCTCTTCTTCTTTACCAACTTCTTCCTCTGTGTACTTTCCTGTACTTCCTAATTCCACCACCAAGTCTCCTTGTCTTCCTTCCTCAGTCCAGATGACACACCAAGTACCTTCCTAGCTGTCTCCCTCACTATTTCTGCAGTGGTTGCCCAGACATCCGGCAACTCTTCATTACCACCCAGTGTCTGTCTTAACTCCTCCCTGAACTCCACACAACAGTCTTCCTTCTTCAACTTCCACCATTTGATCCTTGGCTCTGCCTTCACTCTCTTCCTCTTCTTGGTCTCCGAAGTCATCCTACAGACGCAAAGTCATCCGCAGTCACAAAGACACGATTGAAATAAACTACAGTGAGTAACTGTGCATTTCAGAACAGTGCAGTCTATGGTGTCCGGAAGTGCTTTTATTTCTACGTGGTGAGCGAGAATGTGATTTATAGCCACTAGTTTCATAATAGGTAACCAGAATGCAAAGACAATATATCTGTGCGCGTTCTGTCAGAGGCAGATCACCCCTGCTGTAAAAGCGGGTCTTTTTCCTTTGCTTGGATAAACTTTGAGTTTTAAGTAGGCTTCAAATTTATATTATATTAGGCCACCGCTAAAATTTTTGTTTAGTTGTGTAATCAAACTTGACGAGTAGAGGAAACAGTAATAATATGTAAATGGCCACAAGCGGCCAGATAGGGAGGTGTATGGTGATGGCATAGCCTACGCTTTCATCACTTGCCAGTGAGGCTTTGCCATAAGGCTGCACTACTATGTGTGGTATGGAGGGAAAAAAACTACCTCAATATGCTGCTATATCTATATACTAAATTAATGTTGATTACATCTGTGCTTTATCAGGTGTGACTCATTAATCAACTGAGTCATTTTCCCTTCCTCCTAAACAATGGACACACCATGCCACACCTGCTTTACCAGGTCATTGTGCCGGCAGACACACCAGCATGTACCCTGGCTCTGCCAAATGACGGAAGCTAAGCAGGTGTGGGCTTGGCTAGTACTTGGATGGGAGACCTCATGGGAAAACCGAGTTGCTGCTGGAAGTGGTGTTGGTGGGCCAGTAGGGGTCAGTCTTCCCTCTGGTCCTAATAAAAATATCAAATGCCAATGCCCCAGTGCAGTGACGGGGACACTGTGCTGTAGGAGATGCCGTCCTTCCGATGAGATGTTAAGCGGAGGTCCTGACTCACTGTAGTCATTAAAGATCACATGGCACTTATCAAAAAGAGTAGGAGGTCCCCCGGTGTCCTGGCAACATTCCCAACCTGTCTCTCTCCATCTGGCCACCTAATCATCCCCCATGTAACTGGCTCAATGATTCCTTCCTCTCCACCTCAAGCTGATGTGTGCTGAGCGTTCTGGTGCAAAATGGCTGCCGTGCATCACCCAGGTAGTGCTACACATTGGTGGTGGTTGAAGTGAGTTACCCCTTCAGTGATTTGGGTGTCTAAAAAGGTGCTATATAAATGTAATCTATTATTATTGTTATTTCTTTCACGTCTTCCTCTGGTGTGTCTTTTGTTGGTCCACGTCTGCGTCTTTCATTATTTTTGGGTACTTCCCGAAAAGAATGAAATAAAGTACTTTTGGGTACTTTATTATTGTTATTATTATTATTTCTTTCACGTTTCCTGTTTTACATCCTGTAGAGCCGGGTCCAAACTCTGTGACCTGAGGCACTATAGGTCAGATGTCACTTGACTGACAGTACTCGTCGTAATATGTGGGCTGTTCCGAGTAGGGCGATCTTCTGGACTGCACTGATGTTGATGTTGCCTGGGATACGGTTGGCGAACTTTTCCATTCCCTTCTTCGTGAATCCTAGAGCTCCGATGACCACTGGTGTTGTTTCGGTCTTCATTCCCCACATCCTGTTGATTTCAGTCGACGAGCATGCACCTCTTTTGCTTACTGTCCCTGATAACGATGTCAGGCTTGTTGGCTTTTATCTCTCTGTCAGTGTGGTTGGGCTTGCCCCAGATGATGGTGACGTCATTGTTCTCAAGTGACCGTTTTTGGCTGATGTTCGTACCACTTCTCAGTCGTCTTGATCTTGTAACTCCTGCAGATCTTCCAGTGCAGGTATGCTGCTGCCTTGTTGTGCCTGTAGATGTACTCGGTCTTTGCCAGTTCCGGCAGCCTGAGACAATGTGGTCAATGGTTTCTTCGTACATTCCACAGGTTCTGCATTTTGGGTCTGTTCCATCTTTGATGATGCGATGATGATAGGATCTGGTTGCAAGGCTCTGGTATTGTGCAGCGATTATCAGGCCCTCCATCTCTGCTTTCAGTCCGGTGCTCCTCAGCCCCTGGTGCGTCTTTTGTTGGTCCACGTCTGCATCTTTAATTATTTTTGGGTACTTCCCGTGCATTGCTTTGTCCTCCCAGGTTTTTTTAGTTGCTGCTGGCCATGGTGTTTTGCCATATGCTTCACTCGTTTGGCATAGATGGTATTTGCCTCGTTTTCTGTTGGTGGGGTTTCTGGGCCATCACTCTCTTTCTTGAATTGTGAAGCTACTTTATTGATGGGGTAGAGCTGATGTTTTACTACTCGGAGGAGTAGGTCATCTGTTTTTGTCAGGTATGCATCCAGGCCGATAGTGGTAGTCTTGAAAGTCAGTTCGAGTTGGACTAGGCCTCATCCTCCTGAAGCTCTTGGTAGGTACAGACTGTCGACATCTGCTTTTGGGTGGTGCATCTTCTCCATGGTCAGCATCTTTCTTGTCTTGGTGTCTAGTCTCTTGATGTCGTTCAGTTTCCAATTGATGATGTTGAAGCTGTACGTCACTACAGGTATCGCTAGGGTGTTGATAGCTTCAATTCTGTTGAGTTCGCTCTTCAGTACCATACACACTCTCCCGTGGTACTCTTTCCGGATCTTCTCCTTCTTGGTTGAGTGTTGTATGCCGTCTCCTTCATTCACTCCTAGGTACTTGTATGTGCCATCTTGGTCATCTTGATTACGGTGTCAGTGTCAAGGTCTAAGTCTGCAGTCTTGGTAAGTCTTTCCTTTCTTGAAAGTGGCTTTGGCACACTTGTCGATTCCGAATTCCATCTTGATGTCGTCGCTGAAGGTCTTGACGGTGATGAGTAGACCCTTCTGCTGTTTGTCATCCTTGCTAAACATCTTGAGGTCGTCAGTGTAGAACAGGTGGGTCAGTTTGCCATTCTGTGATTTGTACCCGTAGCTGCTGTTGTTCAGTAGATTGCTGAGTGGTGCTAGTGCAAGGCAAAGGAGCAGTGGCGATAGTGAGTCCCCTTGGGAGATTCTGCTTCTGATGTTGATCAGTCTCGATTTTAACGACCCCTCTGCATGATGGAGATTCAGGATGGTCTTCCAGATCGTCATGCTCTCCGTGATGAATTTGACAGTTGTTGGGCAGACTCTATAGATCTTGAGGCTCTTCTCTATCCAGGAGTGTGGCATGCTGTCAAATGCCTTCTTGTAGTCAATCCATGCTGTTGACAAGTTCTTTTTCTTCGATTTGACCTCATGCAATATGGCTTTATTGGTGAGTAGCAGGTCCTTGCATCCGTAGCTACCTTTCTTACATCCCTTCTATTCTGCTAGTAACAAGTTTATTTGTCGAGGAAGCTATCGGTCCTCTCTGTGATGATGGAGGTGATGATCTTGTACATTGATGGTAGGCAGGTGATGGGTCTGTAATTCTTTGTTGTTATCATTATTATTATTACCATTGTTATCATCATCATCATTATTATTACAATTATTATTATTATTATTATTATTATTATTATTATAGCTGTCTTGAATCTATACTCAGTAATAAGGTAGTCATTACTGTTAATATAATTATGATAAAACATCAGAGGTGATATGTCAAACACCTCTATCAATATGTATTATTAATAATTGATAAATAATTCATAGATAAATTTATTAATATGTATTTATTAATAAAGATGTGTCTTTATTGTATGTATTGTATTGTATGTCATTATTGTAGTGTGTGTTACATTTGTTCTTTCTTGGTCTCCCATTTATTCAATGGGCAACAGAGAATAAAGACACACATTGAAGTCAGCGTTTTAATTGCACTATGGGAAGAAACTAGAAATCACACCTTGTCCAGTATATTATATAAGAAAACAAGAGGAATCATCATGCTAACAAAACAAAAGACAATATGCCCCTAAGAATTAATATTGCAACACTTTTTGAACAGCAGCATATGTTAAAAACCGAATCCTCAGTATTAGTTGGCCCTTAAGAGTGTGATTATTCCGACTAATGAACTCTTTGCTGTCTCCATTTTAGAACTAATAGGAGATTTAAATGGTAATGGCCTCTGAAGTGAGCATTAACTGTTAAGTGTACTTTTTAAGTGAACCTATGGACTGTGTTAATGTGCGACTCTTTAACAAGCGAGAAAGACAGAGCGGTTTCACTACAAAAACACAGATTAACAGAAATGCAGCAAAAGACATACAGAGAGAAGGTTCCATCTTCAAAAGGATCATGCTACATTTCTGATACATTACTGATAAATCTGATACATTACTGATACATTACTGATAAATCTGATACATTACTGATACATTACTGATACATTACCATTTTAGAACTAATGCGGTAGTAATTTACTGCATTTCTAATAAATTTCTGACACATTACTGATAAATCTGATACATTACTGATACATTACTGATACATTACTGATAAATCTGATACATTACTGATAAATCTGATACATTACTGATACATTACTGATAAATGTGACACATTACTGATAAATCTGATACATTACTGATACATTAACATTTTAGAACTTATGCAGTAGTAATCTACTGCATTTCGAATACATTTCTGAAACATTACTGATAAATCTGATACATTAATGATACATTACTAATAAATTTCCATTACTACTACATTTCTGATACATCACTTTGTCTCTTGGTAGTTATCAGAGACAATCTTTCAAACGAACATGGTTGACGAAATCAACGCGGTTTCTCTCAAATGGCCAGAGTTCTGGGAGTCATCGGCAACGACATGGTTCGCCCAGGCGGAAGCGCAGTTTGCTATCCGCAAAATAACGGATGATGCTACTAAATACTACTACGTGGTATCGGCGCTCGGGTGTTCGACTGCAACTAGAGTGGTGAGTCTCCTTACAAATCCTCCGGCGGCAGACAAATACAAGGGGCTCAAAGACCACCTCTTGAGGATTTTTGAACTTTCCGGCGCCGAGAGGGCCCACCGTCTCTTTTCTCTGCAAGGCTTGGGTGACAGCAGGCCATCCGAGCTCATGGACAAGATGCTGAATCTGCTGGGACCGGCGCACACACCTGATTTCCTCTTTGTCCAACTGTTTCTGCGACAACTGCCTGCTCAGGTGCGGACCGCTTTGGCTAACACCAGCATTACCGATTGCCGCAAGCTAGCTGAAGAAGCTGACAAGTTCTTCCTGGCCAGCCAACAGCAGCACTGCGCGTCCGCGCTCACCCCTGCCCACCCCCACACGCCACCACCTGGTGACTCCGTGGTGGTCGCCGCGGCAACCCCCGGTCGGCGACAGGAGCCCGGCCTGTGCTTTTACCATGCAAAGTTCGGGGCCAAGGCGAAAAAGTGCACCTCCCCGTGCAATTTCAGCTCGTCGGGAAACGCCGAGGCCGGCGCTCACTAGTGGCCATGGGCGTCGGCGTGGAGGACAACAGGCTACTTTTCCTGCAAGACTCCATCTCGGGGCGGCGTTTCCTATGCGACACTAGGGCGCAGAGGAGTGTCGTACCTGCATGGAGTGTGGACGCCCTGTCGGGCGCTCACGGCCCTCCCATGGAAGCTGCTAACGGCAGCTCTATCCGTACGTACGGCACGAGGCACATTGACATGTGTTTTAATGGACAGCGGTTCAGCAGGGATTTTGTCACCGCCGACGTGGCATTTCCCCTCCTCGGTGCAGATTCCCTTTGTGCTCATGGGCTGCTGGTGGACGTCAGGAATCGACGCCTGATTGACGCCGTCACCTTCGCTTCACACGCGTGTGCACTCAGCGATACAGGCTCCGTCAGGCTGTCCAGCATGCTCTCTAACGAGGACGTGTTTCTCCATCTTCTCTCCGAGTTCCCTGACCTCACTCAGCCCACATTCTCGTCATCTACGACCAAACATGGGGTTGAGCACCACATCGTCACCACCGGCCCGCCGGTGCACGCCCGAGCTCGGCGCCTCGACCCGACTAAGCTCTCTGTCGCCAAGGCGGAGTTTGAGAACATGGAGCGCCTCGGCATCATCCGTCGCTCCAGCAGCCCGTGGGCTTCACCCCTCCACATAGTGCCTAAGCCTGGAGGTGGGTGGCGTCCATATGGTGACTACCGTCGGCTCAATGACGCAACAACACCGGACCGCTACCCGGTCCCTCACATTCAAGATTTCTCCGCCCACCTGGCTGGGAAAGTGATCTTTTCCAAGGTGGACCTCGTCCGTGGATACCACCAGGTACCCGTCCATCCCGCTGATGTCCCCAAAACGGCTGTGACAACTCCGTTCGGACTGTTCGAGTTCCTGCGCATGCCGTTTGGGCTCAAGAACGCCGCGCAGTCCTTCCAACGCCTCATGGACTCAGTGTTGCGGGACCTGCCTTTCCTCTTTGTGTACCTGGACGACATCCTGGTCGCTAGCACCTCCGTGTCCGAGCACTTGTCCCACCTCAGAGCCCTTTTCGAGAGACTCAGCCTGCACGGGTTGATAGTTAACCCGGCGAAATGCCAGTTTGGTCTGAGCACCATCGACTTCCTGGGCCACCGAGTCACCAAGAACGGGGCGGCCCCCCTTCCATCTAAGGTGGAGGCCGTCGCAGACTTTCCACGCCCACACACGGCCCAGTCCCTCCGGGAGTTCATTGGCATGGTGTCCTTCTACCACCGGTTCATCCCCCGGGCTGCCGATCTCCTCCCCTCCCTATATGAGGCTCTGAAGGGCACAGCCCCCAAACACGCCGTGGACTGGTCTGCAGAGAGGGACACGGCTTTTAAGGATGTGAAGGCCGCCCTGGCTGACGCGGCGATGCTGGCACACCCTGTGTCTGGAGCGCCCATCGCCATCACGACGGATGCTTCGGACTACGCTGTCGGCGCGGTTTACGAGCAGTGGGTGAGCGGTGCGTGGCAGCCGCGTGCCTTCTTCAGCCGGCAGTTGAACCTGAGAGAGCGCAAATACAGCACCTTTGATCTTGAGCTGCTTGGCCTTTTCCTCGCTGTTAGGCACTTTCGTTTCCTACTGGAGGGCCGTCAGTTCACGGCTTTCGTCGATCACAATGGTGTTCGCGATGGCCAAGGTGGCAGAGCCGTGGTCAGCCCGCCAGCAGCGACAGTTGGCCTACATCTCAGAGTTTACCACCAACGTGAGGCATGTCGCTGGGAAGTCCAACCCGGTCGCCGACTGTCTCTCCCGGGCCATCGCTGGTGCCGCCCATTTGGGACTCGACTACAGCCAGATGGCGGCTGACCAGGCCGCCGACCCAGGAGTGCAGGCATGCAGGACCGCCGTCACAGGGCTGCAGTTGGAGGATGTGGCTTTCGACGACGCCGGCGCCACGCTCCTGTGCGACGTCTCTACGGGTCAGCCCCGCCCCGTCGTTCCGACTGCTTGGAGGCGGCGGGTCTTCGACGCAGTCCATGGGCTGTCTCACCCTGGCAGAAAGCCTTCACAGAGGTTGGTGGCGGCAAAGTTTGTCTGGCATGGACTCAAAAAGGATGTGAGGGACTGGGCTGACTCCTGTGTGGAGTGCCAACGCTCCAAAGTGCTCCGGCACGTCAAAGCGCCCCTGATACCTTTCACGGTACCTGAGAGGAGGTTCGACCACGTGAATGTGGACCTGGTAGGCCCCCTACCCCCCTCCCGTGGTTTCACATACCTGCTCACCATGGTCGACAGGACCACGCGATGGCCAGAGGCCGTCCCGCTTTCGTCCACGACAGCGCCTGAGGTTGCCCGAGCGTTCATCAGAACCTGGGTCGCCCGCTTTGGCACCCCATCTGACCTCTCCTCGGACAGAGGGCCGCAATTCACGTCAGCGCTCTGGGAGGAGATCGCCGCGGGTTTAGGGGTGAGGCTCCATCGCACCACAGCGTATCACCCTCAGGCGAATGGATTGGTCGAGAGGTTCCATCGCTCGATGAAGGCCGCATTGCAGGCTACCCTCAAGGACGACCGCTGGGTCGACAAACTGCCTAGGGTCATGCTTGGGCTCAGGACGGCCCCCAAGGAGGACCTCCAATCCTCATCCGCCGAACTGGTCTACGGACAGCCACTTCGGGTCCTGGGGGATTTCCTTCCCACCGCCACAGCTCCCTGGTCCGCCAGCTGCCAAAGGACTGCGCTGCAGGAGGAAGCCAGGGCTTTTGCACCGGTCCCCACTTCTCAGCATGGCGGCTCTCAGTCCTATGTCCCCACGGAGCTGCGGTCGGCGGAGTATGTTTTCATCCGTCACGACGCGCACCGCGGTCCCCTGCAGCCACCCTACGACGGCCCATTTCGGGTACGGGACACTGGAGATAAGCACTTTGTGGTGGAGGTTGGCCGCAGGCTGGAGCGGGTTTCTGTGGACCGCCTCAAGCCTGCTCACCTGGACTTAGACCGCCCTGTTGGTCTTGCCCTGCCCCCACGGCGGGCCCCCCCCCCGGCCCTGGCCCCCTCCCCCGGCGAGCCGCCCCTGCTTCCCCAGCCCCTCCCTTTCCCCGGTCCAGCTGTGAGGACTCTGCTGCTTTGCCTGCGGTTAACCAGCCCCCAGCTCCTGTTCAGCGGAGCCGTTGGGGCAGAGAGATCCGCCCCCCTCGCCACACTGACTTTTCCTATTAAGGCGAATTCTGGGGGGACGTGTGTAGTGGTTATAGGGGTACATAATTCCCCTTATTGAGCTGGTAGGAACGTTTGTTTACAGCTGCTGTTTCCTCGGTTCGGGTTTACAGTGACACACTTCCGCTGCGCGGGTTTTTGTTGTTGTAATGGTGGAAGGAATAAATGGTGCACGTTGTGTAGCCGAAAGAGAAAGTTGTCACGACTCCTGCTTGAGCTCCTCTACAGTGGCATATTTCTGCGCTTACTCACCTTGTGGTTTTGTTCAGTGGTCCCTATTAAGTTTAGAAATCACGTCAGGACACAGCGCTGTCGCTCGACACAACCTCTCCGTGGCATTCTTTATTTAGACTGACACAGCATCAAAGGCAGACCCGATCAAACAACCCAGAGCCCGCAGGCATCACCAATCGATCCCAGCACAATAGAACAGCACCAAATCAAATGCAGCACTGTCGATGTGTGCATACATAACATTTCCCCCCCCCCGGCAGGATTTCAAACATGAAAGGTTGACACAAAGTCCTCTAGGTGGCCAGGGCGTAAACGTGTGCGAACAGGTCGCGGGGCGGCCTGAGGCTGGGCAGGCCGAGGTGGGGAGGGAGATGGCAGGGGAAGCTGAGGCCCAGGAATGTCTGGGGCCCGTGTAGGAGCTGCATGAAGCCCCGGGGCGTCTCGCCATGCTGAGGGAATGGCTATGGTTGTGTCACCAGCTGTGTGTGGCGGAGCTGACACCTTCCGTAGACGACTGGAGTGCCACCGAGTGCCATCGCTGAGGAGGTAAGTGGCTGGGCCCAGCTGACGGGTGACTTGGAGAGGAGAGGACCAGTATGAAGCCATTTTATTGTCCCTGTGGGGCCTGCGGACCCTGACCCAGTCTGACACATTGATGTCTGGCACCCTGGTTCGTTTTGACTGGTCAAACCGTTGCTTCATCCGCGTCTGCTGACGAGTGACTGAGGCTCTGACCCCAGAGGGAGGTGCCTGAGGTGTGGAGGGGCGGAGCCTGTCAAGGGGCATGCACAGTTCCCGGCCTAGCATGAGAGAGGCTGGGGAGACGCCTGTGGTCGAGTGCTGTGTGGCCCGATAGTGTAGCAGAGTGTGACGGATGGCCTGCGTGAAAGAGCACCCTTGGGCCATGTGTGCTCTGAGGCCGTTCTTCAGTGACTGGTGAAAACGTTCAACGCCGCCATTGGCCTGGGGGTGGTAGTACGCAGTGCGTATATGACGGATGCCCTTGCTTTCGAGATAAGCAGTGAACTCAGCAGAGACCAGCTGAGGGCCGTTGTCAGTGGTGATGGCCTTTGGGAGGCCCCAGCGAGAGAAAAGAGAGTCCAGGAAGTCGATGATGATCTGTGAGGTCACAGTGCTGGAAGTGGTGAGTTCAGGCCATTTTGAGTGTAGATCGTAGGCGACCACCATGAAGCGTTGGTGGTGGGGAACTCCATGGATCTCACCACAAATGTCCAACTGCAGGTGTTCCCAGGGCTGAGAGGGCCAGGCGAGAGGTTGCAGGGGTGGGGGAGCCTGGTGGCCGGTCTTGCCACTCACAAGGCAGGCAGAACAGTCCTTCACCAGAGCCTCAATATCTCTGTCTATCCCCGGCCACCACACCAGGTCTCGGCAGCGCTGTTTCAGTTTCACAATGCCCAGGTGGCCTTCATGCGCCGTATTCAAAACACGCGCACGGAGAGCAGCTGGGACCACTGTGCAAAACCCACGTGCCACGCAGGTGTCGTTCCAGCAGGAGAGCTCCTGTCTGACTCGGGCGAACGCAGCCAGCTCCTCTGGGACCTTGTGAGGCCAGCCGTTCTGGATGTAGGTGCGGAGCTGGGAGAGGACAGGGTCCTGTTCGGAGGCTGCCCTCAGCTCCTGCAGAGAGACAGTGGCCTGGAGGGGTGTGTGTAGCATTTGGACAATGTCCTTTTCCACACAGTCAGTGTCCGTCTGTGGAGCTGGGGTGGAGACAGAGCGAGAGAGCAGGTCGGCGACAACATTGTCTCTGCCTGGGGTGAACTGCAGGCTGAAGTTGTACTGGCGGAGGCGGTCAGACCAGCGGTGCAGCCTCAGGGGTTTGTGGCCTGTCCCAGATGTGGACAGCAGCGCTGTCAGGGCCTGGTGATCTGTCCTGAGGGTGAAGGAGCGGCCATAGAGGTAGAGGTGCCACCTTTCACAAGCCCAGATACAGGCTAACGCCTCACGCTCACCCACGGAGTACCGCTGCTCGGTCAGGTTGAGGGCACGGGAGGCGAAGGCAATGGGCTTCTCCACACCGTTCTGGGTTTGAGACAGCACGGCCCCTATCGCTGTGGCTGATGCGTCACAGGTCACAAAGGTGGAGCTGGAGATGTTGAAGTGAGCCAACACTGGTGGTGAAGTCAGTTGAGTCTTGAGATCACGCACAGCGTCACTGCATGCCTTTGACCACACCCATGGCTCGTCCTTACGCAGCAGCTGGCGCAGGGGGGCTGTGGTCGCAGAGTACTGGGGAAGAAACCTCAGGTAGTAACTTGTCATACCCAGGAAGGAGGCGACCTGGGCGGCCGAGCTGGGCTCAGGGATGGCCTGAATGGCGTCCACGTTGGATTGTAGTGGAGTTACACCGCTCGCTGACAGCCGGAACCCCACGAAGTCAATGGCTGGCACAGACAGGACACATTTCTCAGCATTGAGAGTTAGCTTGTGCTTGGACAGGGCTGCGAAGACCATGTTAAGGCGCTTGTCGTGGATTTCACTGGTGGGCCCGTGTACCACTATATCGTCCAGATAAATGGCCACGCCCAGTATGCCAGCCAGCACGGAGACCATGATTTTCTGGAAGCAGCTAGGGGCGGAGCTGAGACCGAAAGGCATCCTGGTGTAGCGAAACACTCCTGCATGTGTCACAAAGGCTGTGAGGTTTCGGCTGCTGGGGTGGAGGGGCACCTGTAAGTACCCCTGTCTGAGGTCGAGCTTGGAGAACACCTCAGAGCCATAGAACTGAGCAGTGAGTTCTTCTGAGGTGGGCAGTGGATACTTATCCGGGACCACTGCCTTATTTACTGCACGTAGATCGACGCAGACACGCAGGCCCCCCGACTTCTTCTTAGCCACCACGAGGTTTGAGACCCAAGGTGACGCGTCCACCGGTTCAATGATGCCAGCTTCCAGCAGTTGTTGCAGCTCGGCGGAGACCCCATCACGGAGAGCCAACGGGATGCGGCGCAGTGGTTGGATGACAGATTTCACAGCAGGGTTGAGGAGAGGTTGATGGGTGAAGGCGGAGAGGCAGCCCAGCCCCATAAACAGCGATGGCCACTTCTGCTGCCAAGGTGTGGCGACAGTCAGGATTACTGCCCCCCTTGTGTCTAAGAGGGAGAACCCCAGAGCGGAGAACAGGTCCAGGCCCATCAGATTGGCCCCACGGCGTGCCACATGAAAAACTGCATTAGGCACCAGCTTGGTTCCATAGCGGACAGTCAGTTGGAGAGAGCCAACCAGATCGATTTTGGAGTCACCATACCCACAGAGGACAGCTGAGGGTGCGGACAGTGGCAGTGAACCGAAAAATTGACTGTAGGTATCAACATTCAGGAGAGACACACCTGCACCGGTGTCCAACAGCAGGGGGATGCACACATCATTCATGTTGACTGTGCATGATTTGAATGACACTGGCGCAGAGCTCACCTTGTGAATGACGGCGGTTGAAGACTGGGGGGTGTGGCCCTCTGACCCAGCCGGGGAAGATCGACAGACGTTGGCAAAGTGATTGTGCTTACCGCAGCTACGGCATGTCTGGCCACGGGCAGGGCAGTTCTGAGCCCTTGAAACATGAGACCGAGATCCACAGTTACCACAGGACTGTTGAGGGCGGGTCCGAGAACGCCGTCGTTGCAGTTGCAAGACGTCCCCAGTGGAGTCGGGGCCCGCCTCGCTCTGGCTGGGTTGCGTCCCGAGGGGCAGCCGTGAGTAGAGGGAGGAGTCGTTGGCAGCTTGACTGGAGGTGGCCACTTGCTGTGTATTTAGCATAGCAGCACACTCAGCTGCTCTCTCAACCTGTAGTGCGATGGTAATTGCTCTGGACAGCAGCAGATCGTCTTTTTCCAGCAGGAGAGTCTCACGCACCTTTGCGTTGTTGGTGTGTTCGATTAGCTGGTCGCGAACCATCTCGTCCTGAAGCGCGCCAAACTTGCATGAGCTAGCTAGCCCTCGCAAATTAGCTACGTACTGCTGCACAGACTCACCAGGCAGTTGGTGTCGCTGACGGAATATAAATCGCCGAAGGAGGGCACTCTGTGGAGCAGCGAAATGGGTGCTCATAAGTCCCACAGCTTCATCAAAGTTTGTGACGTTTCCCAGAGTCCCGAGCACACGATGACCCTCTGCTCCCAAGCAGTGTATCAACAGAGCCGTCTTCCTAGCCTGGCTCACGTCGTCGAGCCCTGAGGCGATGATGTAATTTTCAAAACTATGTAGCCAGCGAGTCCATGGTACCGGAGGCTCGCCAGGTAATGCCAGGAAGGG
Source organism: Lampris megalopsis (assembly GCA_022114975.2). Taxonomy (NCBI): domain Eukaryota; kingdom Metazoa; phylum Chordata; class Actinopteri; order Lampriformes; family Lampridae; genus Lampris; species Lampris megalopsis. Next base: position 1,955,759 of record JAJHIY020000935.1, read on the forward strand.
GGCAGGTGGTGGGAGGGAGATATCAGCCATCCTCGTCGCCAATATTAAGTTTAGAAATCACGTCAGGACACAGCGCCGTCGCTCGACACAACCTCTCCGTGGCATTCTTTATTTAGACTGACACAGCATCAAAGGCAGACCCGATCAAACAACCCAGAGCCCGCAGGCATCACCAATCGATCCCAGCACAATAGAACAGCACCAAATCAAATGCAGCACTGTCGATGTGTGCATACATAACAGTCCCCTCTGCTGGTCTCACCAGCTGCAGGTCAATACGCGTGTTTCCAGATGTTTTCAGAGAAACAGCGGCACGCAGGTGTCCGGGGTGGACTGATGTGTGGGGAGAAAGCAGTGGTTCGGCCCGGAGTCGCCTTGTCACGGAAGTGGCGAGGCGACTCCTTCCAGACTGCCGGCCGGAGAGATGCAGTTGGCGAACGCATGCAGTACGAGGGCGGGTGTTTGAACCAGAATAGGGATCGATTGGCCACCAAATTGTGAGAAAAAGGGAAAAATCAGAAATAAATTTAAGAGAAAAATGACTGCACCTCAGGAGACCGTCGGTTAAACTCCTGAAGTTTTGACAACTTCCTAAATTGGTGTGAGAAATCAAACCCTCTCCTAAAACAAAGGACATGTCCATCGACGTTAGGACGCTTCAGTCATATACCCACTGCCTTTAGCAAAGAGGAGCCGATGCAAATTATTATAGATTACAAGAGCCTTGGCATTGTGTTTGGGCATAAGCTTAAATGGGACCCATGGACTGATGTTATAAGCACCAAGACACAACACTGCTTTTATTGAAAGTGTGTTGGCCTTCTGCATCATCTGCAATACTCCTGAGGCACAGGAAAAGAGCCAGAGAAATGGTGACAATGGCCAGTAAACGGTTAGGGATTACATTACCGAGATGGGATGCAGCTGCACAGACAGAGTGCTGAATAAGGCAAACAACATTGTGGGTGACAAGAGGCACCCTCTTGCCTCTTCATTGAGTTGTTGCCATCCAGGGGACGACATTGCCTCTCTCTATTCACTGAAAATAGATCCAAATTCTCACTTGTTCCACAAGCCATTAAGTTTTTAACCAGGTAATGCCTATAATATAAGCAGGATGTCCAGCTGCTCTGGGCAGGAGTTGCCCCCATCCTTCTCTCGCTCTGTCTCCCTCTCCCTCTCTCTCTCTCTCTGTCTCTCTCTCTCTCTCTCTCTCTCTCTCTCTCTCTCTCTCTCTCTCTCTCTCTCTCTGTATCTCTCTCTCTCCCTCTCTCTCTCTCTCTCTCTCTCTCTCTCTCTCTCTGTCTCTCTCTCTCTCTCTGTCTCTCTCTCTGTCTCTGTCTCCCTCTCTCTCTCTGTCTCCCTCTCCCTCTCTCTCTCTGTCTCTCTCTCTGTCTCCCTCTCCCCCTCTCTCGCTCTTGCAAGATGCAAGGTATGGGTATGTGAATGCCTGTTGGTGACTGTGGTGTTATGATGAAATGTCTTGTGATTTTAGAGCAAACCATTTTCCTCATGGGGGCAAATAAAGTATCTATCTATCTATCTATCTGTCTATCTATCTATCTATCTATCTATCTATCTATCTATCTATCTATCTATCTATCTATCTATCTATCTATCTATCTATCTATCTATCTATCTATCTATCTATCTATTCATCCGTCCATCCATTCATCCATCCATCCATCCACCTATGAGGTTAAACCCTTTGTAAAACAAGAACAAACACATACAGAGGACGAATGCCAAGTTGCTTTCTTTCATTGTCTAGTTTGACCGTCATTCATCACTGAAAACGACCAGATAAAGAAATGAAGGAGAAAATAACGATTCCTTTAAAAAACTTAAAGTCCAGCCACAATTTAGTAAAATAAAATACCGGTAAAATATCAAACAGTAGAGTCATAGTATAAAATAGTAGTCTAACAGCAACTTAAAAACTACATTTAGGAATAATTGATAATTCCTTTGTAAAACAAAGTGCAGGGCAGGACGGTCTATTCCGTTGCCTAACAACACAGCGATCGCAGGTTCGAATCCCCGTGTTACCTCCGGCTTGGTCGGGCGTCCCCACAGACACAATTGGCCTTGTCTGCGGGTGGGAAGCTGGATGTGGGTATGTGTCCTGGTCGCTGCACTAGCGCCTCCTCTGGTCGGTCGGAGCGCCTTTTCGGGGGGCGGGGGGGAGGGGGAACTGGGGGGAATAGCGTGATCCTCCCACGCGCTACGTCCCCCTGGTGAAACTCCTCTCTGTCAGGTGAAAAGAAGCGGCTGGCGACTCCACATGTATGGGAGGAGGCATGTGGTAATCAGCAGATGGGGTGGAGCAGCGACCGGGACGGCTCGGAAGAGTAGGGTAATTGGCCGGATACAATTGGGGAGAAAAAAAGGGGGGTGGAACATAAAAATAAAAAAGTGCAGCAACAATTTACTTAAAATTCAACGTTAGTAAAGTAAAACTAAATTAAAACGATATCCATCCATCCATCCATCCATTATCTGACCCGCTTATCCTGCTCTCAGGGTCGCGGGGATGCAGCTGGAGCCTAATAAAGTGTAACATATGTGCCCATCGGGCCAGTAGGTGGCAGTATTGGTATATCTTGTTCAGCGCCGTGTATAGCGAGAGTCTGGCCATCCTTTGAGTTTTGCAACGCGCTGTGATTGGCTGAGAGCCTGTCACGTGCGGGCGCCATGTTGCCTACCAACGTCTGGCTCTGTCGTCATGACGTTTCAATGAGTTTCCCTGCGTTTTCGGTCCATTTCTCTTCCATTTGCAGCCGTTGAAGGACAAATGGTGTGTTGTGCGTGTCGTGTATCTACAGGATAACTGAATTATACAACGATCAAGGTGTATCTTGGTCTTCCTCTTTTATTTGCTAGACCGTAGTAACATTACAACACGACTGCATTAAGCAGGCCCGGAAACACATGAGTGACCCTCGTGCTCTGTCTTCTTCCAAGGGCGCGCGCCAGAGTGGCGCGCATACATTTATACAACATACACAACCAATAGACATTGGGGGTCAGAGGTCAAACATAAAATACATATTACTGCAAATAAAAACAGTTGCTTCCGTGTGTATCTCCATACACTACAGAAAGAGTCAACGATTCGTGATCAAAGAGAAGCGGAACTCAGTTTGGGCAATGCTATGCAAATACGCCAGGCCAGCGGGTTAGCTAAACAGCACGTGGAACCGTTTGAAGGTGCCGTTAAGGGACTAGCTTTAGCGCTGCCAAGTGCGAATGTAGACGCCGTTTCATTCAAGGAAAGTGGGCACGGAAAATACCGAGGCGCTTGAAGTGACACATGTATCTGCAAAAGTTGTGGCGATAATCACAAACCCAGGCAATGGCCAGCATTTGGTAAAACGTGCTCCAGGTGTAAGGGATAAAACCACCATGCAAACATGTGTTTCTGAAGAGAAAGGAAAGAACGCAAGGCGCATGTAGTGGATGAAACTGATGAGGACAGTGATTCACTGAGTGATTCACTTTTAGAGAACATGGTTTCCTGCAGCCAACTGAGAGTATAGACACGGGACATCAAGTCAGTGCAGTGGGAACAGACAAATGGATGGCACCTCTGTTAGTTGATGGGACAATGGTCTTCTTCAAATTAGACACAGGGGCAAAAGCCAACCAGATTAGTGTAAAAGACATTAAAGCACTTAAAGAGAGGCCACAAATACATAAACGGACAGTCCTACGGAAGGCATATAACGGACAGCGAATAGAAACAAAAGGGGTGTACAGGCTGAAAGTGAATGTGAAAGGAAGCAACAAAACCTGATGTTCGTGGCTGTTCCTAATGATCACGAGTCACTTCTAGGAGACAAAGCACGTGAGGACCTTGAGCTGGTCAAGAGGGTCTACCAAATCAGCAGTGAAAAGATGGTTCTTAAGACTCACAGCAACACAGTAACTGACATTGTGCAAAAGTTCCTGATATCTTCACAGGCCAAGGGACGTTGCCATTCACCTACAGAATAGAGCTGAAAAGGGATGCCAAGCCAGTCGTGCACGCCCCATGGAGAGTGCCAGCACTACTTCAAGCCAGCTTAAAGAAAGAACTCAACCAGATGGTGAAACTGGGAGTCATACATCGTATCGAACAACCGACAGACTTGGTGAACTCCATAACATGTGTAAAGAAACCCAATGGTGAGTTAAGGGTGTACCTAGACCCTAAAGACCTTAATGAGAACATTAAAAGAGAGCGTTCTACCAGATACCAAAACGGGAAAAAATTACTAGTGAAATGTCAGGGGCCAAATTCTTCAGTAAACTAGATGCATCTCATGGCTTTGGTAACTGAAATTGGATTATAAGAGCAGCAAGTACTGCACGTTCGACACACCGTTTGGTAGATACTGTTTTCTTAGATTTCCATTTTAAATCAAATCGGCTCCCGAAATCGATCACAGAGCAATGGAAATGATCATTGAGGGTCTAGAAGGCACCCGCGTTTACATTGATGACTTAGTTGTGTGGGGCTCTACACAACAACAACACAATGAGAGACTGTTGAACCTCCTACAGAGCATCCAGTTGAGTGATCTGAAACGGAACAAAAACACATGTCAGTTCAGGGCAACAGAGATCACGTTCTTAGGTGACAAGCTGTCTGGAGAAGGAGTGGAACCAGACCGCTCCAAAGTACTGGCCATTCTAGACATGCCCCCACCTACAGACAAGAAGGGAGTACTGCAAGCCATGGGTGTGGTAAATTTCCTAGGCAAGTTCATCCCGAATCTCTCTGCAAAAATGGTCTGTATCAGAGATCTGCTACACAAAGGCAACGTGTTCAAATGGACTGCCAGACATGATGGAGAATAGAAAAAACTTAAAGAGACACTTACCACAGAGCCGGTGCTTAGAACACAAATCTCCACGGACGCATCCAAAGACGGACTGGGCGCCGTGCTTCTCCAGGCTGATGACGACAATTGGAGACCAGTAGCATATGCGTCCACTGCAAGAGACTGAAACACGATACGCCCAAGTTGAAAGGGAGACCCTAGGGTTAGTGTTTGGATTTAAGAAGTTTCATGGCTATGTCTATGGACTACCCACCTTTACAGCAGAAACAGATCACCAACCGCTCATTTCAATCGTCAGAAAAAAACCTGCTGAACTAATTATACATTCTGGAAACTTGGGAAAACAGGCCATTCACCTGTTATGCACCAACATTTGGCAAAAACAAGAGTGGCCACAAGAATGGAAAAAGCAAGAATTTGTCATGCTCTACAAATCAGGCGACCAAAAGGAATGCTCAAATTACCGGCCATAGCTTTTATTTGCCACACAAGCAACATTTTACTTTACATCATTTTAACTGAAGAGCAAAATAGAGACTGAAATTGCAGAAGAACAATCTGGTTTCAGAGCCGGGAGAGGAACAGCTGATATGCTATGTGCGTTACAAGTCCTCACGGAGAAGATCAATGAATGCAATGAAAAAGAGGGGTACATAGTTTTCCTAGACTACAGTAAGGCTTTTGATAATGTAAGTCATGCAAAACTCTTTGACACAATGGAGAATATGGGCTTTCCACCTCACCTCATATCACTCACAGCATCACTATAGAAAGACTAAGAAGCTGTTATCTGTTGGAACAACAACCACACAAGCCCCTTCAAAATTCAAAAAGGTGTTCTTCAAGGATGCATCCTCTCTCCTCCTCTCTTCAGTATCTCACTGAACAGATCACGAGAGAAGCAGAAGTCGAGAATTCAGGAATCAAAGTCGGAGGCAGAAAAATATCAAACCTGAGATACGCTGACGACACAGCTCTGTGGAAACAACCATCAAGAAATAACGAACCTTCTCGACAACGTAAACAACAAAGGCCAGCTAAAGAACATGAAATTGAACGCGCAAAAAAAGACCAAAGAAATGCACATTGGGAAAGGCACATACCAACCCATCAAAATAGAAGGCGAAGAACTGGGAAGAGTTGAACACTTCAAATACCTGGGCTCCTTAAAATCTCATGTTGGCTACTGTTCCAAAGATATCCAAACACGTATGCCATTGCAAAAACAAAAATGATCGAAATGAAAAATATCTGGAAAGACAAAGACCTGTCCAACAAACTAAAACTAAAAATTCTAAAGGCAATAATATGGCCTACTGTGACACATGGGCCAGAAGGCTGGACATTGAGACAAAAAGATAAAGATAGACTACAATCTGCTGAAACGTGGTTCTACCGGAAACTCTTAAACATCAACTGGCGAGAGAAAATAACCAATCAAAGCATCCTACAACAACTTGGCGCCAAACGAGAACTATATGGCGCCATTTTTAAAAGAAAGGTGAGCTTCTTGGAGCATTCTAGCCGTAACAAAACGTGCTCTCTCACAAGAGACACCATACAAGGGAAGATGGAGGGTAAACGAGGACGTGGCCGCCCCAGGATGAAGTATATGGACAATCTAAAGTAATGGACAGGACACTCTATGGCTGAAATTTTCAACGCCATAAGAGACAGGGGCAGATGGGGCAACATCATCAGGCAGGCAGCGCGAGCAGCTAACGCCCACAAGGACGACGCTGGATGAGTGCATTCGGACTCAGAAGTTGGAGATGAGGACTCGGACTTGTTAATTGATAAAGGCTGTTTTTTGTTTTTCTTAGTTTTTTTTGTTTGGCTATTGTGTCACAAAGTTAATAAATTCCCTTTGAAATGGTGACAGCTGTGTCATTTGTGTTTCATGTAGACCTGTTTATTTGTATGTCAGCCTTTTTACGGTGCCAGGGTGGAGCACTGGAGCCCATCTTGGAACTCGACTCAGACTCAACCTTGATGACTCGGACTCCGACTCAGGCAATGGGGACTTGACTCGGACTCCTCTTTGGGGACTCCGACTCGAACACTGAGGACTCGAGACTCGACTCGGACTCGAGGTTTAGTGACTCGACTACAATACTGGTGTGAATGACATGAAATTATCACTTTCAAACAAAATCAGCAACAAATCTTAGTTCCTTTGAGTGCCAGGCATGGCATTTTTTTGTCCAGCACCAGGGGGGCATGCTGATGAAAAACCTTTCTGGCCAAAGCTTAAGTGTGCGAGACACGAGGCACGACAGGGTTGTGTTTAACCTCTGCCGGAAGTTCACCCATGTCAGCTGAAATAAGGCTGAAAGGAGAGAACGGAGCACAACACCGTGCATCCATGGGGGGGGGGGGGTTCCCCTTGATGTAGAAAATGTTTAAGCCAGCCTATTATCCGGGCATGGCAAGCCCAGTTATACACAGAAAGTTATGGAGGGCTTGACCCCCCGTCTACTGGCATTTGTAAAGTCTTCATCTTTAATCTAGTTTTCCCTCCATGCCCAATACATTTCGAGAACTCTTTCATTATCTGATATGGGCGTCCTAAAGATATTAAGTGGTAGCACTTGCATTTGGGTATAATATCCTAGGAAGAACATTCAGGGGAGCTCAGACCATCTGTTGAGGTCACTTTTAACACCAGAACCACCAAGACGGTCGTTATGACCGTTTTGGATTTTCAAAGTTAATAATTTTATGGGGGGAAAAAAGAGCTGCAGACCTGCCGCTCCCTGAATTCTCCTAAAATTACATATATTTGCATTTAAAAATTAGTTTTAGATCAATTGCACAAACAAATAAAGTTGTGATAAAATCTACATAAAACGACCATGAGTGGTCAACATGACCGTCTCGTAATTTGCGCGTGATCGTGCGCGTCATGTCAGTATTTATGACGTGTGTTGGTGGCGTCATTTCCTTCGTGAAGTTCGCTGCTCTGTCCTAGAATACACCAGCGTCCCCCAGTGCAGAGAAATCGCCACTGTATACATCCCCCCACATGCTAATGCTAAGGTAGCACTTAAGCAGCTACAATGTGCCATCAGCAGACAACAGACCCAACACCCGGACAATGCCTTTATCATAGGTGGTGACTTTAATCAGGCTAACCTCAGGGCTGTATTGCCCAAATTCCATCAGCATGTCTCCTGCCCCACTAGGGGACAAAACACCCTGGACCATCTCTATACAAACATCAAGGACTCATACAAAGCTACTCCCTGCCCCCACCTGGGGCATTCTGACCACCTCTGCCTGTTCCTGGCCCCAGCCTACAAACCCCTAATAAAACGGGTCAAGTCAGCAGCCATAAAAGACATTTATAACAAACGCTGCCTTCGAAGGGGCCTGAGCATCAGCAGAGATCCCACCCACCCCAACCATGGACTGTTCTCCCCCCTGCCCTCTGGGAGGCGCTACAGGAGCCTCAAAGCCCGCACTACCAGGCTCAAAAACAGCTTCTTTCCCCAAGCTGTTGCCCCCCTGAACCTGGCTACCCACTGAAGGTCTGCAGATATTTTTAAATATTTTGTACTCCAGCTCTCTTTTAACTTATTTTAGCTTTTGGTCTTCATGTGTGTATATCTTATACTGTGTTTGGTGTGTTTGTCTGTGTCTGTCTTGCACTGTTTGGTGAAGCCACAGCCCTCATTTCCTTTTTAACATGTGCCTGCACATCGTTTTTATGACAATACATTGAATCGAATTGAAATGAATCGAATCCCCGCGTTGCCTCCAGCTTGGTCGGGCGTCCCTACGGACACAATTGGCTGTGCCTGCAGGGGGGAAGCCGGATGTGGGTATGTGCCCTGGTTGCTGCACTAGCGCCTCATCTGGTCGGTCTGGGCGCCTGTTTGGGGGGGGGCGCTGGGGGGGAATGGCGTGATCCTCCCACGTGCTATGTCTTCCTGGTGAAACTCCTCACTGTCAGGTGAAAGAAAACAGCTGACAACTCCAAATGTATCGGAGGCGGCATGTGGTAGTCTGCTAAGATTGTATTGACGAGGCTTGCACACCCGAGTCTTGATTCAGTGTTTTTATTCGTCGCTCTTTACACATATAAAACTAGGATGGCACGACAACCTGACGCTACTGCCACCTACTGGTGCAGCGGTATAACATAATGAACTGATACCGCATGTACTTGTCATATCAATACATCTTCCCTTTTTTAAAATGTTTTAAAGAAAATAAAAACAGATAACATGCTATGAACCATAGCCCTGTCTTTTTTAATTAACCCAAAATTTCTGCTTTTACACTGCAAAACTATAACATAAATTCCTTGAGCAACTCACTCAATTATAAACAAAACATTTTACTGTAGGCCCATGTATACACATTTCTCATTTCTTTCCCCATGGCTCTTGTGGTTTATCCTGTGGCATCATCGGCTCCTTAGGCTGTTGGTATTGATGTCGCTGGCAGACCTCACAGCGTTGCACCAATGTCTGAATGTCTCTATGCATGTTCGGCCAATACAGAACATCACGTGCACGTCTCTTACACTTTTCAATACCCACGTGTCCCTCCCTCGTGCACTAACTTCAGCATTTGTGATCTCATGGAGGTGGGGACTACTATCTGTGTGCCCTTTAACAGAACCCCGTCCACCACAGATAGTAACTCACCCTTAAAGTGCTGGTATGGCTTGACTAGTTTCACTTTGCCAGGTAGGCTAATCTGTTTGATCACACTCTTGAGTGTTTCATCCTCCTGAGTTTCTTTAGCTATTTCTGTCCATTTTGCTTTTGACACTGGCATTTGTGTTCTGACGTAAGCCACATGGATTTGCACATCATCCTCAGTAGTACTTCTGTCCTGCTGCAAGCTAGCCCTGCTTAATGTATCAGCTACTATGAAGTGTTTGTCAGGTGTGAACTCGAACTTCAAGTCGTATTTTTGGAGACGTAGCATTAGACGCTGTATACGCGGTGGCGCATCTCCTAGTGGTTTCTGAGATATGGCTATTAGAGGTTTGTGATCTGTCTCTAAAATAGCTGACTTCCCATACACGTACTCATGAAACGCCTCACAGCCGTACACTGCCCCTAGTGTCTCCTTTTCTATTTGTGCATAATTCCTCTCCGCTGATGTCCTGGTGCGGGAGGCATATGCTACTAGTGGTAACCACTCTGTGTCATGGTTTTGGAGTAGCACAGCACCTAGGCCGGCTTTTGAAGCATCTGTGGAAACTTTAAGTGGCTTTTCTTCATCCTAGAATCTCAGGACAGGCTCTTTTGTCAGAGTGTCCTTAAACCACTCCCACTCACTCACATGCTCTGCGGTCCACTGCCACATAGTCCATGGGCCAGACGATATTTCGGTACACTCAAGGTGGCAAAACTTACTTATAATTTTTGAAAGGATCCATGTCTGTAGATGATATTTTGGTATGATAACCATTCCTGAATGGCAGCTGTATCACAGTTAACAGCTCATGAAGTTCACCACCCCCTAAAGTAAATTGCATTTTAGACGCTGGTGCATATCCTGGTTTAGCCTCATGGTCAGGACATTTTTCAATGTTCTATAATATTGTCTTTGATATCATTTTAAAGGGGACCTTCTTAGCTTTCATTCAAGCCCTGTTGTGGATATTTCTCACAAATATAGAGGTCAATTGAGCTCTTCAACCCGTCAATAACACACATCTTTCTGCAATTTTCGCCTAAACTATATACTTTCTTTTAGCCCTGTGGCATCTAGGAATATCAGGGACACAAAACACAAACACTGGAATACTCACAGGACTGTAAAGATTCAGGAAATGTATAATATACCCATACTATTTCATTGTGTGAGGTGATTGTGAGCCTTAAATGAGAACTAGACCAAAGCCAGTTAGGTCACAAACTGGTCTCTATACATTTGTTTAAATACACAATCAAAATACATGATAAAAAGGAATACCATAGTGAGGTAATGAACTATTTTAATATTTTAAACAACATTGACATTTACATATACTTAGTCAATGATACATGTAATCCCATATCATTAGTGGGTATATGTAATGGTAATGGGTAGGGTAATGGGTATATGTGAATATGGTTACATTATTGTTATCAAGCTCTGGGTAACCAAGTCCAGAATCAACATCCTGTGCATCAATAGACTACTACCACAGTAATACCATCAGAATCATCACACTGTCATTCATCAAACTGCTCGTTTCTCTCATCATCTGACTCCTCAAGTTCAAAGTCCAGTTCTGGACCATCCTGCTGTTTTTGGTTACTGCAGGTCTGTAACCTGCACATGTCTGTGCATGGAAGTCCATTTGACAGGCACATGCAGCTTGGCATTTTGCATGAATGCACACACTTGCATGTTAGCATCTCCAAGACCACATCTGGTGCAGGTGGGGAGCGCATCCAGTAAATGGCCAGCTTGCCTTCATCGTCTGTCCATCCATACTCAGTAGGGCTTGGCACCACAGGGTTAGCCTGCAGACAGCACTTCCATATTGCTGTCTGATAGTTGGCTCGTTGAACATGCATAAAGAGACAGTCTCTACATGGTGGCAGCTGGCTGGACTCAACCTCTCCCCTTTTGGTGCAGAAGAGCTGGTAACGCAGTTTGTTCACCTCAGCAGTGCTGCTATTAGCAACATACATCCGACAGGTGAACTGCTCAATTTTCTGGAACAGCTCATCACTCACATTCCATGTCTGTCCCAGTTGACTAAAAGTCTCTTGGCAGGAAGTGTGCTTTCTCACTATCTTCAGGGCATTCAGCTTCCCTCGACCAGCGAATGCACTGACAGTGTCGCAGCCTGTGAAGGCATGTAAGCCAATTAGGCTGTCACAGATGCTGTCTCCAAGTGAACTTGCCAGTTTGGTGATGTCGACAAACCGTGTGCGGTTCTGAGTCCCACACTTCTGGTAGATGGGACAGGTGATGTCCTTCTGGAAGCCAAGACAAAGCACCATGACATCAGTGTCCTCAGCTGTGATGATAACTGACTTTGAGCCCGCATTTGCTGCATGCAATGCATGCAGGAGCAGACGGGTGTCAGCTTCTTCATGTGTGGAGTGCAGTTCTGCTGCTTCCTCACACCCATCTTCTGTCAACTTGTAGCAGGTTTCCTCACAGGTCATGTACAACACCTTGCCATGCAGCATAGCTCTGTATCGTGGGAGTTTCCACTCTTCCACCAGAAACTTGATGAGACTGGTCTTGTTGGAGGAACTGCACAGAAATTTTCTCCACTGCTGGACGTGGTGTCCCCCTGCAAGATTCTTGTACTGGAGAGTGATGTCTCCACCCCGGTTCAGTCGTTCAGCATCTTTGATCGAAGTCTGGTGATAGACATCAAAAACAACATCAATCCTCCCACTCTGTGCTCCCTCATGGAGGACCTGGGTCAAGGCTGACTCTGCCACCTGTGCAAAGGTTTTGTTGTTGCCATTCATTTTTTGGACCAGGCTCATCCCATCAATGATGGAAGTAGATGGGATTGGGATGTCTTCTGCAGGAGATACATTCTTTTCAAGCTCTCTGGCAAGTGCAGCCTTGTTTGTTTTTCGTAAGGACCCATCAGCATTTGCCAGTGCCCATGGTAGTGGGCCCAATGGGTAGGCAAGGACATCCTTCAGATTCACCTTCCTGCTTTCAGCCACCAGGATCATGTGACTGAAAAGGTTTCTATCTGCCTTCAGAACCACATCCTGTGCTTTCTTTCCATGAGCTTGTTTTGTGCTGACATTGGAGAATGTTTTCAGACTTTGCTTGGTCATCTTGTCGTGGAATTTCACAGGTGGTGGGTCTGCATCTAACCTTGTTTGCTGGAATGCTTGGTAGGCCTCTTCTCCTTTCTCAGGAGCTCTCAAGAGATCTATGGTCACATCAGGTGGAGCCATGTTGCCAGTGGAGAGGCTAACCAAATCAATCTCATCAGGGGACATAGGATTGAGCCAGTTATTCTCCATAAGGTCCATGACAGACTGGACATCTGCTTCATCTCTCTTGATTGTAGATCTGGATGAGACCATTTGCACCTGCCTTGACCTGTCAGGTCTCTCAGCTGTCTGAGGTACATGCTTCTATACTCAGCTGTGAGATAATATTTGGTCACAGCTCCTGGCTTCAAGCTGAATCCCTTTGTCCCTCCAGCTGTTTGGGTGTCTTTGTTCACCGTTTCTTCTATAGCTTGGTCAACAGGGATTCGGCCAAAGGGATTGGTGGAGCCCAGTTGGACTGAGAAGCCTCCTTCCATGAATTCTGTGTACACATCTGGGTGTGTGATGGGCAGCTCAGACATCTGGGCGTAGTAGTAGGGGAGGTAGCATGCATAATTCATCCTGTCATAAGCAAAGCACCATGGGATAATTGCTCGAATGCTAGCCAAGTGTAGCATCCAGTCTCCCTCTCTGGATGCTCGGATGAGCCCCAACAACATTTCAACCATGTCCAAATAGGACATCCAGAAGTTCGAGAGGCTGCCGTTTCCACCTCTAAGGAACTCACGGTAGACTTCAAATAGATCCATCATGCGTGTACAAGAGCTGTTCTCGAGGACCTCCTTCAAAGCATGTTGTGAGACTTCTTTCCCAAGGCTGTCAATGGTCTTCAGTGTCTCATTCAGGTGAACCATGTCATTCCTGTGAGTTTCTTCCAACCAGGACAGGAAACCATTCAAGGTCAGTCGCATGAGAGCCTCATACAGGAGCTTGTGTAGTCGCACTGCCCTGTTGTACTTGCGGCCATCCATAACACCAGCAATTGAGCCTTCTGCAATCATGCCAGACTCAATGCAGAGGTCTTTGAGTCCAGCATCTTGGAAACGCTTTCCTATTATTGCCAGCAGTGTGCAGATGGTGTGGAATACCCCAAGCCTAACGATGATATCATGGAACTTGTCATGGTGTTTCCATGTGATCTCGACAGCCTTCGCATACAGGGCTTGGTCAAAGACACAGACAATCTTCCTCAGGCCTAAGCACTGCATGATGCTCAGTGACTGGTTAAGCACCTCGTTGACAGTAGACATTTGTGTCGCTGGAGCATTGATGGTAGGCAGATAGCCTATATTGTCGGGGATGACCGTCATCTCTCCTCGAGTCAGGATGTTGAAGCCTGTCCAGCTGCTGACTGACTGTTCTTCTTGTTGTGACATGCGTGCTAGGACCCAAAGAAGGTTTTTCTCTCTGGCAAGCTTAGTATTGGCTGCAGTATCGGCATCTGACTTTTTGCTTTGTGGTGGCCCTACCCGTTGTTCAGCATTGTAAGTTGGTAACATTGGTGGGGGTCCATCAATGCTTCTCTTCTTTGTTTTGGGAACAGTGGGCATGGGTTGGACAGGGAGTGGGTTGACTGGCTTTGCTTGCACAGCAATCCCATTGACTCTGTGAGATGTTCCCTCACCACTGACAGTTTCTTCAAGACGGTCGATATTGTCCCAGGCTAAAGTTGTGAATATGCCAGGATGGATGTTAGCTGGAAGGGCAATGCCACTCCCTGATGATGAGAGTTTCTGGAGACACAGGGCAGTGTTGATCTCTTCCATCTGTGAATAGGACACACTGTGACCAAGTCGGTTGAGGATGTTTATCAACTCTACATTTCCTGTCAACGATTTGACACTGAATGGCAGAACAATGTGCTTGGAAGGCTTGGTATTTCCACATGTCACTGCATATACTATGGCATGGCCAAATGACTGCAGAAGGCACTGCACTCTCTGGGATGCATGATCAGGATCATTTGAGCCTGTGAGTAGAGAGTACAGGAAGATAATGAGCGACTCTGGAATGGTAGGACATTCTGCTTCTGGTTTGACTTCAGGCGGCCAGGTTTGAGGAACATCTTGACTTTTAATGTCTGCTCTCAATTTGATGGCTGCTTTGGCTATAACATCTTGTGCACTGACACTTTTCAGGGTCTGCAGCTCCCTTTTGAGAGACTGATTTTCTTTGGCAAGTTCCCTCATGGACAAGTTATCGGGATAGAGGAGGAATTTTCCTTTCTCATCAGGGAATATCTGCAAGGCTCCAGCAAACTCACTCTCCAGGTTTCGCCTTGTGTGCTTCTTGGTTGATTCCTTGACTTGGGCAATGCCTTGGGAGTTCATTGAAGCTACCAGTCTAGAAGAGAGATCAGTCATTGTCATCACTTGAGGATTGCCAAAAAGCTCCATCCTGATGAAGAGGAACAGCTCATTGTATGCCTTATTCACAGCAGCTTCATACTGGGCTGCAGCATCATCATCTTCATTGCTGGCAACCTCTCCTTTGGAAACCTCTTCTTTGGCGTAAAGTCTATAGCATGACCTGTGGTAGTGCCCTTCAGCTGCTACAAGGTCTCTACTCACAATGGCAAGGATTCTGCTGTCCCTTTTCTTTGTGGCTGCACTCCTGATCTTTGCATCAGCTCGCAGTTCTCGACACTGCACCAGTACTTCTCTCGTATTCTGTCTCTTGGAATATTTGCTGTTTTTCTGACAAAATATGCACTCTGCATCATAAGTCCTAGATGTACTTGGAGCATGTCGAGCTACTCTCTTAGATTGTTTCTCTTCAGCAGAGACACAACTTTTCTTTTCTTTTGCAAGGAGGCCATCAAGAATTTGCTTCATAGTGAAGATACTGCGACACTTTCTGTGGTAGTAGATTGCTGGAATCTGTCCCTCAGGAATGTATTTTGCCAGTTTCAAAACTGGTGCATGATTTCGTATCTGAGCTGCCCTGAGCAGAGTTCTCCATGAGTCGACACTTTGTAGTGAAACCAGCTTATCTGTATCATCAGAACAGTGGATAATGCACTCCACCCGTGGGCGCTTTGGTATTGGGTAAAAACTTGCTTGTTCACCAGTGGCCATATTCAGTCAGTTTTCACCTGCCACATACAAACAAATACATGTAACTTAGGTGTATGAACACTACTAAAACAAAGTTTACTTTGCTTCACCAGCGTCATATTACCATTATTTATCTTACATAGCCACAAATAGATACATTACCTAGTTGCTATGCAACAGCTGTATTTTGTCCACATGAGGCCGCTAAAATCAACACAAGATGAAAGTTCCTCGTAGCCACTTTAACTAATCATATTAACATATACATTAAAAGAACATGCTAACATTATGGGAAATTAGCTTACAATCTTCTCCAGAGTGAGACAAAGAAGATAGATACCAGTTTCCTCTATATGTGTTTAGTAGAAAGCTATCTGGCTGCACGTTAGCCTAGCTTAGCACAATGAATGGAAGTACACAGTACTGGTTATCCTTGGTTGTTGGCCAACTAAGAACTGTCCCAGAGTTTAAGCTAGGCTAATCAGTACCAGGGGTGTTGAAATGCTATATTTGTAAAAATCTGGGCAAATACACAATCGTGAGAGGCACAGAAACAGGTTTCCTGAAAGAAAAATTAAATAGCTGCTCATTTGGAAAGGTTATCATGTATTATTTTACTTCTGTTAGTGTACCAAATAAAATGGCACCAGTGAAGTTGTGTCACCTTGGGTGATATCGATATCTGGTCTGACCCATGGACTAACTGGCTTTGGTCTAGTTAGTTTCTTAGTAATAATGCCCTTCTAATTTAAGGTTCACAATCACCTCACACAATGAAATAGTATGGGTATATTATACATTTCCTGAATCTTTACAGTCCTGTGAGTATTCCAGTTTTTGTGTTTTGTGTCCCTGATATTCCTAGATGCCACAGGGCTAAAAGAAAGTATATAGTTTAGGCGAACATTGCAGAAAGATGTGTGTTATTGACGGGTTGAAGAGCTCAAGTGACCTCTATATTTGTGAGAAATATCCACAACAGGGCTTGAATGAAAGCTAAGAAGGTCCCCTTTAAAATGATACCAAAGACAATATTATAGAACATTGAAAAATGTCCTGACCATGAGGCTAAACCAGGATATGCACCAGCGTCTAAAATGCAATTTACTTTAGGGGGTGGTTAACTTCATGAGCTGATAACTGTGATACAGCTGCCACTCAGGAATGGTTATCATACCCAAATATCATCTACAGACATGGATCCTTTCAAAAATTATAAGTAAGTTTTGCCACCTTGAGTGTACCGAAATAGGACATTTTGGGCTCTGGCCCATGGACTAACACTGTGTCTGCCTCTAGCAGGCTTCTCAATGCCCTCGTGTTTGATGATGAATTTCCCTAGGTAGTTTACTACACCTAAGGCTCTTTGCAGGTCCTTCTTGTCTTCTGGTATGGGCATTTCTGCTATAGCTCGGATTTTCTCGGGGTCCGGCTGCACCCCAGCTTCTGATAGCTTTCCCCCCAGGTAAGTTATGTCACTCACACCAAATTGGCACTTCTTTTTGTTCAGTTTTAAACCTTCTTCTTGTGCTTTGTTGAGCACTCTTCGAAGCCCGTCATCATGTTCCTGTTTCGTGCAACCCCAGATTACCACATCATCAATGAATACACCAACCCCTTCTATTCCATCAAACAGCTGCTGTGCAGTTTTGTGGAATACTTCGGGGGCAGAACTTATACCAAAAGGTAGTGTTAAGAAACAATGCCTCCCGAATGGTGTATTGAATGTGCATAACTTGGCACTCTCGTCATCTAGCACTATTTGGTAGAAACCAGATGAGGCATCGAGTTTGGAGAAGTAGCGTGCTCCACTCATAGCACTGGTTATGTCTGATTTGGTTGGTAACCTGTAATGCTCGCGCTGAATCCCTTTATTTAAATCCTTAGGATCTATGCACAGTCTCAGATCACCATCTGACTTTTCTAGTATGAATTAACCCATTCTGTTGGCTCGTCAATCTTCCTGACAATGTTTTCTTCTATCAGGGTATCTAGCTTCGCTCTCAGCCTCTTTTTGGGTGCAACTGGCACTTTCCTTGCTGGGTGTACGACTGGCTCTGCATCAGCCCTCAGCTTGATTTTGTGTTCACCTGGCAAGCGGCCTATTCCTTTGAACACCTCTCTGTATTCTTTAACCCAGTTATTGGCTTCTGCTGTCTGCTTTTGTGTCATTTTCTCTGTGTTAATGACACGAACTCTTTTTATTAGTCCTAAAGCTATGCAAGCTTTCAACCCCAGTAGTGCTTGCCTTTCCGCATCTACAAGAACAAAAAGTGCATTCACATTTTTACCATCGCAAGATAGGTTAGCTCTACACACTCCCTTTGTAGGTATAGACTTGTCATCATAAGTTCTTAGATTTACCTTTTTATCACGCACCTTGGGCTTTCTTCTCAGTCTGTAGAAGTCTTTCATTGGCAGGATATTTACCTGCGCCCCTGTGTCCAGTTTCAGTGAAACATCTGTGCCGTTCACATCCACATGTGCTATCCATTCGTCCTCTGTAGTGCTCTCAGCATCATTCACCAGGTCGACGTAAATTGGAGGCTGCTCTTCCTCTTTGTCACTCACTTCATCCACAAGCTTGACTGTTTCCACGAAGAACGGTGTCTCCTCCTCAGCACTGCTGCTGTCACCCTTGTTCTCCACAGGCTGCACTTTCTTCTTTGTGAAGCAACGTTTGGCGAAGTGATTTTTACCTCCGCACTTCCTGCAGTCCTTCCCCAAGGCTGGGCACTGTTTAGGCGCGTGCCTGTTGCCCCACCGTTTGCAGCCCGCGCTCTCCTGCTGTTGAGGCGCTTTTCTGTTAGACTTGACGTTGCTTCTTCTCTTTTCTTTCAGCCGCACTGCATCCACCTCAGCTGTTTCGGCCGCACAGCATCCAGCTCAAGAGTCTTTATTGGCATCCTCGTGCTTTCAAACGTTTGGCAAATCTTTATCGCCTTCTCTAACGTGAGGTCCGTGTCTTTGAGAAGTTGCAACCTCACCTTCTTGTCCCTCACTCCAATCACTACTTGATCTGTGATCAGGGATCCACATAATGTCCCGAAGTTACACGAACGACTTTCTAGCCGTAAGTCCGTGACATACTGTTCAACTGAATCTGACTCCTTTTGGAGACTACTTCTGAAAACATACCTTTGGTAGGCCACGTTGTGTCTCGGTGTGCAGTACTGGTCAAATGTGGTTATTACAGCCTCGTACTTGTCTTTCACGGCATCCGCAAAAACAAACGTGTTGTACACATCCGGTGCGGCGCGGCCTGCTACAGTTAGCAGCCATGCTATTTTCCGCTTTTCTTCGTCGTCTTTCAGACCGATAGCAAGAGTATACAGTTCAAAACTTTGCTTGAAAGCTTTCCAGTTTTCGTCCACGTTCCCGGTCAACTTTAAGTCATCTGGCTGACGAAGGGAGTTCAGTGTCCGTCCTTTCAATTTAATCTTTCTCCTGGTACCATGTATTGACGAGGCTTGCACACCGGAGTCTTGATTCAGTGTTTTTATTCGTCGCTCTTTCCAAATATAAAACTAGGATGGCACGACAACCTTGCACTACTGCCACCTACTGGTACAGCGGTATAACATCATGAACTGATACTGCATGTACTTGTCATATCAATACAAAAATGTCACGACATCTCTTCAGTAGAGTTCCTGTGTAATGCTAACATGCCACTACATCTCTTCAGCACAGTTCATGTGTGATGCTAACATGCCACTACATCTCTTCAGCACAGTTCCTGTGTAATGCTAACATGCCACTACATCTCTTCAGCACAGTTCCTGTGTGATGCTAACATAACACTACATCTCTTCAGCACAGTTCCTGTGTGATGCTAAGATTCATCTACATCTCTTCAGTAGAGTTCCTGTGTGATGCTAAGATTCATCTACATCTCTTCAGTACAGTTTCTCTGTGATGCTAAGATGCCGCTACATCTCTTCAGTACAGTTCCTGTGTGATGCTAAGATGCCACTACATCTCTTCAGTAGAGTTCCTGTGTGATGCTAAGATGCCACTACATCTCTTCAGTACAGTTCCTGTGTGATGCTAAGATGCCACTACATCTCTTCAGTAGAGTTCCTGTGTGATGCTAAGATGCCACTACATCTCTTCAGTAGAGTTCCTGTGTGATGCTCAGATGCCAATACATCTCTTCAGCACAGTTCCTGTGTGATGCTAAGATGCCACTACATCTCTTCAGTACTGTTCCTGTGTAATACTAAGATGCCACTACATCTCTACAGCAGAGTTGCTGTGTGATGCTAAGATGCCACTACATCTCTTCAGCACAGAAACTGTGTGATGCTAAGATGCCACTACATCTCTTCAGTATTGTCCCTGTGTAATACTAACATGTCACTACATCTCTTCAGTAGAGTTCCTGTGTGATGCTAAGATTCATCTACATCTCTTCAGTAGAGTTCCTGTGTGATGCTAAGATGCCACTACATCTCTTCAGTACAGTTCCTGTGTGATGCTAAGATGCCACTACATCTCTTCAGTACTGTTCCTGTGTGATGCTAAGATGCCACTGCATCTCTCAAGTACAGTTCATGTGTGATGCTAAGATGCTGTTACATCTGTTCATTACTGTTCCTATGTGATGCTAAGATGCCACTACATCTCTTCAGTACAGTTTCTCTTTGATGCTAAGATGCCACTACATCTCGTCAGTACAGTTCCTGCGTGATGCTAAGATGCCACTACATCTCTTCAGTATTGTTCCTGTGTAATACTAAGATGCCACTACATCTCTTCTGTAGACTTCCTCTGTGATGCTAAGATGCCACTACATCTCTTCGGTACAGTTCCTGTATGATGCCAAGATGCCACTACATCTCTTCAGTACGGTTTCTCTGTGATTCTAAGATGCCGATACATCTCGTTAGGACAGTTCCTGTGTGATGCTAAGATGCCACGACATCTCTTCAGTAGAGTTCCTGTGTGATGCTAAGATGCTGTTACATCTGTTCATTACTGTTCCTATGTGATGCAAAGATGCCACTACATCTCTTCAGTACAGTTCCTGTATGATGCTAAGATGCCACTACATCTCGTCAGTACAGTTCATGTGTGATGCTAAGATGCTGTTAAATCTGTTCATTACGGTTCCTATGTGATGCTAAGATGTCACTACATCTCGTCAGTACAGTTCATGTGTGATGCTAAGATGCCACTACATCT
Organism: Lampris megalopsis; assembly: GCA_022114975.2. Lineage (NCBI taxonomy): Eukaryota > Metazoa > Chordata > Actinopteri > Lampriformes > Lampridae > Lampris > Lampris megalopsis. The sequence goes on from JAJHIY020000935.1 coordinate 1,976,597, forward strand.
CGTCAGTACAGTTCCTGTGTGATGCTAAGATGCCACTACATCTCTTCAGTAGAGTTACAGTTTGATGCTAAGATGCCACTACATCTCTTCAGTACTGTTTCTCTTTGATGCTAAGATGCCACTGCATCTCTCAAGTACAGTTCATGTGTGATGCTAAGATGCTGTTACATCTGTTCATTACTGTTCCTATGTGATGCTAAGATGCCACTACATCTCGTCAGTACAGTTCATGTGTGATGCTAAGATGCCACTACATCTCGTCAGTACAGTTCCTGTGTGATGCTAAGATGCCACTACATCTCTTCAGTAGAGTTACAGTGTGATGCTAAGATGCCACTACATCTCTTCAGTAGAGTTACAGTGTGATGCTAAGATGCCACTACATCTCTTCAGCACAGTTACTGTGTGATGCTAAGATGCCACTACATCTCTTCAGTACTGTTCCTGTGTAATACTAAGATGAAACTACATCTCTACAGTAGAGTTCCTGTGTGATGCTAAGATGCCACTACATCTCTTCAGCACAGAAACTGTGTGATGCTAAGATGCCTCTGCATCTCTTCAGTATTGTCCATGTGTAATACTAAGATGCCACTACATCTCTTCAGTAGAGTTCCTGTGTGATGCTAAGATGCTGTTACATCTGTTCATTACTGTTCCTATGTGATGCAAAGATGCCACTACATCTCTTCAGTACAGTTCCTGTATGATGCTAAGATGCCACTACATCTCGTCAGTACAGTTCATGTGTGATGCTAAGATGCTGTTAAATCTGTTCATTACGGTTCCTATGTGATGCTAAGATGTCACTACATCTCGTCAGTACAGTTCATGTGTGATGCTAAGATGCCACTACATCTCGTCAGTACAGTTCCTGTGTGATGCTAAGATGCCACTACATCTCTTCAGTAGAGTTACAGTTTGATGCTAAGATGCCACTACATCTCTTCAGTACTGTTTCTCTTTGATGCTAAGATGCCACTGCATCTCTCAAGTACAGTTCATGTGTGATGCTAAGATGCTGTTACATCTGTTCATTACTGTTCCTATGTGATGCTAAGATGCCACTACATCTCGTCAGTACAGTTCATGTGTGATGCTAAGATGCCACTACATCTCGTCAGTACAGTTCCTGTGTGATGCTAAGATGCCACTACATCTCTTCAGTAGAGTTACAGTGTGATGCTAAGATGCCACTACATCTCTTCAGTAGAGTTACAGTGTGATGCTAAGATGCCACTACATCTCTTCAGCACAGTTACTGTGTGATGCTAAGATGCCACTACATCTCTTCAGTACTGTTCCTGTGTAATACTAAGATGAAACTACATCTCTACAGTAGAGTTCCTGTGTGATGCTAAGATGCCACTACATCTCTTCAGCACAGAAACTGTGTGATGCTAAGATGCCTCTGCATCTCTTCAGTATTGTCCATGTGTAATACTAAGATGCCACTACATCTCTTCAGTAGAGTTCCTGTGTGATGCTAAGATTCATCTACATCTCTTCCGTAGAGTTCCGGTGTGATGCTAAGATGCCACTACATCTCTTCAGTAGAGATCCGGTGTGATGCTAAGATGCCACAACATCTCTTCAGTACTGTTCCTGTGTGATGCTAAGATGCCACTACATCTCTCCAGTACAGTTCATGTGTGATGCTAAGATGCTGTTACATCTGTTCATTACTGTTCCTATGTGATGCAAAGATGCCACTACATCTCTTCAGTACTGTTTCTCTTTGATGCTAAGATGCCACTGCATCTCTCAAGTACAGTTCATGTGTGATGCTAAGATGCTGTTACATCTGTTCATTACTGTTCCTATGTGATGCTAAGATGCCACTACATCTCTTCAGTATAGTTCCTGTGTGATGCTAACATGCCACTACATCTCGTCAGTACAGTTCCTGCGTGATGCTAAGATGCCACTACATCTCTTCAGTATTGTTCCTGTGTAATACTAATATGCCACTACATCTCTTCTGTAGAGTTCCTGTGTGATGCTAAGATGCCACTACATCTCTTCAGTACAGTTCCTTTATGATGCCAAGATGCCACTACATCTCTTCAGTACAGTTTCTCTGTGATGCTAAGATGCCGCTACATCTCGTCAGGACAGTTCCTGTGTGATGCTAAGATGCCACTACATCTCTTCAGTAGAGTTCCTGTGTGATGCTAAGATGCCACTACATCTCTTCAGTACAGTTCCTGTGTGATGCTAATATGCCACTACATCTCTTCAGTAGAGTTACAGTGTGATGCTAAGATGCCACTACATCTCTTCAGCACAGTTACTGTGTGATGCTAAGATGCCACTACATCTCTTCAGTACTGTTCCTGTGTAATACTAAGATGAAACTACATCTCTACAGTAGAGTTCCTGTGTGATGCTAAGATGCCACTACATCTCTTCAGCACAGAAACTGTGTGATGCTAAGATTCCTCTGCATCTCTTCAGTATTGCCCATGTGTAATACTAAGATGCCACTACATCTCTTCAGTAGAGTTCCTGTGTGATGCTAAGATTCATCTACATCTCTTCCGTAGAGTTCCGGTGTGATGCTAAGATGCCACAACATCTCTTCAGCAGAGAGCCGGTGTGATGCTAAGATGCCACAACATCTCTTCAGTACTGTTCCTGTGTGATGCTAAGATGCCACTACATCTCTCCAGTACAGTTCATGTGTGATGCTAAGATGCTGTTACATCTGTTCATTACTGTTCCTATGTGATGCAAAGATGCCACTACATCTGTTCAGTACAGTTTCTCTTTGATGCTAAGATGCCACTACATCTCGTCAGTACAGTTCCTGTGTGATGCTAAGATGCCACTACATCTCGTCAGTGCAGTTCCTTTGTGATGCTACGATGCCACTACATCTCTTCAGTACAGTTCCTGTGTGATGATAAGATGCCACTAAATCTCTTCAGTATTGTTCCTGTGTAATACTAAGATACCACTACATCTCTTCAGTAGAGTTCCTATGTGATGCTAAGATGCCGCTACATCTCGTCAGGACAGTTCCTGTGTGATGCTAAGATGCCACGACATCTCTTCAGTAGAGTTCCTGTGTGATGCTAAGATGCTGTTACATCTGTTCATTACTGTTCCTATGTGATGTAAAGATGCCACTACATCTCTTCAGTACAGTTTCTCTTTGATGCTAAGATGCCACTATATCTCGTCAGTGCAGTTCCTGTGTGATGCTACGATGCCACTACATCTCTTCAGTATTGTTCCTGTGTAATACTAAGATGCCGCTACATCTCTTCAGTACTGTTCCTGTGTGATGCTAAGATGCCACTGCATCTCTCAAGTACAGTTCATGTGTGATGCTAAGATGCTGTTACATCTGTTCGTTACTGTTCCTATGTGATGCTAAGATGCCACTACATCTCGTCAGTACAGTTCCGGCGTGATGCTAAGATGCCACTACATCTCTTCAGTATTGTTCCTGTGTAATACTAAGATGCCACTACATCTCTTCTGTAGACTTCCTGTGTGATGCTAAGATGCCAATACATCTCTTCAGTACAGTTCCTGTATGATGCCAAGATGCCACTACATCTCTTCAGTACGGTTTCTCTGTGATGCTAAGATGCCAATACATCTCGTCAGGACAGTTCCTGTGTGATGCTAAGATGCCACGACATCTCTTCAGTAGAGTTCCTGTGTGATGCTAAGATGCTGTTACATCTGTTCATTACTGTTCCTATGTGATGCAAAGATGCCACTAGATCTCTTCAGTACAGTTTCTCTTTGATGCTAAGATGCCACTACATCTCGTCAGTACAGTTCCTGTGTGATGCTAAGATGCCACTACATCTCGTCAGTGCAGTTCCTGTGTGATGCTACGATGCCACTACATCTCTTCAGTACAGTTCCTGTGTGATGCTAAGATGCCAATACATCTCTTCAGTATTGTTCCTGTGTGATGCTAAGATGCCACTACATCTCTTCAGTAGAGTTACAGTGTGATGCTAAGATGCCACCACATCTCTTCAGCACAGTTCCTGTGTGATGCTAAGATGCCACTACATCTCTTCAGTACTGTTTCTCTTTGATGCTAAGATGCCACTGCATCTCTCAAGTACAGTTCATGTGTGATGCTAAGATGCTGTTACATCTGTTCATTACTGTTCCTATGTGATGCTAAGATGCCACTACATCTCTTCAGTATAGTTCCTGTGTGATGCTAACATGCCACTACATCTCGTCAGTACAGTTCCTGCGTGATGCTAAGATGCCACTACATCTCTTCAGTATTGTTCCTGTGTAATACTAATATGCCACTACATCTCTTCTGTAGAGTTCCTGTGAGATGCTAAGATGCCACTACATCTCTTCAGTACAGTTCCTGTATGATGCCAAGATGCCACTACATCTCTACAGTAGAGTCCCTGTGTGATGCTAAGATGCCACTACATCTCTTCAGCACAGAAACTGTGTGATGCTAAGATGCCTCTGCATCTCTTCAGTATTGTCCATGTGTAATACTAAGATGCCACTACATCTCTTCAGTAGAGTTCCTGTGTGATGCTAAGATTCATCTACATCTCTTCCGTAGAGTTCCGGTGTGATGCTAAGATGCCACTACATCTCTTCAGTAGAGATCCGGTGTGATGCTAAGATGCCACTACATCTCTTCAGTACTGCTCCTGTGTGATGCTAAGATGCCACTACATCTCTCCAGTACAGTTCATGTGTGATGCTAAGATGCTGTTACATCTGTTCATTACTGTTCCTATGTGATGCAAAGATGCCACTACATCTTTTCAGTACAGTTTCTCTTTGATGCTAAGATGCCACTACATCTCGTCAGTACAGTTCCTGTGTGATGCTAAGATGCCACTACATCTCGTCAGTGCAGTTCCTGTGTGATGCTACGATGCCACTACATCTCTTCAGTACAGTTCCTGTGTGATGCTAAGATGCCACTAAATCTCTACAGTATTGTTCCTGTGTAATACTAAGATACCACTACATCTCTTCAGTAGAGTTCCTATGTGATGCTAAGATGCCGCTACATCTCGTCAGGACAGTTCCTGTGTGATGCTAAGATGCCACTACATCTCTTCAGTATTGTTCCTGTGTAATACTAAGATGCCACTACATCTCTTCTGTAGACTTCCTGTGTGATGCTAAGATGCCACTACATCTCTTCAGTACAGTTCCTGTATGATGCCAAGATGCCACTACATCTCTTCAGTACGGTTTCTCTGTGATGCTAAGATGCCAATACATCTCGTCAGGACAGTTCCTGTGTGATGCTAAGATGCCACGACATCTCTTCAGTAGAGTTCCTCTGTGATGCTAAGATGCTGTTACATCTGTTCATTACTGTTCCTATGTGATGCAAAGATGCCACTAGATCTCTTCAGTACAGTTTCTCTTTGATGCTAAGATGCCACTACATCTCGTCAGTACAGTTCCTGTGTGATGCTAAGATGCTGTTAAATCTGTTCATTACGGTTCCTATGTGATGCTAAGATGCCACTACATCTCGTCAGTACAGTTCATGTGTGATACTAAGATGCCACTACATCTCGTCAGTACAGTTCCTGTGTGATGCTAAGATGCCACTACATCTCTTCAGTAGAGTTACAGTGTGATGCTAAGATGCCACCACATCTCTTCAGCACAGTTCCTGTGTGATGCTAAGATGCCACTACATCACGTCAGTGCAGTTCCTGTGTGATGCTACGATGCCACTACATCTCTTCAGTACAGTTCCTGTGTGATGCTAAGATGCCAATACATCTCTTCAGTATTGTTCCTGTGTAATACTAAGATGCCACTAAATCTCTTCTGTAGAGTTCCTGTGTGATGCTAAGATGCCACTACATCTCTTCAGTACAGTTCCTGTATGATGCTAAGATGCCACTACATCTCTCCAGTACAGTTCATGTGTGATGCTAAGATGCTGTTAAATCTGTTCATAACGGTTCCTATGTGATGCTAAGATGCCACTACATCTCGTCAGTACAGTTCATGTGTGATGCTAAGATGCCACTACATCTCGTCAGTACAGTTCCTGTGTGATGCTAAGATGCCACTACATCTCTTCAGTAGAGTTACAGTGTGATGCTAAGATGCCACCACATCTCTTCAGCACAGTTCCTGTGTGATGCTAAGATGCCACTACATCTCTTCAGTACTGTTTCTCTTTGATGCTAAGATGCCACTGCATCTCTCAAGTACAGTTCATGTGTGATGCTAAGATGCTGTTACATCTGTTCATTACTGTTCCTATGTGATGCTAAGAAGCCACTACATCTCTTCAGTATAGTTCCTGTGTGATGCTAACATGCCACTACATCTCGTCAGTACAGTTCCTGCGTGATGCTAAGATGCCACTACATCTCTTCAGTATTGTTCCTGTGTAATACTAAGATGCCACTACATCTCTTCTGTAGACTTCCTGTGTGATGCTAAGATGCCACTACATCTCTTCAGTACAGTTCCTGTATGATGCCAAGATGCCACTACATCTCTTCAGTACGGTTTCTCTGTGATGCTAAGATGCCAATACATCTCGTCAGGACAGTTCCTGTGTGATGCTAAGATGCCACGACATCTCTTCAGTAGAGTTCCTCTGTGATGCTAAGATGCTGTTACATCTGTTCATTACTGTTCCTATGTGATGCAAAGATGCCACTAGATCTCTTCAGTACAGTTTCTCTTTGATGCTAAGATGCCACTACATCTCGTCAGTACAGTTCCTGTGTGATGCTAAGATGCTGTTAAATCTGTTCATTACGGTTCCTATGTGATGCTAAGATGCCACTACATCTCGTCAGTACAGTTCATGTGTGATACTAAGATGCCACTACATCTCGTCAGTACAGTTCCTGTGTGATGCTAAGATGCCACTACATCTCTTCAGTAGAGTTACAGTGTGATGCTAAGATGCCACCACATCTCTTCAGCACAGTTCCTGTGTGATGCTAAGATGCCACTACATCACGTCAGTGCAGTTCCTGTTTGATGCTACGATGCCACTACATCTCTTCAGTACAGTTCCTGTGTGATGCTAAGATGCCAATACATCTCTTCAGTATTGTTCCTGTGTAATACTAAGATGCCACTAAATCTCTTCTGTAGAGTTCCTGTGTGATGCTAAGATGCCACTACATCTCTTCAGTACAGTTCCTGTATGATGCTAAGATGCCACTACATCTCTCCAGTACAGTTCATGTGTGATGCTAAGATGCTGTTAAATCTGTTCATAACGGTTCCTATGTGATGCTAAGATGCCACTACATCTCGTCAGTACAGTTCATGTGTGATGCTAAGATGCCACTACATCTCGTCAGTACAGTTCCGGTGTGATGCTAAGATGCCACTACATCTCTTCAGTAGAGTTACAGTGTGATGCTAAGATGCCACCACATCTCTTCAGCACAGTTCCTGTGTGATGCTAAGATGCCACTACATCTCTTCAGTACTGTTTCTCTTTGATGCTAAGATGCCACTGCATCTCTCAAGTACAGTTCATGTGTGATGCTAAGATGCTGTTACATCTGTTCATTACTGTTCCTATGTGATGCTAAGAAGCCACTACATCTCTTCAGTATAGTTCCTGTGTGATGCTAACATGCCACTACATCTCGTCAGTACAGTTCCTGCGTGATGCTAAGATGCCACTACATCTCTTCAGTATTGTTCCTGTGTAATACTAAAATGCCACTACATCTCTTCTGTAGAGTTCCTGTGTGATGCTAAGATGCCACTACATCTCTTCAGCACAGAAACTGTGTGATGCTAAGATGCCTCTGCATCTCTTCAGTATTGTCCATGTGTAATACTAAGATGCCACTACATCTCTTCAGTAGAGTTCCTGTGTGATGCTAAGATTCATCTACATCTCTTCCGTAGAGTTCCGGTGTGATGCTAAGATGCCACTACATCTCTTCAGTAGAGATCCGGTGTGATGCTAAGATGCCACAACATCTCTTCAGTACTGCTCCTGTGTGATGCTAAGATGCCACTACATCTCTCCAGTACAGTTCATGTGTGATGCTAAGATGCTGTTACATCTGTTCATTACTGTTCCTATGTGATGCAAAGATGCCACTACATCTCTTCAGTACAGTTTCTCTTTGATGCTAAGATGCCACTACATCTCGTCAGTACAGTTCCTGTGTGATGCTAAGATGCCACTACATCTCGTCAGTGCAGTTCCTGTGTGATGCTACGATGCCACTGCATCTCTCAAGTACAGTTCATGTGTGATGCTAAGATGCTGTTACATCTGTTCGTTACTGTTCCTATGTGATGCTAAGATGCCACTACATCTCGTCAGTACAGTTCCGGCGTGATGCTAAGATGCCACTACATCTCTTCAGTATTGTTCCTGTGTAATACTAAGATGCCACTACATCTCTTCTGTAGACTTCCTGTGTGATGCTAAGATGCCACTACATCTCTTCAGTACAGTTCCTGTATGATGCCAAGATGCCACTACATCTCTTCAGTACGGTTTCTCTGTGATGCTAAGATGCCAATACATCTCGTCAGGACAGTTCCTGTGTGATGCTAAGATGCCACGACATCTCTTCAGTAGAGTTCCTGTGTGATGCTAAGATTCATCTACATCTCTTCCGTAGAGTTCCGGTGTGATGCTAAGATGCCACTACATCTCTTCAGTAGAGATCCGGTGTGATGCTAAGATGCCACAACATCTCTTCAGTACTGCTCCTGTGTGATGCTAAGATGCCACTACATCTCTCCAGTACAGTTCATGTGTGATGCTAAGATGCTGTTACATCTGTTCATTACTGTTCCTATGTGATGCAAAGATGCCACTACATCTTTTCAGTACAGTTTCTCTTTGATGCTAAGATGCCACTGCATCTCTCAAGTACAGTTCATGTGTGATGCTAAGATGCTGTTACATCTGTTCATTACTGTTCCTATGTGATGCTAAGAAGCCACTACATCTCTTCAGTATAGTTCCTGTGTGATGCTAACATGCCACTACATCTCGTCAGTACAGTTCCTGCGTGATGCTAAGATGCCACTACATCTCTTCAGTATTGTTCCTGTGTAATACTAATATGCCACTACATCTCTTCTGTAGAGTTCCTGTGAGATGCTAAGATGCCACTACATCTCTTCAGTACAGTTCCTGTATGATGCCAAGATGCCACTACATCTCTACAGTAGAGTCCCTGTGTGATGCTAAGATGCCACTACATCTCTTCAGCACAGAAACTGTGTGATGCTAAGATGCCTCTGCATCTCTTCAGTATTGTCCATGTGTAATACTAAGATGCCACTACATCTCTTCAGTAGAGTTCCTGTGTGATGCTAAGATTCATCTACATCTCTTCCGTAGAGTTCCGGTGTGATGCTAAGATGCCACTACATCTCTTCAGTAGAGATCCGGTGTGATGCTAAGATGCCACAACATCTCTTCAGTACTGCTCCTGTGTGATGCTAAGATGCCACTACATCTCTCCAGTACAGTTCATGTGTGATGCTAAGATGCTGTTACATCTGTTCATTACTGTTCCTATGTGATGCAAAGATGCCACTACATCTCTTCAGTACAGTTTCTCTTTGATGCTAAGATGCCACTACATCTCGTCAGTACAGTTCCTGTGTGATGCTAAGATGCCACTACATCTCGTCAGTGCAGTTCCTGTGTGATGCTACGATGCCACTGCATCTCTCAAGTACAGTTCATGTGTGATGCTAAGATGCTGTTACATCTGTTCGTTACTGTTCCTATGTGATGCTAAGATGCCACTACATCTCGTCAGTACAGTTCCGGCGTGATGCTAAGATGCCACTACATCTCTTCAGTATTGTTCCTGTGTAATACTAAGATGCCACTACATCTCTTCTGTAGACTTCCTGTGTGATGCTAAGATGCCACTACATCTCTTCAGTACAGTTCCTGTATGATGCCAAGATGCCACTACATCTCTTCAGTACGGTTTCTCTGTGATGCTAAGATGCCAATACATCTCGTCAGGACAGTTCCTGTGTGATGCTAAGATGCCACGACATCTCTTCAGTAGAGTTCCTGTGTGATGCTAAGATGCTGTTACATCTGTTCATTACTGTTCCTATGTGATGCAAAGATGCCACTAGATCTCTTCAGTACAGTTTCTCTTTGATGCTAAGATGCCACTACATCTCGTCAGTACAGTTCCTGTGTGATGCTAAGATGCCACTACATCTCGTCAGTGCAGTTCCTGTGTGATGCTACGATGCCACTACATCTCTTCAGTACAGTTCCTGTGTGATGCTAAGATGCCAATACATCTCTTCAGTATTGTTCCTGTGTAATACTAAGATGCCACTAAATCTCTTCTGTAGAGTTCCTGTGTGATGCTAAGATGCCACTACATCTCTTCAGTACAGTTCCTGTATGATGCTAAGATGCCACTACATCTCTCCAGTACAGTTCATGTGTGATGCTAAGATGCTGTTAAATCTGTTCATAACGGTTCCTATGTGATGCTAAGATGCCACTACATCTCGTCAGTACAGTTCATGTGTGATGCTAAGATGCCACTACATCTCGTCAGTACAGTTCCTGTGTGATGCTAAGATGCCACTACATCTCTTCAGTAGAGTTACAGTGTGATGCTAAGATGCCACCACATCTCTTCAGCACAGTTCCTGTGTGATGCTAAGATGCCACTACATCTCTTCAGTACTGTTTCTCTTTGATGCTAAGATGCCACTGCATCTCTCAAGTACAGTTCATGTGTGATGCTAAGATGCTGTTACATCTGTTCATTACTGTTCCTATGTGATGCTAAGATGCCACTACATCTCTTCAGTATAGTTCCTGTGTGATGCTAACATGCCACTACATCTCGTCAGTACAGTTCCTGCGTGATGCTAAGATGCCACTACATCTCTTCAGTATTGTTCCTGTGTAATACTAATATGCCACTACATCTCTTCTGTAGAGTTCCTGTGAGATGCTAAGATGCCACTACATCTCTTCAGTACAGTTCCTGTATGATGCCAAGATGCCACTACATCTCTACAGTAGAGTCCCTGTGTGATGCTAAGATGCCACTACATCTCTTCAGCACAGAAACTGTGTGATGCTAAGATGCCTCTGCATCTCTTCAGTATTGTCCATGTGTAATACTAAGATGCCACTACATCTCTTCAGTAGAGTTCCTGTGTGATGCTAAGATTCATCTACATCTCTTCCGTAGAGTTCCGGTGTGATGCTAAGATGCCACTACATCTCTTCAGTAGAGATCCGGTGTGATGCTAAGATGCCACAACATCTCTTCAGTACTGCTCCTGTGTGATGCTAAGATGCCACTACATCTCTCCAGTACAGTTCATGTGTGATGCTAAGATGCTGTTACATCTGTTCATTACTGTTCCTATGTGATGCAAAGATGCCACTACATCTTTTCAGTACAGTTTCTCTTTGATGCTAAGATTCCACCACATCTCGTCAGTACAGTTCCTGTGTGATGCTAAGATGCCACTACATCTCGTCAGTGCAGTTCCTGTGTGATGCTACGATGCCACTACATCTCTTCAGTACAGTTCCTGTGTGATGCTAAGATGCCACTAAATCTCTACAGTATTGTTCCTGTGTAATACTAAGATACCACTACATCTCTTCAGTAGAGTTCCTATGTGATGCTAAGATGCCACTACATCTCTTCAGTATTGTTCCTGTGTAATACTAAGATGCCACTACATCTCTTCTGTAGACTTCCTGTGTGATGCTAAGATGCCACTACATCTCTTCAGTACAGTTCCTGTATGATGCCAAGATGCCACTACATCTCTTCAGTACGGTTTCTCTGTGATGCTAAGATGCCAATACATCTCGTCAGGACAGTTCCTGTGTGATGCTAAGATGCCACGACATCTCTTCAGTAGAGTTCCTCTGTGATGCTAAGATGCTGTTACATCTGTTCATTACTGTTCCTATGTGATGCAAAGATGCCACTAGATCTCTTCAGTACAGTTTCTCTTTGATGCTAAGATGCCACTACATCTCGTCAGTACAGTTCCTGTGTGATGCTAAGATGCTGTTAAATCTGTTCATTACGGTTCCTATGTGATGCTAAGATGCCACTACATCTCGTCAGTACAGTTCATGTGTGATACTAAGATGCCACTACATCTCGTCAGTACAGTTCCTGTGTGATGCTAAGATGCCACTACATCTCTTCTGTAGAGTTACAGTGTGATGCTAAGATGCCACCACATCTCTTCAGCACAGTTCCTGTGTGATGCTAAGATGCCACTACATCACGTCAGTGCAGTTCCTGTGTGATGCTACGATGCCACTACATCTCTTCAGTACAGTTCCTGTGTGATGCTAAGATGCCAATACATCTCTTCAGTATTGTTCCTGTGTAATACTAAGATGCCACTAAATCTCTTCTGTAGAGTTCCTGTGTGATGCTAAGATGCCACTACATCTCTTCAGTACAGTTCCTGTATGATGCTAAGATGCCACTACATCTCTCCAGTACAGTTCATGTGTGATGCTAAGATGCTGTTAAATCTGTTCATAACGGTTCCTATGTGATGCTAAGATGCCACTACATCTCGTCAGTACAGTTCATGTGTGATGCTAAGATGCCACTACATCTCGTCAGTACAGTTCCTGTGTGATGCTAAGATGCCACTACATCTCTTCAGTAGAGTTACAGTGTGATGCTAAGATGCCACCACATCTCTTCAGCACAGTTCCTGTGTGATGCTAAGATGCCACTACATCTCTTCAGTACTGTTTCTCTTTGATGCTAAGATGCCACTGCATCTCTCAAGTACAGTTCATGTGTGATGCTAAGATGCTGTTACATCTGTTCATTACTGTTCCTATGTGATGCTAAGAAGCCACTACATCTCTTCAGTATAGTTCCTGTGTGATGCTAACATGCCACTACATCTCGTCAGTACAGTTCCTGCGTGATGCTAAGATGCCACTACATCTCTTCAGTATTGTTCCTGTGTAATACTAATATGCCACTACATCTCTTCTGTAGAGTTCCTGTGAGATGCTAAGATGCCACTACATCTCTTCAGTACAGTTCCTGTATGATGCCAAGATGCCACTACATCTCTACAGTAGAGTCCCTGTGTGATGCTAAGATGCCACTACATCTCTTCAGCACAGAAACTGTGTGATGCTAAGATGCCTCTGCATCTCTTCAGTATTGTCCATGTGTAATACTAAGATGCCACTACATCTCTTCAGTAGAGTTCCTGTGTGATGCTAAGATTCATCTACATCTCTTCCGTAGAGTTCCGGTGTGATGCTAAGATGCCACTACATCTCTTCAGTAGAGATCCGGTGTGATGCTAAGATGCCACAACATCTCTTCAGTACTGCTCCTGTGTGATGCTAAGATGCCACTACATCTCTCCAGTACAGTTCATGTGTGATGCTAAGATGCTGTTACATCTGTTCATTACTGTTCCTATGTGATGCAAAGATGCCACTACATCTCTTCAGTACAGTTTCTCTTTGATGCTAAGATGCCACTACATCTCGTCAGTACAGTTCCTGTGTGATGCTAAGATGCCACTACATCTCGTCAGTGCAGTTCCTGTGTGATGCTACGATGCCACTACATCTCTTCAGTACAGTTCCTGTGTGATGCTAAGATGCCACTAAATCTCTTCAGTATTGTTCCTGTGTAATACTAAGATACCACTACATCTCTTCAGTAGAGTTCCTATGTGATGCTAAGATGCCGCTACATCTCGTCAGGACAGTTCCTGTGTGATGCTAAGATGCCACTACATCTCTTCAGTATTGTTCCTGTGTAATACTAAGATGCCACTACATCTCTTCTGTAGACTTCCTGTGTGATGCTAAGATGCCAGTACATCTCTTCAGTACAGTTCCTGTATGATGCCAAGATGCCACTACATCTCTTCAGTACGGTTTCTCTGTGATGCTAAGATGCCAATACATCTCGTCAGGACTGTTCCTGTGTGATGCTAAGATGCCACGACATCTCTTCAGTAGAGTTCCTCTGTGATGCTAAGATGCTGTTACATCTGTTCATTACTGTTCCTATGTGATGCAAAGATGCCACTAGATCTCTTCAGTACAGTTTCTCTTTGATGCTAAGATGCCACTACATCTCGTCAGTACAGTTCCTGTGTGATGCTAAGATGACACTACATCTCGTCAGTGAAGTTCCTGTGTGATGCTACGATGCCACTACATCTCTTCAGTACAGTTCCTGTGTGATGCTAAGATGCCACTACATCTCTTCAGTACAGTTCCTGTATGATGCTAAGTTGCCACTACATCTCTCCAGTGCAGTTTATGTGTGATGCTAAGATGCTGTTAAATCTGTTCATTACGGTTCCTATGTGATGCTAAGATGCCACTACATCTCGTCAGTACAGTTCATGTGTGATACTAAGATGCCACTACATCTCGTCAGTACAGTTCCTGTGTGATGCTAAGATGCCACTACATCTCTTCAGTAGAGTTACAGTGTGATGCTAAGATGCCACCACATCTCTTCAGCACAGTTCCTGTGTGATGCTAAGATGCCACTACATCACGTCAGTGCAGTTCCTGTGTGATGCTACGATGCCACTACATCTCTTCAGTACAGTTCCTGTGTGATGCTAAGATGCCAATACATCTCTTCAGTATTGTTCCTGTGTAATACTAAGATGCCACTAAATCTCTTCTGTAGAGTTCCTGTGTGATGCTAAGATGCCACTACATCTCTTCAGTACAGTTCCTGTATGATGCTAAGATGCCACTACATCTCTCCAGTACAGTTCATGTGTGATGCTAAGATGCTGTTAAATCTGTTCATAACGGTTCCTATGTGATGCTAAGATGCCACTACATCTCGTCAGTACAGTTCATGTGTGATGCTAAGATGCCACTACATCTCGTCAGTACAGTTCCTGTGTGATGCTAAGATGCCACTACATCTCTTCAGTAGAGTTACAGTGTGATGCTAAGATGCCACCACATCTCTTCAGCACAGTTCCTGTGTGATGCTAAGATGCCACTACATCTCTTCAGTACTGTTTCTCTTTGATGCTAAGATGCCACTGCATCTCTCAAGTACAGTTCATGTGTGATGCTAAGATGCTGTTACATCTGTTCATTACTGTTCCTATGTGATGCTAAGAAGCCACTACATCCCTTCAGTATAGTTCCTGTGTGATGCTAACATGCCACTACATCTCGTCAGTACAGTTCCTGCGTGATGCTAAGATGCCACTACATCTCTTCAGTATTGTTCCTGTGTAATACTAATATGCCACTACATCTCTTCTGTAGAGTTCCTGTGAGATGCTAAGATGCCACTACATCTCTTCAGTACAGTTCCTGTATGATGCCAAGATGCCACTACATCTCTACAGTAGAGTCCCTGTGTGATGCTAAGATGCCACTACATCTCTTCAGCACAGAAACTGTGTGATGCTAAGATGCCTCTGCATCTCTTCAGTATTGTCCATGTGTAATACTAAGATGCCACTACATCTCTTCAGTAGAGTTCCTGTGTGATGCTAAGATTCATCTACATCTCTTCCGTAGAGTTCCGGTGTGATGCTAAGATGCCACTACATCTCTTCAGTAGAGATCCGGTGTGATGCTAAGATGCCACAACATCTCTTCAGTACTGCTCCTGTGTGATGCTAAGATGCCACTACATCTCTCCAGTACAGTTCATGTGTGATGCTAAGATGCTGTTACATCTGTTCATTACTGTTCCTATGTGATGCAAAGATGCCACTACATCTCTTCAGTACAGTTTCTCTTTGATGCTAAGATGCCACTACATCTCGTCAGTACAGTTCCTGTGTGATGCTAAGATGCCAATACATCTCGTCAGTGCAGTTCCTGTGTGATGCTACGATGCCACTACATCTCTTCAGTACAGTTCCTGTGTGATGCTAAGATGCCACTAAATCTCTTCAGTATTGTTCCTGTGTAATACTAAGATACCACTACATATCTTCAGTAGAGTTCCTATGTGATGCTAAGATGCCGCTACATCTCGTCAGGACAGTTCCTCTGTGATGCTAAGATGCCACTACATCTCTTCAGTATTGTTCCTGTGTAATACTAAGATGCCACTACATCTCTTCTGTAGATTTCCTGTGTGATGCTAAGATGCCACTACATCTCTTCAGTACAGTTCCTGTATGATGCCAAGATGCCACTACATCTCTTCAGTACGGTTTCTCTGTGATGCTAAGATGCCAATACATCTCGTCAGGACTGTTCCTGTGTGATGCTAAGATGCCACGACATCTCTTCAGTAGAGTTCCTCTGTGATGCTAAGATGCTGTTACATCTGTTCATTACTGTTCCTATGTGATGCAAAGATGCCACTAGATCTCTTCAGTACAGTTTCTCTTTGATGCTAAGATGCCACTACATCTCGTCAGTACAGTTCCTGTGTGATGCTACGATGCCACTACATCTCTTCAGTACAGTTCCTGTGTGATGCTAAGATGCCAATACATCTCTTCAGTATTGTTCCTGTGTAATACTAAGATGCCACTAAATCTCTTCTGTAGAGTTCCTGTGTGATGCTAAGATGCCACTACATCTCTTCAGTACAGTTCCTGTATGATGCTAAGTTGCCACTACATCTCTCCAGTGCAGTTTATGTGTGATGCTAAGATGCTGTTAAATCTGTTCATTACGGTTCCTATGTGATGGTAAGATGCCACTACATCTCGTCAGTACAGTTCATGTGTGATACTAAGATGCCACTACATCTCGTCAGTACAGTTCCTGTGTGATGCTAAGATGCCACTACATCTCTTCAGTAGAGTTACAGTGTGATGCTAAGATGCCACTACATCTCTTCAGTACTGTTTCTCTTTGATGCTAAGATGCCACTGCATCTCTCAAGTACAGTTCATGTGTGATGCTAAGATGCTGTTACATCTGTTCATTACTGTTCCTGTGTAATACTAAGATACCACTACATCTCTTCAGTAGAGTTCCTATGTGATGCTAAGATGCCGCTACATCTCGTCAGGACAGTTCCTGTGTGATGCTAAGATGCCACTACATCTCTTCAGTATTGTTCCTGTGTAATACTAAGATGCCACTACATCTCTTCTGTAGACTTCCTGTGTGATGCTAAGATGCCACTACATCTCTTCAGTACAGTTCCTGTATGATGCCAAGATGCCACTACATCTCTTCAGTACGGTTTCTCTGTGATGCTAAGATGCCAATACATCTCGTCAGGACAGTTCCTGTGTGATGTTAAGATGCCACGACATCTCTTCAGTAGAGTTCCTCTGTGATGCTAAGATGCTGTTACAGCTGTTCATTACTGTTCCTATGTGATGCAAAGATGCCACTAGATCTCTTCAGTACAGTTTCTCTTTGATGCTAAGATGCCACTACATCTCGTCAGTACAGTTCCTGTGTGATGCTAAGATGACACTACATCTCGTCAGTGAAGTTCCTGTGTGATGCTACGATGCCACTACATCTCTTCAGTACAGTTCCTGTGTGATGCTAAGATGCCAATACATCTCTTCAGTATTGTTCCTGTGTAATACTAAGATGCCACTAAATCTCTTCTGTAGAGTTCCTGTGTGATGCTAAGATGCCACTACATCTCTTCAGTACAGTTCCTGTGTGATACTAAGATGCCACTACATCTCGTCAGTACAGTTCCTGTGTGATGCTAAGATGCCACTACATCTCTTCAGTAGAGTTACAGTGTGATGCTAAGATGCCACCACATCTCTTCAGCACAGTTCCTGTGTGATGCTAAGATGCCACTACATCTCTTCAGTACTGTTTCTCTTTGATGCTAAGATGCCACTGCATCTCTCAAGTACAGTTCATGTGTGATGCTAAGATGCTGTTACATCTGTTCATTACTGTTCCTATGTGATGCTAAGATGCCACTACATCTCTTCAGTATAGTTCCTGTGTGATGCTAAGATGCCACTACATCTCGTCAGTACAGTTCCTGCGTGATGCTAAGATGCCACTACATCTCTTCAGTATTGTTCCTGTGTAATACTAATATGCCACTACATCTCTTCTGTAGAGTTCCTGTGAGATTCTAAGATGCCACTACATCTCTTCAGTACAGTTGCTGTATGATGCCAAGATGCCACTACATCTCTTCAGTACAGTTTCTCTGTGATGCTAAGATGCCGCTACATCTCGTCAGGACAGTTCCTGTGTGATGGTAAGATGCCACTACATCTCTTCAGTAGAGTTACAGTGTGATGCTAAGATGCCACTACATCTCTTCAGTAGAGTTACAGTGTGATGCTAAGATACCACTACATCTTTTCAGCACAGTTCCTGTGTGATGCTAATATGCCACTACATCTCTTCAGTACTGTTCCTGTGTAATACTAAGATGCCACTACATCTCTACAGTAGAGTTCCTGTGTGATGCTAAGATACCACTACATCTCTTCAGCACAGAAACTGTGTGATGCTAAGATGCCTCTGCATCTCTTCAGTATTGTCCATGTGTAATACTAAGATGCCACTACATCTCTTCAGTAGAGTTCCTGTGTGATGCTAAGATTCATCTACATCTCTTCCGTAGAGTTCCGGTGTGATGCTAAGATGCCACTACATCTCTTCAGTAGAGATCCGGTGTGATGCTAAGATGCCACAACATCTCTTCAGTACTGTTCCTGTGTGATGCTAAGATGCCACTACATCTCTCCAGTACAGTTCATGTGTGATGCTAAGATGCTGTTACATCTGTTCATTACTGTTCCTATGTGATGCAAAGATGCCACTACATCTCTTCAGTACAGTTTCTCTTTGATGCTAAGATGCCACTACATCTCGTCAGTACAGTTCCTGTGTGATGCTAAGATGCCACTACATCTCGTCAGTGCAGTTCCTGTGTGATGCTACGATGCCACTACATCTCTTCAGTACAGTTCCTGTGTGATGCTAAGATGCCACTAAATCTCTTCAGTATTGTTCCTGTGTAATACTAAGATACCACTACATCTCTTCAGTAGAGTTCCTATGTGATGCTAAGATGCCGCTACATCTCGTCAGGACAGTTCCTGTGTGATGCTAAGATGCCACTACATCTCTTCAGTATTGTTCCTGTGTAATACTAAGATGCCACTACATCTCTTCTGTAGACTTCCTGTGTGATGCTAAGATGCCACTACATCTCATCAGTACAGTTCCTGTATGATGCCAAGATGCCACTACATCTCTTCAGTACGGTTTCTCTGTGATGCTAAGATGCCAATACATCTCGTCAGGACAGTTCCTGTGTGATGCTAAATGGCCACGACATCTCTTCAGTAAAGTTCCTCTGTGATGCTAAGATGCTGTTACATCTGTTCATTACTGTTCCTATGTGATGCAAAGATGCCACTAGATCTCTTCATTACAGTTTCTCTTTGATGCTAAGATGCCACTACATCTCGTCAGTACAGTTCCTGTGTGATGCTAAGATGACACTACATCTCGTCAGTGAAGTTCCTGTGTGATGCTACGATGCCACTACATCTCTTCAGTACAGTTCCTGTGTGATGCTAAGATGCCAATACATCTCTTCAGTATTGTTCCTGTGTAATACTAAGATGCCACTAAATCTCTTCTGTAGAGTTCCTGTGTGATGCTAAGATGCCACTACATCTCTTCAGTACAGTTCCTGTATGATGCTAAGTTGCCACTACATCTCTCCAGTGCAGTTTATGTGTGATGCTAAGATGCTGTTAAATCTGTTCATTACGGTTCCTATGTGATGCTAAGATGCCACTACATCTCGTCAGTACAGTTCATGTGTGATACTAAGATGCCACTACATCTCGTCAGTACAGTTCCTGTGTGATGCTAAGATGCCACTACATCTCTTCAGTAGAGTTACAGTGTGATGCTAAGATGCCACCACATCTCTTCAGCACAGTTCCTGTGTGATGCTAAGATGCCACTACATCTCTTCAGTAGAGTTCCTGTGTGATGCTAAGATTCATCTACATCTCTTCCGTGGAGTTCCGGTGTGATGCTAAGATGCCACTACATCTCTTCAGTAGAGATCCGGTGTGATGCTAAGATGCCACAACATCTCTTCAGTACTGTTCCTGTGTGATGCTAAGATGCCACTACATCTCTCCAGTACAGTTCATGTGTGATGCTAAGATGCTGTTACATCTGTTCATTACTGTTCCTTTGTGATGCAAAGATGCCACTACATCTCTTCAGTACAGTTTCTCTTTGATGCTAAGATGCCACTACATCTCGTCAGTACAGTTCCTGTGTGATGCTAAGATGCCACTACATCTCGTCAGTGCAGTTCCTGTGTGATGCTACGATGCCACTACATCTCTTCAGTACAGTTCCTGTGTGATGCTAAGATGCCACTAAATCTCTTCAGTATTGTTCCTGTGTAATACTAAGATACCACTACATCTCTTCAGTAGAGTTCCTATGTGATGCTAAGATGCCACTACATCTCTTCAGTAGAGTTACAGTGTGATGCTAAGATGCCACTACATCTCTTCAGCACAGTTCCTGTGTGATGCTAAGATGCCACTACATCTCTTCTGTAGACTTCCTGTGTGATGCTAAGATGCCACTACATCTCTTCAGTACAGTTCCTGTATGATGCCAAGATGCCACTACATCTCTTCAGTACGGTTTCTCTGTGATGCTAAGATGCCAATACATCTCGTCAGGATAGTTCCTGTGTGATGCTAAGATGCCACGACATCTCTTCAGTAGAGTTCCTCTGTGATGCTAAGATGCTGTTACATCTGTTCATTACTGTTCCTATGTGATGCAAAGATGCCACTAGATCTCTTCAGTACAGTTTCTCTTTGATGCTAAGATGCCACTACATCTCGTCAGTACAGTTCCTGTGTGATGCTAAGATGACACTACATCTCTTAAGTATTGTTCCTGTGTAATACTAAGATGCCACTAAATCTCTTCTGTAGAGTTCCTGTGTGATGCTAAGATGCCACTACATCTCTTCAGTACAGTTCCTGTATGATGCTAAGTTGCCACTACATCTCTCCAGTGCAGTTTATGTGTGATGCTAAGATGCTGTTAAATCTGTTCATTACGGTTCCTATGTGATGCTAAGATGCCACTACATCTCGTCAGTACAGTTCATATGTGATACTAAGATGCCACTACATCTCGTCAGTACAGTTCCTGTGTGATGCTAAGATGCCACTACATCTCTTCAGTAGAGTTACAGTGTGATGCTAAGATGCCACCACATCTCTTCAGCACAGTTCCTGTGTGATGCTAAGATGCCACTACATCTCTTCAGTACTGTTTCTCTTTGATGCTAAGATGCCACTGCATCTCTCAAGTACAGTTCATGTGTGATGCTAAGATGCTGTTACATCTGTTCATTACTGTTCCTGTGTAATACTAAGATACCACTACATCTCTTCAGTAGAGTTCCTATGTGATGCTAAGATGCCGCTACATCTCGTCAGGACAGTTCCTGTGTGATGCTAAGATGCCACTACATCTCTTCAGTATTGTTCCTGTGTAATACTAAGATGCCACTACATCTCTTCAGTACAGTTCCTGTATGATGCCAAGATGCCACTACATCTCTTCAGTACGGTTTCTCTGTGATGCTAAGATGCCAATACATCTCGTCAGGACAGTTCCTGTGTGATGCTAAGATGCCACGACATCTCTTCAGTAGAGTTCCTCTGTGATGCTAAGATGCTGTTACAGCTGTTCATTACTGTTCCTATGTGATGCAAAGATGCCACTAGATCTCTTCAGTACAGTTTCTCTTTGATGCTAAGATGCCACTACATCTCGTCAGTACAGTTCCTGTGTGATGCTAAGATGACACTACATCTCGTCAGTGAAGTTCCTGTGTGATGCTACGATGCCACTACATCTCTTCAGTACAGTTCCTGTGTGATGCTAAGATGCCAATACATCTCTTCAGTATTGTTCCTGTGTAATACTAAGATGCCACTAAATCTCTTCTGTAGAGTTCCTGTGTGATGCTAAGATGCCACTACATCTCTTCAGTACAGTTCCTGTATGATGCTAAGTTGCCACTACATCTCTCCAGTGCAGTTTATGTGTGATGCTAAGATGCTGTTAAATCTGTTCATTACGGTTCCTATGTGATGCTAAGATGCCACTACATCTCGTCAGTACAGTTCATGTGTGATACTAAGATGCCACTACATCTCGTCAGTACAGTTCCTGTGTGATGCTAAGATGCCACTACATCTCTTCAGTAGAGTTACAGTGTGATGCTAAGATGCCACCACATCTCTTCAGCACAGTTCCTGTGTGATGCTAAGATGCCACTACATCTCTTCAGTACTGTTTCTCTTTGATGCTAAGATGCCACTGCATCTCTCAAGTACAGTTCATGTGTGATGCTAAGATGCTGTTACATCTGTTCATTACTGTTCCTATGTGATGCTAAGATGCCACTACATCTCTTCAGTATAGTTCCTGTGTGATGCTAACATGCCACTACATCTCGTCAGTACAGTTCCTGCGTGATGCTAAGATGCCACTACATCTCTTCAGTATTGTTCCTGTGTAATACTAATATGCCACTAAATCTCTTCTGTAGAGTTCCTGTGTGATGCTAAGATGCCACTACATCTCTTCAGTACAGTTCCTGTATGATGCTAAGATGCCACTACATCTCTCCAGTACAGTTCATGTGTGATGCTAAGATGCTGTTAAATCTGTTCATAACGGTTCCTATGTGATGCTAAGATGCCACTACATCTCGTCAGTACAGTTCATGTGTGATGCTAAGATGCCACTACATCTCGTCAGTACAGTTCCTGTGTGATGCTAAGATGCCACTACATCTCTTCAGTAGAGTTACAGTGTGATGCTAAGATGCCACCACATCTCTTCAGCACAGTTCCTGTGTGATGCTAAGATGCCACTACATCTCTTCAGTACTGTTTCTCTTTGATGCTAAGATGTCACTGCATCTCTCAAGTACAGTTCATGTGTGATGCTAAGATGCTGTTACATCTGTTCATTACTGTTCCTATGTGATGCTAAGAAGCCACTACATCCCTTCAGTATAGTTCCTGTGTGATGCTAACATGCCACTACATCTCGTCAGTACAGTTCCTGCGTGATGCTAAGATGCCACTACATCTCTTCAGTATTGTTCCTGTGTAATACTAATATGCCACTACATCTCTTCTGTAGAGTTCCTGTGAGATGCTAAGATGCCACTACATCTCTTCAGTACAGTTCCTGTATGATGCCAAGATGCCACTACATCTCTACAGTAGAGTCCCTGTGTGATGCTAAGATGCCACTACATCTCTTCAGCACAGAAACTGTGTGATGCTAAGATGCCTCTGCATCTCTTCAGTATTGTCCATGTGTAATACTAAGATGCCACTACATCTCTTCAGTAGAGTTCCTGTGTGATGCTAAGATTCATCTACATCTCTTCCGTAGAGTTCCGGTGTGATGCTAAGATGCCACTACATCTCTTCAGTAGAGATCCGGTGTGATGCTAAGATGCCACAACATCTCTTCAGTACTGCTCCTGTGTGATGCTAAGATGCCACTACATCTCTCCAGTACAGTTCATGTGTGATGCTAAGATGCTGTTACATCTGTTCATTACTGTTCCTATGTGATGCAAAGATGCCACTACATCTCTTCAGTACAGTTTCTCTTTGATGCTAAGATGCCACTACATCTCGTCAGTACAGTTCCTGTGTGATGCTAAGATGCCAATACATCTCGTCAGTGCAGTTCCTGTGTGATGCTACGATGCCACTACATCTCTTCAGTACAGTTCCTGTGTGATGCTAAGATGCCACTAAATCTCTTCAGTAGAGTTCCTCTGTGATGCTAAGATGCTGTTACATCTGTTCATTACTGTTCCTATGTGATGCAAAGATGCCACTACATCTCGTCAGTACAGTTCCTGTGTGATGCTAAGATGACACTACATCTCTTAAGTATTGTTCCTGTGTAATACTAAGATGCCACTAAATCTCTTCTGTAGAGTTCCTGTGTGATGCTAAGATGCCACTACATCTCTTCAGTACAGTTCCTGTATGATGCTAAGTTGCCACTACATCTCTCCAGTGCAGTTTATGTGTGATGCTAAGATGCTGTTAAATCTGTTCATTACGGTTCCTATGTGATGCTAAGATGCCACTACATCTCGTCAGTACAGTTCATATGTGATACTAAGATGCCACTACATCTCGTCAGTACAGTTCCTGTGTGATGCTAAGATGCCACTACATCTCTTCAGTAGAGTTACAGTGTGATGCTAAGATGCCACCACATCTCTTCAGCACAGTTCCTGTGTGATGCTAAGATGCCACTACATCTCTTCAGTACTGTTTCTCTTTGATGCTAAGATGCCACTGCATCTCTCAAGTACAGTTCATGTGTGATGCTAAGATGCTGTTACATCTGTTCATTACTGTTCCTGTGTAATACTAAGATACCACTACATCTCTTCAGTAGAGTTCCTATGTGATGCTAAGATGCCGCTACATCTCGTCAGGACAGTTCCTGTGTGATGCTAAGATGCCACTACATCTCTTCAGTATTGTTCCTGTGTAATACTAAGATGCCACTACATCTCTTCAGTACAGTTCCTGTATGATGCCAAGATGCCACTACATCTCTTCAGTACGGTTTCTCTGTGATGCTAAGATGCCAATACATCTCGTCAGGACAGTTCCTGTGTGATGCTAAGATGCCACGACATCTCTTCAGTAGAGTTCCTCTGTGATGCTAAGATGCTGTTACAGCTGTTCATTACTGTTCCTATGTGATGCAAAGATGCCACTAGATCTCTTCAGTACAGTTTCTCTTTGATGCTAAGATGCCACTACATCTCGTCAGTACAGTTCCTGTGTGATGCTAAGATGACACTACATCTCGTCAGTGAAGTTCCTGTGTGATGCTACGATGCCACTACATCTCTTCAGTACAGTTCCTGTGTGATGCTAAGATGCCAATACATCTCTTCAGTATTGTTCCTGTGTAATACTAAGATGCCACTAAATCTCTTCTGTAGAGTTCCTGTGTGATGCTAAGATGCCACTACATCTCTTCAGTACAGTTCCTGTATGATGCTAAGTTGCCACTACATCTCTCCAGTGCAGTTTATGTGTGATGCTAAGATGCTGTTAAATCTGTTCATTACGGTTCCTATGTGATGCTAAGATGCCACTACATCTCGTCAGTACAGTTCATGTGTGATACTAAGATGCCACTACATCTCGTCAGTACAGTTCCTGTGTGATGCTAAGATGCCACTACATCTCTTCAGTAGAGTTACAGTGTGATGCTAAGATGCCACCACATCTCTTCAGCACAGTTCCTGTGTGATGCTAAGATGCCACTACATCTCTTCAGTACTGTTTCTCTTTGATGCTAAGATGCCACTGCATCTCTCAAGTACAGTTCATGTGTGATGCTAAGATGCTGTTACATCTGTTCATTACTGTTCCTATGTGATGCTAAGATGCCACTACATCTCTTCAGTATAGTTCCTGTGTGATGCTAACATGCCACTACATCTCGTCAGTACAGTTCCTGCGTGATGCTAAGATGCCACTACATCTCTTCAGTATTGTTCCTGTGTAATACTAATATGCCACTAAATCTCTTCTGTAGAGTTCCTGTGTGATGCTAAGATGCCACTACATCTCTTCAGTACAGTTCCTGTATGATGCTAAGATGCCACTACATCTCTCCAGTACAGTTCATGTGTGATGCTAAGATGCTGTTAAATCTGTTCATAACGGTTCCTATGTGATGCTAAGATGCCACTACATCTCGTCAGTACAGTTCATGTGTGATGCTAAGATGCCACTACATCTCGTCAGTACAGTTCCTGTGTGATGCTAAGATGCCACTACATCTCTTCAGTAGAGTTACAGTGTGATGCTAAGATGCCACCACATCTCTTCAGCACAGTTCCTGTGTGATGCTAAGATGCCACTACATCTCTTCAGTACTGTTTCTCTTTGATGCTAAGATGTCACTGCATCTCTCAAGTACAGTTCATGTGTGATGCTAAGATGCTGTTACATCTGTTCATTACTGTTCCTATGTGATGCTAAGAAGCCACTACATCCCTTCAGTATAGTTCCTGTGTGATGCTAACATGCCACTACATCTCGTCAGTACAGTTCCTGCGTGATGCTAAGATGCCACTACATCTCTTCAGTATTGTTCCTGTGTAATACTAATATGCCACTACATCTCTTCTGTAGAGTTCCTGTGAGATGCTAAGATGCCACTACATCTCTTCAGTACAGTTCCTGTATGATGCCAAGATGCCACTACATCTCTACAGTAGAGTCCCTGTGTGATGCTAAGATGCCACTACATCTCTTCAGCACAGAAACTGTGTGATGCTAAGATGCCTCTGCATCTCTTCAGTATTGTCCATGTGTAATACTAAGATGCCACTACATCTCTTCAGTAGAGTTCCTGTGTGATGCTAAGATTCATCTACATCTCTTCCGTAGAGTTCCGGTGTGATGCTAAGATGCCACTACATCTCTTCAGTAGAGATCCGGTGTGATGCTAAGATGCCACAACATCTCTTCAGTACTGCTCCTGTGTGATGCTAAGATGCCACTACATCTCTCCAGTACAGTTCATGTGTGATGCTAAGATGCTGTTACATCTGTTCATTACTGTTCCTATGTGATGCAAAGATGCCACTACATCTCTTCAGTACAGTTTCTCTTTGATGCTAAGATGCCACTACATCTCGTCAGTACAGTTCCTGTGTGATGCTAAGATGCCAATACATCTCGTCAGTGCAGTTCCTGTGTGATGCTACGATGCCACTACATCTCTTCAGTACAGTTCCTGTGTGATGCTAAGATGCCACTAAATCTCTTCAGTATTGTTCCTGTGTAATACTAAGATACCACTACATCTCTTCAGTAGAGTTCCTATGTGATGCTAAGATGCCGCTACATCTCGTCAGGACAGTTCCTGTGTGATGCTAAGATGCCGCTACATCTCTTCAGTATTGTTCCTGTGTAATACTAAGATGCCACTACATCTCTTCTGTAGACTTCCTGTGTGATGCTAAGATGCCACTACATCTCTTCAGTACAGTTCCTGTATGATGCCAAGATGCCACTACATCTCTTCAGTACGGTTTCTCTGTGATGCTAAGATGCCAATACATCTCGTCAGGACTGTTCCTGTGTGATGCTAAGATGCCACGACATCTCTTCAGTAGAGTTCCTCTGTGATGCTAAGATGCTGTTACATCTGTTCATTACTGTTCCTATGTGATGCAAAGATGCCACTAGATCTCTTCAGTACAGTTTCTCTTTGATGCTAAGATGCCACTACATCTCGTCAGTACAGTTCCTGTGTGATGCTACGATGCCACTACATCTCTTCAGTACAGTTCCTGTGTGATGCTAAGATGCCAATACATCTCTTCAGTATTGTTCCTGTGTAATACTAAGATGCCACTAAATCTCTTCTGTAGAGTTCCTGTGTGATGCTAAGATGCCACTACATCTCTTCAGTACAGTTCCTGTATGATGCTAAGTTGCCACTACATCTCTCCAGTGCAGTTTATGTGTGATGCTAAGATGCTGTTAAATCTGTTCATTACGGTTCCTATGTGATGCTAAGATGCCACTACATCTCGTCAGTACAGTTCATGTGTGATACTAAGATGCCACTACATCTCGTCAGTACAGTTCCTGTGTGATGCTAAGATGCCACTACATCTCTTCAGTAGAGTTACAGTGTGATGCTAAGATGCCACTACATCTCTTCAGTACTGTTTCTCTTTGATGCTAAGATGCCACTGCATCTCTCAAGTACAGTTCATGTGTGATGCTAAGATGCTGTTACATCTGTTCATTACTGTTCCTGTGTAATACTAAGATACCACTACATCTCTTCAGTAGAGTTCCTATGTGATGCTAAGATGCCGCTACATCTCGTCAGGACAGTTCCTGTGTGATGCTAAGATGCCACTACATCTCTTCAGTATTGTTCCTGTGTAATACTAAGATGCCACTACATCTCTTCTGTAGACTTCCTGTGTGATGCTAAGATGCCACTACATCTCTTCAGTACAGTTCCTGTATGATGCCAAGATGCCACTACATCTCTTCAGTACGGTTTCTCTGTGATGCTAAGATGCCAATACATCTCGTCAGGACAGTTCCTGTGTGATGCTAAGATGCCACGACATCTCTTCAGTAGAGTTCCTCTGTGATGCTAAGATGCTGTTACAGCTGTTCATTACTGTTCCTATGTGATGCAAAGATGCCACTAGATCTCTTCAGTACAGTTTCTCTTTGATGCTAAGATGCCACTACATCTCGTCAGTACAGTTCCTGTCTGATGCTAAGATGACACTACATCTTGTCAGTGAAGTTCCTGTGTGATGCTACGATGCCACTACATCTCTTCAGTACAGTTCCTGTGTGATGCTAAGATGCCAATACATCTCTTCAGTATTGTTCCTGTGTAATACTAAGATGCCACTAAATCTCTTCTGTAGAGTTCCTGTGTGATGCTAAGATGCCACTACATCTCTTCAGTACAGTTCCTGTATGATGCTAAGTTGCCACTACATCTCTCCAGTGCAGTTTATGTGTGATGCTAAGATGCTGTTAAATCTGTTCATTACGGTTCCTATGTGATGCTAAGATGCCACTACATCTCGTCAGTACAGTTCATGTGTGATACTAAGATGCCACTACATCTCGTCAGTACAGTTCCTGTGTGATGCTAAGATGCCACTACATCTCTTCAGTAGAGTTACAGTGTGATGCTAAGATGCCACCACATCTCTTCAGCACAGTTCCTGTGTGATGCTAAGATGCCACTACATCTCTTCAGTACTGTTTCTCTTTGATGCTAAGATGCCACTGCATCTCTCAAGTACAGTTCATGTGTGATGCTAAGATGCTGTTACATCTGTTCATTACTGTTCCTATGTGATGCTAAGATGCCACTACATCTCTTCAGTATAGTTCCTGTGTGATGCTAACATGCCACTACATCTCGTCAGTACAGTTCCTGCGTGATGCTAAGATGCCACTACATCTCTTCAGTATTGTTCCTGTGTAATACTAATATGCCACTACATCTCTTCTGTAGAGTTCCTGTGAGATTCTAAGATGCCACTACATCTCTTCAGTACAGTTCCTGTATGATGCCAAGATGCCACTACATCTCTTCAGTACAGTTTCTCTGTGATGCTAAGATGCCGCTACATCTCGTCAGGACAGTTCCTGTGTGATGGTAAGATGCCACTACATCTCTTCAGTAGAGTTACAGTGTGATGCTAAGATGCCACTACATCTCTTCAGTAGAGTTACAGTGTGATGCTAAGATACCACTACATCTTTTCAGCACAGTTCCTGTGTGATGCTAATATGCCACTACATCTCTTCAGTACTGTTCCTGTGTAATACTAAGATGCCACTACATCTCTACAGTAGAGTTCCTGTGTGATGCTAAGATACCACTACATCTCTACAGCACAGAAACTGTGTGATGCTAAGATGCCTCTGCATCTCTTCAGTATTGTCCATCTTTGATGCTAAGATGCCACTACATCTCTTCAGTAGAGTTCCTGTGTGATGCTAAGATTCATCTACATCTCTTCCGTAGAGTTCCGGTGTGATGCTAAGATGCCACTACATCTCTTCAGTAGAGATCCGGTGTGATGCTAAGATGCCACAACATCTCTTCAGTACTGTTCCTGTGTGATGCTAAGATGCCACTACATCTCTCCAGTACAGTTCATGTGTGATGCTAAGATGCTGTTACATCTGTTCATTACTGTTCCTATGTGATGCAAAGATGCCACTACATCTCTTCAGTACAGTTTCTCTTTGATGCTAAGATGCCACTACATCTCGTCAGTACAGTTCCTGTGTGATGCTAAGATGCCACTACATCTCGTCAGTGCAGTTCCTGTGTGATGCTACGATGCCACTACATCTCTTCAGTACAGTTCCTGTGTGATGCTAAGATGCCACTAAATCTCTTCAGTATTGTTCCTGTGTAATACTAAGATACCACTACATCTCTTCAGTAGAGTTCCTATGTGATGCTAAGATGCCGCTACATCTCGTCAGGACAGTTCCTGTGTGATGCTAAGATGCCACTACATCTCTTCAGTATTGTTCCTGTGTAATACTAAGATGCCACTACATCTCTTCTGTAGACTTCCTGTGTGATGCTAAGATGCCACTACATCTCATCAGTACAGTTCCTGTATGATGCCAAGATGCCACTACATCTCTTCAGTACGGTTTCTCTGTGATGCTAAGATGCCAATACATCTCGTCAGGACAGTTCCTGTGTGATGCTAAATGGCCACGACATCTCTTCAGTAAAGTTCCTCTGTGATGCTAAGATGCTGTTACATCTGTTCATTACTGTTCCTATGTGATGCAAAGATGCCACTAGATCTCTTCATTACAGTTTCTCTTTGATGCTAAGATGCCACTACGTCTCGTCAGTACAGTTCCTGTGTGATGCTAAGATGACACTACATCTCGTCAGTGAAGTTCCTGTGTGATGCTACGATGCCACTACATCTCTTCAGTACAGTTCCTGTGTGATGCTAAGATGCCAATACATCTCTTCAGTATTGTTCCTGTGTAATACTAAGATGCCACTAATTCTCTTCTGTAGAGTTCCTGTGTGATGCTAAGATGCCACTACATCTCTTCAGTACAGTTCCTGTATGATGCTAAGTTGCCACTACATCTCTCCAGTGCAGTTTATGTGTGATGCTAAGATGCTGTTAAATCTGTTCATTACGGTTCCTATGTGATGCTAAGATGCCACTACATCTCGTCAGTACAGTTCATGTGTGATACTAAGATGCCACTACATCTCGTCAGTACAGTTCCTGTGTGATGCTAAGATGCCACTACATCTCTTCAGTAGAGTTACAGTGTGATGCTAAGATGCCACCACATCTCTTCAGCACAGTTCCTGTGTGATGCTAAGATGCCACTACATCTCTTCAGTAGAGTTCCTGTGTGATGCTAAGATTCATCTACATCTCTTCCGTAGAGTTCCGGTGTGATGCTATGATGCCACTACATCTCTTCAGTAGAGATCCGGTGTGATGCTAAGATGCCACAACAAATCTTCAGTACTGTTCCTGTGTGATGCTAAGATGCCACTACATCTCTCCAGTACAGTTCATGTGTGATGCTAAGATGCTGTTACATCTGTTCATTACTGTTCCTTTGTGATGCAAAGATGCCACTACATCTCTTCAGTACAGTTTCTCTTTGATGCTAAGATGCCACTACATCTCGTCAGTACAGTTCCTGTGTGATGCTAAGATGCCACTACATCTCGTCAGTGCAGTTCCTGTGTGATGCTACGATGCCACTACATCTCTTCAGTACAGTTCCTGTGTGATGCTAAGATGCCACTAAATCTCTTCAGTATTGTTCCTGTGTAATACTAAGATACCACTACATCTCTTCAGTAGAGTTCCTATGTGATGCTAAGATGCCGCTACATCTCGTCAGGACAATTCCTGTGTGATGCTAAGATGCCACTACATCTCTTCAGTATTGTTCCTGTGTAATACTAAGATGCCACTACATCTCTTCTGTAGACTTCCTGTGTGATGCTAAGATGCCACTACATCTCTTCAGTACAGTTCCTGTATGATGCCAAGATGCCACTACATCTCTTCAGTACGGTTTCTCTGTGATGCTAAGATGCCAATACATCTCGTCAGGACAGTTCCTGTGTGATGCTAAGATGCCACGACATCTCTTCAGTAGAGTTCCTCTGTGATGCTAAGATGCTGTTACATCTGTTCATTACTGTTCCTATGTGATGCAAAGATGCCACTAGATCTCTTCAGTACAGTTTCTCTTTGATGCTAAGATGCCACTACATCTCGTCAGTACAGTTCCTGTGTGATGCTAAGATGACACTACATCTCTTCAGTATTGTTCCTGTGTAATACTAAGATGCCACTAAATCTCTTCTGTAGAGTTCCTGTGTGATGCTAAGATGCCACTACATCTCTTCAGTACAGTTCCTGTATGATGCTAAGTTGCCACTACATCTCTCCAGTGCAGTTTATGTGTGATGCTAAGATGCTGTTAAATCTGTTCATTACGGTTCCTATGTGATGCTAAGATGCCACTACATCTCGTCAGTACAGTTCATGTGTGATACTAAGATGCCACTACATCTCGTCAGTACAGTTCCTGTGTGATGCTAAGATGCCACTACATCTCTTCAGTAGAGTTACAGTGTGATGCTAAGATGCCACCACATCTCTTCAGCACAGTTCCTGTGTGATGCTAAGATGCCACTACATCTCTTCAGTACTGTTTCTCTTTGATGCTAAGATGCCACTGCATCTCTCAAGTACAGTTCATGTGTGATGCTAAGATGCTGTTACATCTGTTCATTACTGTTCCTGTGTAATACTAAGATACCACTACATCTCTTCAGTAGAGTTCCTATGTGATGCTAAGATGCCGCTACATCTCGTCAGGACAGTTCCTGTGTGATGCTAAATGGCCACTACATCTCTTCAGTATTGTTCCTGTGTAATACTAAGATGCCACTACATCTCTTCTGTAGACTTCCTGTGTGATGCTAAGATGCCACTACATCTCTTCAGTACAGTTCCTGTATGATGCCAAGATGCCACTACATCTCTTCAGTACGGTTTCTCTGTGATGCTAAGATGCCAATACATCTCGTCAGGACAGTTCCTGTGTGATGCTAAGATGCCACGACATCTCTTCAGTAGAGTTGCTCTGTGATGCTAAGATGCTGTTACAGCTGTTCATTACTGTTCCTATGTGATGCAAAGATGCCACTAGATCTCTTCAGTACAGTTTCTCTTTGATGCTAAGATGCCACTACATCTCGTCAGTACAGTTCCTGTGTGATGCTAAGATGACACTACATCTCGTCAGTGAAGTTCCTGTGTGATGCTACGATGCCACTACATCTCTTCAGTACAGTTCCTGTGTGATGCTAAGATGCCAATAGATCTCTTCAGTATTGTTCCTGTGTAATACTAAGATGCCACTAAATCTCTTCTGTAGAGTTCCTGTGTGATGCTAAGATGCCACTACATCTCTTCAGTACAGTTCCTGTATGATGCTAAGTTGCCACTACATCTCTCCAGTGCAGTTTATGTGTGATGCTAAGATGCTGTTAAATCTGTTCATTACGGTTCCTATGTGATGCTAAGATGCCACTACATCTCGTCAGTACAGTTCATGTGTGATACTAAGATGCCACTACATCTCGTCAGTATAGTTCCTGTGTGATGCTAAGATGCCACTACATCTCTTCAGTAGAGTTACAGTGTGATGCTAAGATGCCACCACATCTCTTCAGCACAGTTCCTGTGTGATGCTAAGATGCCACTACATCTCTTCAGTACTGTTTCTCTTTGATGCTAAGATGCCACTGCATCTCTCAAGTACAGTTCATGTGTGATGCTAAGATGCTGTTACATCTGTTCATTACTGTTCCTATGTGATGCTAAGATGCCACTACATCTCTTCAGTATAGTTCCTGTGTGATGCTAACATGCCACTACATCTCGTCAGTACAGTTCCTGCGTGATGCTAAGATGCCACTACATCTCTTCAGTATTGTTCCTGTGTAATACTAATATGCCACTACATCTCTTCTGTAGAGTTCCTGTGAGATTCTAAGATGCCACTACATCTCTTCAGTACAGTTCCTGTATGATGCCAAGATGCCACTACATCTCTTCAGTACAGTTTCTCTGTGATGCTAAGATGCCGCTACATCTCGTCAGGACAGTTCCTGTGTGATGGTAAGATGCCACTACATCTCTTCAGTAGAGTTACAGTGTGATGCTAAGATGCCACTACATCTCTTCAGTAGAGTTACAGTGTGATGCTAAGATACCACTACATCTTTTCAGCACAGTTCCTGTGTGATGCTAATATGCCACTACATCTCTTCAGTACTGTTCCTGTGTAATACTAAGATGCCACTACATCTCTACAGTAGAGTTCCTGTGTGATGCTAAGATACCACTACATCTCTTCAGCACAGAAACTGTGTGATGCTAAGATGCCTCTGCATCTCTTCAGTATTGTCCATGTGTAATACTAAGATGCCACTACATCTCTTCAGTAGAGTTCCTGTGTGATGCTAAGATTCATCTACATCTCTTCCGTAGAGTTCCGGTGTGATGCTAAGATGCCACTACATCTCTTCAGTAGAGATCCGGTGTGATGCTAAGATGCCACAACATCTCTTCAGTACTGTTCCTGTGTGATGCTAAGATGCCACTACATCTCTCCAGTACAGTTCATGTGTGATGCTAAGATGCTGTTACATCTGTTCATTACTGTTCCTATGTGATGCAAAGATGCCACTACATCTCTTCAGTACAGTTTCTCTTTGATGCTAAGATGCCACTACATCTCGTCAGTACAGTTCCTGTGTGATGCTAAGATGCCACTACATCTCGTCAGTGCAGTTCCTGTGTGATGCTACGATGCCACTACATCTCTTCAGTACAGTTCCTGTGTGATGCTAAGATGCCACTAAATCTCTTCAGTATTGTTCCTGTGTAATACTAAGATACCACTACATCTCTTCAGTAGAGTTCCTATGTGATGCTAAGATGCCGCTACATCTCGTCAGGACAGTTCCTGTGTGATGCTAAGATGCCACTACATCTCTTCAGTATTGTTCCTGTGTAATACTAAGATGCCACTACATCTCTTCTGTAGACTTCCTGTGTGATGCTAAGATGCCACTACATCTCTTCAGTACAGTTCCTGTATGATGCCAAGATGCCACTACATCTCTTCAGTACGGTTTCTCTGTGATGCTAAGATGCCAATACATCTCGTCAGGACAGTTCCTGTGTGATGCTAAGATGCCACGACATCTCTTCAGTAAAGTTCCTCTGTGATGCTAAGATGCTGTTACATCTGTTCATTACTGTTCCTATGTGATGCAAAGATGCCACTAGATCTCTTCATTACAGTTTCTCTTTGATGCTAAGATGCCACTACATCTCGTCAGTACAGTTCCTGTGTGATGCTAAGATGCCGCTACATCTCGTCAGGACAGTTCCTGTGTGATGGTAAGATGCCACTACATCTCTTCAGTAGAGTTACAGTGTGATGCTAAGATGCCACTACATCTCTTCAGTAGAGTTACAGTGTGATGCTAAGATACCACTACATCTTTTCAGCACAGTTCCTGTGTGATGCTAATATGCCACTACATCTCTTCAGTACTGTTCCTGTGTAATACTAAGATGCCACTACATCTCTACAGTAGAGTTCCTGTGTGATGCTAAGATACCACTACATCTCTTCAGCACAGAAACTGTGTGATGCTAAGATGCCTCTGCATCTCTTCAGTATTGTCCATGTGTAATACTAAGATGCCACTACATCTCTTCAGTAGAGTTCCTGTGTGATGCTAAGATTCATCTACATCTCTTCCGTAGAGTTCCGGTGTGATGCTAAGATGCCACTACATCTCTTCAGTAGAGATCCGGTGTGATGCTAAGATGCCACAACATCTCTTCAGTACTGTTCCTGTGTGATGCTAAGATGCCACTACATCTCTCCAGTACAGTTCATGTGTGATGCTAAGATGCTGTTACATCTGTTCATTACTGTTCCTATGTGATGCAAAGATGCCACTACATCTCTTCAGTACAGTTTCTCTTTGATGCTAAGATGCCACTACATCTCGTCAGTACAGTTCCTGTGTGATGCTAAGATGCCACTACATCTCGTCAGTGCAGTTCCTGTGTGATGCTACGATGCCACTACATCTCTTCAGTACAGTTCCTGTGTGATGCTAAGATGCCACTAAATCTCTTCAGTATTGTTCCTGTGTAATACTAAGATACCACTACATCTCTTCAGTAGAGTTCCTATGTGATGCTAAGATGCCGCTACATCTCGTCAGGACAGTTCCTGTGTGATGCTAAGATGCCACTACATCTCTTCAGTATTGTTCCTGTGTAATACTAAGATGCCACTACATCTCTTCTGTAGACTTCCTGTGTGATGCTAAGATGCCACTACATCTCTTCAGTACAGTTCCTGTATGATGCCAAGATGCCACTACATCTCTTCAGTACGGTTTCTCTGTGATGCTAAGATGCCAATACATCTCGTCAGGACAGTTCCTGTGTGATGCTAAGATGCCACGACATCTCTTCAGTAAAGTTCCTCTGTGATGCTAAGATGCTGTTACATCTGTTCATTACTGTTCCTATGTGATGCAAAGATGCCACTAGATCTCTTCATTACAGTTTCTCTTTGATGCTAAGATGCCACTACATCTCGTCAGTACAGTTCCTGTGTGATGCTAAGATGACACTACATCTCGTCAGTGAAGTTCCTGTGTGATGCTACGATGCCACTACATCTCTTCAGTACAGTTCCTGTGTGATGCTAAGATGCCAATACATCTCTTCAGTATTGTTCCTGTGTAATACTAAGATGCCACTAAATCTCTTCTGTAGAGTTCCTGTGTGATGCTAAGATGCCACTACATCTCTTCAGTACAGTTCCTGTATGATGCTAAGTTGCCACTACATCTCTCCAGTGCAGTTTATGTGTGATGCTAAGATGCTGTTAAATCTGTTCATTACGGTTCCTATGTGATGCTAAGATGCCACTACATCTCGTCAGTACAGTTCATGTGTGATACTAAGATGCCACTACATCTCGTCAGTACAGTTCCTGTGTGATGCTAAGATGCCACTACATCTCTTCAGTAGAGTTACAGTGTGATGCTAAGATGCCACCACATCTCTTCAGCACAGTTCCTGTGTGATGCTAAGATGCCACTACATCTCTTCAGTAGAGTTCCTGTGTGATGCTAAGATTCATATACATCTCTTCCGTAGAGTTCCGGTGTGATGCTAAGATGCCACTACATCTCTTCAGTAGAGATCCGGTGTGATGCTAAGATGCCACAACATCTCTTCAGTACTGTTCCTGTGTGATGCTAAGATGCCACTACATCTCTCCAGTACAGTTCATGTGTGATGCTAAGATGCTGTTACATCTGTTCATTACTGTTCCTTTGTGATGCAAAGATGCCACTACATCTCTTCAGTACAGTTTCTCTTTGATGCTAAGATGCCAATACATCTCGTCAGTACAGTTCCTGTGTGATGCTAAGATGCCACTACATCTCGTCAGTGCAGTTCCTGTGTGATGCTACGATGCCACTACATCTCTTCAGTACAGTTCCTGTGTGATGCTAAGATGCCACTAAATCTCTTCAGTATTGTTCCTGTGTAATACTAAGATACCACTACATCTCTTCAGTAGAGTTCCTATGTGATGCTAAGATGCCGCTACATCTCGTCAGGACAGTTCCTGTGTGATGCTAAGATGCCACTACATCTCTTCAGTATTGTTCCTGTGTAATACTAAGATGCCACTACATCTCTTCTGTAGACTTCCTGTGTGATGCTAAGATGCCACTACATCTCTTCAGTACAGTTCCTGTATGATGCCAAGATGCCACTACATCTCTTCAGTACGGTTTCTCTGTGATGCTAAGATGCCAATACATCTCGTCAGGACAGTTCCTGTGTGATGCTAAGATGCCACGACATCTCTTCAGTAGAGTTCCTCTGTGATGCTAAGATGCTGTTACATCTGTTCATTACTGTTCCTATGTGATGCAAAGATGCCACTAGATCTCTTCAGTACAGTTTCTCTTTGATGCTAAGATGCCACTACATCTCGTCAGTACAGTTCCTGTGTGATGCTAAGATGACACTACATCTCTTCAGTACAGTTCCTGTGTGATGCTAAGATGCCAATACATCTCTTCAGTATTGTTCCTGTGTAATACTAAGATGCCACTAAATCTCTTCTGTAGAGTTCCTGTGTGATGCTAAGATGCCACTACATCTCTTCAGTACAGTTCCTGTATGATGCTAAGTTGCCACTACATCTCTCCAGTGCAGTTTATGTGTGATGCTAAGATGCTGTTAAATCTGTTCATTACGGTTCCTATGTGATGCTAAGATGCCACTACATCTCGTCAGTACAGTTCATGTGTGATACTAAGATGCCACTACATCTCGTCAGTACAGTTCCTGTGTGATGCTAAGATGCCACTACATCTCTTCAGTACAGTTACAGTGTGATGCTAAGATGCCACCACATCTCTTCAGCACAGTTCCTGTGTGATGCAAAGATGCCACTACATCTCTTCAGTACTGTTTCTCTTTGATGCTAAGATGCCACTGCATCTCTCAAGTACAGTTCATGTGTGATGCTAAGATGCTGTTACATCTGTTCATTACTGTTCCTATGTGATGCTAAGATGCCACTACATCTCTTCAGTACAGTTCCTGTGTGATGCTAACATGCCACTACATCTCGTCAGTACAGTTCCTGCGTGATGCTAAGATGCCACTACATCTCTTCAGTATTGTTCCTGTGTAATACTAATATGCCACTACATCTCTTCTGTAGAGTTCCTGTGTGATGCTAAGTTGCCACTACATCTCTTCAGTACAGTTTCTGTATGATGCCAAGATGCCACTACATCTCTTCAGTACAGTTTCTCTGTGATGCTAAGATGCCGCTACATCTCGTCAGGACAGTTCCTGTGTGATGGTAAGATGCCACTACATCTCTTCAGTAGAGTTCCTGTGTGATGCTAAGATGCCACTACATCTCTTCAGTACAGTTCCTGTGTGATGCTAAGATGCCACTACATCTCTTCAGTAGAGTTACAGTGTGATGCTAAGATGCCACTACATCTCTTCAGCACAGTTCCTGTGTGATGCTAAGATGCCACTACATCTCTTCAGTACTGTTCCTGTGTAATACTAAGATGCCACTACATCTCTACAATAGAGTTCCTGTGTGATGCTAAGATGCCACTTCATCTCTTCAGCACAGAAACTGTGTGATGCTAAGATGCCTCTGCATCTCTTCAGTATTGTCCATGTGTAATACTAAGATGCCACTACATCTCTTCAGTAGAGATCCGGTGTGATGCTAAGATGCCACAACATCTCTTTAGTACTGTTCCTGTGTGATGCTAAGATGCCGCTACATCTCGTCAGGACAGTTCCTGTGTGATGCTAAGATGCCACGACATCTCTTCAGTAGAGTTCCTGTGTGATGCTAAGATCCTGTTACATCTGTTCATTACTGTTCCTATGTGATGTAAAGATGCCACTACATCTCTTCAGTACAGTTTCTCTTTGATGCTAAGATGCCACCACATCTCGTCAGTACATTTCCTGTGTGATGCTAAGATGCCACTACATCTCGTCAGTGCAGTTCCTGTGTGATGCTACGATGCCACTACATCTCTTCTGTATTGTTCCTGTGTAATACTAAGATGCCGCTACATCTCTTCAGTACTGTTCCTGTGTGATGCTAAGATGCCACTGCATCTCTCAAGTACAGTTCATGTGTGATGCTAAGATGCTGTTACATCTGTTCATTACTGTTCCTATGTGATGCTAAGATGCCACTACATCTCTTCAGTACAGTTTCTCTTTGATGCTAAGATGCCACTACATCTCGTCAGTACAGTTCCTGCGTGATGCTAAGATGCCACTACATCTCTTCAGTATTGTTCCTGTGTAATACTAAGATGCCACTACATCTCTTCTGTAGACTTCCTGTGTGATGCTAAGATGCCACTACATCTCTTCAGTACAGTTCCTGTATGATGCCAAGATGCCACTACATCTCTTCAGTACGGTTTCTCTGTGATGCTAAGATGCCAATACATCTCGTCAGGACAGTTCCTGTGTGATGCTAAGATGCCACGACATCTCTTCAGTAGAGTTCCTGTGTGATGCTAAGATGCTGTTACATCTGTTCATTACTGTTCCTATATGATGCAAAGATGCCACTACATCTCTTCAGTACAGTTTCTCTTTGATGCTAAGATGCCACTACATCTCGTCAGTACAGTTCCTGTGTGATGCTAAGATGCCACTACATCACGTCAGTGCAGTTCCTGTGTGCTGCTACGATGCCACTACATCTCTTCAGTAGAGTTCCTGTGTGATGCTAAGATGCCACTACATCTCTCCAGTAGAGTTCATGTGTGATGCTAAGATGCTGATAAATCTGTTCATTACGGTTCCTATGTGATGCTAAGATGCCACTACATCTCGTCAGTACAGTTCATGTGTGATGCTAAGATGCCACTACATCTCGTCAGTACAGTTCCTGTGTGATGCTAAGATGCCACTACATCTCTTCAGTAGAGTTACAGTGTGATGCTAAGATGCCACCACATCTCTTCAGCACAGTTCCTGTGTGATGCTAAGATGCTGTTACATCTGTTCATTACTGTTCCTATGTGATGCTAAGATGCCACTACATCTCTTCAGTACAGTTTCTCTTTGATGCTAAGATGCCACTACATCTCATCAGTACAGTTCCTGTGTGATGCTAACATGCCACTACATCTCGTCAGTACAGTTCCTGCGTGATGCTAAGATGCCACTACATCTCTTCAGTATTGTTCCTGTGTAATACTAATATGCCACTACATCTCTTCTGTAGAGTTCCTGTGTGATGCTAAGTTGCCACTACATCTCTTCAGTACAGTTCCTGTATGATGCCAAGATGCCACTACATCTCTTCAGTACAGTTTCTCTGTGATGCTAAGATGCCGCTACATCTCGTCAGGACAGTTCCTGTATGATGGTAAGATGCCACTACATCTCTTCAGTAGAGTTCCTGTGTGATGCTAAGATGCCACTACATCTCTTCAGTACAGTTCCTGTGTGATGCTAAGATGCCACTACGTCTCTTCAGTAGAGTTACAGTGTGATGCTAAGATGCCACTACATCTCTTCAGCACAGTTCCTGTGTGATGCTAAGATGCCACTACATCTCTTCAGTACTGTTCCTGTGTAATACTAAGATGCCACTACATCTCTACAGTAGAGTTCCTGTGTGATGCTAAGATGCCACTACATCTCTTCAGCACAGAAACTGTGTGATGCTAAGATGCCTCTGCATCTCTTCAGTATTGTCCATGTGTAGTACTAAGATGCCACTACATCTCTTCAGTAGAGTTACTGTGTGATGCTAAGATTAATCTACATCTCTCCCGTAGAGTTCCGGTGTGATGCTAAGATGCCACTACATCTCTTCAGTAGAGATCCGGTGTGATGCTAAGATGCCGCTACATCTCGTCAGGACAGTTCCTGTGTGATGCTAAGATGCCACGACATCTCTTCAGTAGAGTTCCTGTGTGATGCTAAGATCCTGTTACATCTGTTCATTACTGTTCCTATGTGATGCAAAGATGCCAATACATCTCTTCAGTACAGTTTCTCTTTGATGCTAAGATGCCACTACATCTCGTCAGTACAGTTCCTGTGTGATTCTAAGATGCCACTATATCTCGTCAGTGCAGTTCCTGTATGATGCTACGATGCCACTACATCTCTTCAGTACAGTTCCTGTGTGATGCTAAGATGCCGCTACATCTCGTCAGGACAGTTCCTGTGTGATGCTAAGATGCCACGACATCTCTTCAGTAGAGTTCCTGTGTGATGCTAAGATGCTGTTACATCTGTTCATTACTGTTCCTATGTGATGTAAAGATGCCACTACATCTCTTCAGTACAGTTTCTCTTTGATGCTAAGATGCCACTACATCTCGTCAGTACAGTTCATTTGTGATGCTAAGATGCCACTACATCTCGTCAGTGCAGTTCCTGTGTGATGCTACGATGCCACAACATCTCTTCAGTATTGTTCCTGTGTAATACTAAGATGCCACTAAATCTCTTCTGTAGAGTTCCTGTGTGATGCTAAGATGCCACTTCATCTCTTCAGTACAGTTCCTGTGTGATGCTAAGATGCTACTACATCTCTTCAGTAGAGTTCCTGTGTGATGCTAAGATGCCACTACATCTCTTCAGTACAGTTCCTGTGTGATGCTAAGATTCCACTACATCTCTTTAGTACAGTTCCTGTGTGATGCTAAGATGCCACTACATCTCTTCAGTACAGTTTCTCTGTGATGCTAAGATGCCACTACATCGCTTCAGTACAGTTCCTGTGTGATGCTAAGATTCCACTCCATCTCTTCAGTACAGTTCCTGTGTGATGCTAAGATGTCACTACATCTCTTCAGTAAAGTTTCTCTGTGATGCTAAGATTCCACTACATCTCTTCAGTACAGTTCCTGTGTGATGCTAAGATGCCACTACATCTCTTCAGTACAGTTTCTCTGTGATGCTAAGATTCCACTACATCTCTTCAGTACAGTTCCTGTGTGATGCTAAGATGCCACTACATCTCTTCAGTACAGTTTCTCTGTGATGCTAAGATTCCACTACATCTTTTCAGCACAGTTCCTGTGTGATGCCAAGATGCCACTACATCTCTTCAGTACTGTTCCTGGGTAATACTAAGATGCCACGACATCTCTTCAGTAGAGTTCCTATGTGATGCTAAGATGCCACTACATCTCTTCAGTACTGTTCCTGTGTAATACTAAGATGCCACGACATCTCTTCAGTACAGTTGCTGTGTGATGCTAAGACGCCACTAAGTCTCTTCAGTACAGTTTCTCTGTGATGCTAAGATTCCACTACATCTCTTCAGTACAGTTCCTTTGTGATGCTAATATGCCACTACATCGCTACAGTACAGTTCCTGTGTGATGCTAAGATTCCACTACATCTCTTCAGTACAGTTCCTTTGTGATGCTAATATGCCACTACATCTCTTCAGTATAGTTCCTGTGTGATGCTAAGATGCCACTACATCTCTTCAATACTGTTCCTGTGTGATGCTAAGATTCATCTACATCTCTTCAGTACTGTTCCTGTGTGATGCTCAGATTCATCTACATCTCTTCAGTAGAGTTCCTATGTGATGCTAAGATGCCACTACAGCTCTTCAGTACAGTTCCTGTATGATGTCAAGATGCCACTACGTCTATTCAGTACAGTTTCTCTGTGATGCTAAGATGCCGCTACATCTCTTCAGTAGAGTTCCTGTGTGATGCTAAGATGCCACTACATCTCTTCAGTAGAGTTACAGTGTGATTCTAAGATGCCACTACATCTCTTCACTACAGCTCCTGTGTGATGCTAAGATGCCACTCCATCTCTTCAGTACAGTTCCTGTGTGATGCTAATATGCCACTACATCTCTTCAGTACACTTCCTGTGTGATGTTAATATACCATTACATCTCTTCAGTACAGTTCCTGTGTGATGCTAAGCTGCCACTACATCTCTTCAGTACTGTTCCTGTGTAATATTAAGATGCCACGACATCTCTTCAGTAGAGTTCCTGTGTGATGCTAAGATGCCACTACATCTCTTCAGTACACTTCCTGTGTGATGTTAATATACCATTACATCTCTTCAGTACAGTTCCTGTGTGATGCTAAGATGCCACTACATCTCTTCAGTACTGTTCCTGTGTAATATTAAGATGCCACGACATCTCTTCAGTAGAGTTCCTGTGTGATGCTAAGATGCCACTACATCTCTTAAGTAGAGTTCCTGTATGATGCTAAGATGCCACGACATCTCTTCAGTACAGTTTCTCTGTGATGCTAAGATGCAACTACATCGCTTCAGTACAGTTCCTGTGTGATGCTAAGATTTCGCTCTATCTCTTCAGTACAGTTCCTGTGTGATGCTAAGTTGCGACCACATCTCTTCAGTACAGTTTCTCTGTGATGCTAAGATGCCACTGCATCGTTTCAGTACAGTTCCTGTGTGATGCTAAGATTCCACTCCATCTCTTCAGTACAGTTCCTGTGTGATGCTAAGATGCCACTACATCTCTTCAGTACAGTTTCTCTGTGATGCTACGATTCCACTACATCTCTTCAGTACAGTTCCTTTCTGATGCTAATATGCCACTATATCGCTACAGTACAGTTCCTGTGTGATGCTAAGATTCCACTACATCTCTTCAGTACAGTTCCTTTGTGATGCTAATATGCCACTACATCTCTTCAGTATAGTTCCTGTGTGATGCTAAGATGCCACTACATCTCTTCAGTACAGCTCCTGTGTTATGCTAAGATATGCCACTACATATCTTAAGTACTGTTCCTGTGTGATGCTAAGATTCATCTACATCTCTTCAGTAAAGTTCCTATGTGATGCTAAGATGCCAGTACATCTCTTCAGTACAGTGCCTGTATGATGCCAAGATGCCACTGCGTCTCTTCAGTACAGTTTCTCTGTGATTCTAAGATGCTGCTACATCTCTTCAGTAGAGTTCCTATGTGATGCTAAGATGCCACAACATCTCTTCTGTAGAGTTACAGTGTGATGCTAAGATGCCACTACATCTCTTCAGCACAGATCCTGTGTCTTGCTAAGATGCCACTACATCTCTCCAGTACAGTTCATGTGTGATGCTAAGATGCTGTTACATCTGTTCATTACTGTTGCTCTGTGATGCTAAGATGCCACTACATCTCTTCAGTACAGTTCCTGTGTGATGCTAAGATGCCACTACATCTCTTCAGTAAGGTTTCTCTGTGATGCTAAGATGCCACTACATCGCTTCAGTACAGTTCCTGTGTGATGCTAAGATGCCACTACATCTCTTCAGTAGAGTTCCTGTGTGATGCTAAGATGCCACTACATCTCTTCAGTAGAGTTCCTGTGTGATGCTAAGATGCCACTACATCTCTTCAGTACAGTTCCTGTGTGATGCTAAGATTCCACTACATCTCTTTAGTACAGTTCCTGTGTGATGCTAAGATGCCACTACATCTCTTCAGTAGAGTTCCTGTGTGATGCTAAGATGCCACTACATCTCTTCAGTACTGTTCCTGTGTAATATTAAGATGCCACTACATCGC
This sequence comes from Lampris megalopsis, assembly GCA_022114975.2. Lineage (NCBI taxonomy): Eukaryota > Metazoa > Chordata > Actinopteri > Lampriformes > Lampridae > Lampris > Lampris megalopsis. Next base: position 2,021,406 of record JAJHIY020000935.1, read on the forward strand.
TTCAGTACAGTTCCTGTGTGATGCTAAGATTCCACTACATCTCTTCAGTACAGTTCCTGTGTGATGCTAAGATGCCACTACATCTCTTCAGTACAGTTTCTCTGTGATGCTAAGATTCCACTACATCTCTTCAGTACAGTTCCTGTGTGATGCTAAGATGCCACTACATCTCTTCAGTACAGTTTCTCTGTGATGCTAATATTCCACTACATCTTTTCAGCACAGTTCCTGTGTGATGCCAAGATGCCACTACATCTCTTCAGTACTGTTCCTGTGTAATACTAAGATGCCACGACATCTCTTCAGTAGAGTTCCTATGTGATGCTAAGATGCCACTACATCTCTTCAGTACTGTTCCTGTGTAATACTAAGATGCCACGACATCTCTTCAGTACAGTTGCTGTGTGATGCTAAGACGCCACTAAGTCTCTTCAGTACAGTTTCTCTGTGATGCTAAGATTCCACTACATCTCTTCAGTACAGTTCCTTTGTGATGCTAATATGCCACTACATCGCTACAGTACAGTTCCTGTGTGATGCTAAGATTCCACTACATCTCTTCAGTACAGTTCCTTTGTGATGCTAATATGCCACTACATCTCTTCAGTATAGTTCCTGTGTGATGCTAAGATGCCACTACATCTCTTCAATACTGTTCCTGTGTGATGCTAAGATTCATCTACATCTCTTCAGTACTGTTCCTGTGTGATGCTCAGATTCATCTACATCTCTTCAGTAGAGTTCCTATGTGATGCTAAGATGCCACTACAGCTCTTCAGTACAGTTCCTGTATGATGTCAAGATGCCACTACGTCTATTCAGTACAGTTTCTCTGTGATGCTAAGATGCCGCTACATCTCTTCAGTAGAGTTCCTGTGTGATGCTAAGATGCCACTACATCTCTTCAGTAGAGTTACAGTGTGATTCTAAGATGCCACTACATCTCTTCACTACAGCTCCTGTGTGATGCTAAGATGCCACTCCATCTCTTCAGTACAGTTCCTGTGTGATGCTAATATGCCACTACATCTCTTCAGTACACTTCCTGTGTGATGTTAATATACCATTACATCTCTTCAGTACAGTTCCTGTGTGATGCTAAGATGCCACTACATCTCTTCAGTACTGTTCCTGTGTAATATTAAGATGCCACGACATCTCTTCAGTAGAGTTCCTGTGTGATGCTAAGATGCCACTACATCTCTTCAGTACACTTCCTGTGTGATGTTAATATACCATTACATCTCTTCAGTACAGTTCCTGTGTGATGCTAAGATGCCACTACATCTCTTCAGTACTGTTCCTGTATAATATTTAGATGCCACGACATCTCTTCAGTAGAGTTCCTGTGTGATGCTAAGATGCCACCACATCTCTTAAGTAGAGTTCCTGTATGATGCTAAGATGCCACGACATCTCTTCAGTACAGTTTCTCTGTGATGCTAAGATGCAACTACATCGCTTCAGTACAGTTCCTGTGTGATGCTAAGATTTCGCTCTATCTCTTCAGTACAGTTCCTGTGTGATGCTAAGATGCGACTACATCTCTTCAGTACAGTTTCTCTGTGATGCTAAGATGCCACTGCATCGTTTCAGTACAGTTCCTGTGTGATGCTAAGATTCCACTCCATCTCTTCAGTACAGTTCCTGTGTGATGATAAGATACCACTACATCTCTTCAGTACAGTTTCTCTGTGATGCTACGATTCCACTACATCTCTTCAGTACAGTTCCTTTCTGATGCTAATATGCCACTATATCGCTACAGTACAGTTCCTGTGTGATGCTAAGATTCCACTACATCTCTTCAGTACAGTTCCTTTGTGATGCTAATATGCCACTACATCTCTTCAGTATAGTTCCTGTGTGATGCTAAGATGCCACTACATCTCTTCAGTACAGCTCCTGTGTTATGGTAAGATATGCCACTACATATCTTAAGTACTGTTCCTGTGTGATGCTAAGATTCATCTACATCTCTTCAGTAAAGTTCCTATGTGATGCTAAGATGCCAGTACATCTCTTCAGTACAGTGCCTGTATGATGCCAAGATGCCACTGCGTCTCTTCAGTACAGTTTCTCTGTGATTCTAAGATGCTGCTACATCTCTTCGGTAGAGTTCCTATGTGATGCTAAGATGCCACAACATCTCTTCTGTAGAGTTACAGTGTGATGCTAAGATGCCACTACATCTCTTCAGCACAGATCCTGTGTGATGCTAAGATGCCACTACATCTCTCCAGTACAGTTCATGTGTGATGCTAAGATGCTGTTACATCTGTTCATTACTGTTGCTATGTGATGCTAAGATGCCACTACATCTCTTCAGTACAGTTCCTGTGTGATGCTAAGATGCCACTACATCTCTTCAGTAAGGTTTCTCTGTGATGCTAAGATGCCACTACATCGCTTCAGTACAGTTCCTGTGTGATGCTAAGATGCCACTACATCTCTTCAGTAGAGTTCCTGTGTGATGCTAAGATGCCACTACATCTCTTCAGTAGAGTTCCTGTGTGATGCTAAGATGCCACTACATCTCTTCAGTACAGTTCCTGTGTGATGCTAAGATTCCACTACATCTCTTTAGTACAGTTCCTGTGTGATGCTAAGATGCCACTACATCTCTTCAGTAGAGTTCCTGTGTGATGCTAAGATGCCACTACATCTCTTCAGTACTGTTCCTGTGTAATATTAAGATGCCACGACATCTCTTCAGTAGAGTTCCTGTGTGATGCTAAGATGCCACTACATCTCTTCAGTACACTTCCTGTGTGATGTTAATATACCATTACATCTCTTCAGTACAGTTCCTGTGTGATGCTAAGATGCCACTACATCTCTTCAGTACTGTTCCTGTGTAATATTAAGATGCCACGACATCTCTTCAGTAGAGTTCCTGTGTGATGCTAAGATGCCACTACATCTCTTCAGTACAGTTCCTGTGTGATGCTAAGATGCGACTACATCTCTTCAGTACAGTTTCTCTGTGATGCTAAGATGCCACTGCATCGTTTCAGTACAGTTCCTGTGTGATGCTAAGATTCCACTCCATCTCTTCAGTACAGTTCCTGTGTGATGCTAAGATGCCACTACATCTCTTTAGTACAGTTTCTCTGTGATGCTACGATTCCACTACATCTCTTCAGTACAGTTCCTTTCTGATACTAATATGCCACTATATCGCTACAGTACAGTTCCTGTGTGATGCTAAGATTCCACTACATCTCTTCAGTACAGTTCCATTGTGATGCTAATATGCCACTACATCTCTTCAGTATAGTTCCTGTGTGATGCTAAGATGCCACTACATCTCTTCAGTACAGCTCCTGTGTTATGCTAAGATATGCCACTACATATCTTAAGTACTGTTCCTGTGTGATGCTAAGATTCATCTACATCTCTTCAGTAAAGTTCCTATGTGATGCTAAGATGCCAGTACATCTCTTCAGTACAGTGCCTGTATGATGCCAAGATGCCACTGCGTCTCTTCAGTACAGTTTCTCTGTGATTCTAAGATGCTGCTACATCTCTTCAGTAGAGTTCCTATGTGATGCTAAGATGCCACTACATCTCTTCAGTAGAGTTCCTGTGTGATGCTAAGATGCCACTACATCTCTCCAGTACAGTTCATGTGTGATGCTAAGATGCTGTTACATCTGTTCATTACTGTTGCTATGTGATGCTAAGATGCCACTACATCTCTTCAGTACAGTTCCTGTGTGATGCTAAGATGCCACTACATCTCTTCAGTAAGGTTTCTCTGTGATGCTAAGATGCCACTACATCGCTTCAGTACAGTTCCTGTGTGATGCTAAGATGCCACTACATCTCTTCAGTAGAGTTCCTGTGTGATGCTAAGATGCCACTACATCTCTTCAGTAGAGTTCCTGTGTGATGCTAAGATGCCACTACATCTCTTCAGTACAGTTCCTGTGTGATGCTAAGATTCCACTACATCTCTTTAGTAGAGTTCCTGTGTGATGCTAAGATGCCACTACATCTCTTCAGTAGAGTTCCTGTGTGATGCTAAGATGCCACTACATCTCTTCAGTAAGGTTTCTCTGTGATGCTAAGATGCCACTACATCGCTTCAGTACAGTTCCTGTGTGATGCTAAGATTCCACTACGTCTCTTTAGTACAGTTCCTGTGTGATGCTAAGATGCCACTACATCTCTTCAGTAGATTTCCTGTGTGATGCTAAGATGCCACTACATCTCTTCAGTAAGGTTTCTCTGTGATGCTAAGATGCCACTACATCGCTTCAGTACAGTTCCTGTGTGATGCTAAGATGCCACTACATCTCTTCAGTACAGTTCCTGTGTGATGCTAAGATGCCACTACATCTCTTCAGTAAGGTTTCTCTGTGATGCTAAGATGCCACTACATCGCTTCAGTACAGTTCCTGTGTGATGCTAAGATGCCACTACATCTCTTCCGTAGAGTTCCTGTGTGATGCTAAGATGCCACTACATCTCTTCAGTAGAGTTCCTGTGTGATGCTAAGATGCCACTACATCTCTTCAGTACAGTTCCTGTGTGATGCTAAGATTCCACTACATCTCTTTAGTACAGTTCCTGTGTGATGCTAACATGCCACTACATCTCTTCAGTACACTTCCTGTGTGATGTTAATATGCCATTACATCTCTTCAGTACAGTTCCTGTTTGATACTAAGATGCCACTACATCTCTTCAGTACAGTTACTGTGTGATGCTAAGATGCCACTACATCTTTTCAACACAGTTCCTGTGTGATGCCAAGATGCCACTACATCTCTTCAGTACAGTTCCTGTTTAATACTAAGATGCCACTACATCTCTTCAGTAGAGTTCCTGTGTGATGCTAAGATGCCACTACATCTCTTCAGTAGAGTTCCTGTGTGATGCTAAGATGCCACTACATCGCTTCAGTACAGTTCCTGTGTGATGCTAAGATGCCACTACATCTCTTCAGTAAGGTTTCTCTGTGATGCTAAGATGCCACTACATCGCTTCAGTGCAGTTCCTGTGTGATGCTAAGATGCCACTACATCTCTTCAGTAGAGTTCCTGTGTGATGCTAAGATGCCACTACATCTCTTCAGTAGAGTTCCTGTTTGATGCTAAGATGCCACTACATCTCTTCAGTACAGTTCCTGTGTGATGCTAAGATTCCACTCCATCTCTTCCGTACAGTTCCTGTGTGATGCTAAGATGCCACTACATCTCTTCAGTACAGTTTCTCTGTGATGCTTAGATGCCACTACATCGCTTCAGTAGAGTTTCTGTGTGATGCTAAGATTCCACTACATCTCTTTAGTACAGTTCCTGTGTGATGCTAACATGCCACTACATCTCTTCAGTACACTTCCTGTGTGATGTTAATATGCCACTACATCTCTTCAGTAGAGTTCCTGTGTGATGCTAAGATGCCACTACATCTCTTCAGTAGAGTTCCTGTGTGATGCTAAGATGCCACTACATCGCTTCAGTACAGTTCCTGTGTGATGCTAAGATGCCACTACATCTATTCAGTAAGGTTTCTCTGTGATGCTAAGATGCCACTACATCGCTTCAGTACAGTTCCTGTGTGATGCTAAGATGCCACTACATCTCTTCAGTAGAGTTCCTGTGTGATGCTAAGATGTCACTACATCTCTTCAGTAGAGTTCCTGTGTGATGCTAAGATGCCACTACATCTCTTCAGTACAGTTCCTGTGTGATGCTAAGATTCCACTCCATCTCTTCAGTACAGTTCCTGTGTGATGCTAAGATGCCACTACATCTCTTCAGTACAGTTTCTCTGTGATGCTTAGATGCCACTACATCGCTTCAGTACAGTTCCTGTGTGATGCTAAGATGCTACTACATCTCTTCAGTACACTTCCTGTGTGATGTTAATATACCACTACATCTCTTCAGTACAGTTCCTGTGTGATGCTAAGATGCCACTACATCTCTTCAGTACTGTTCCTGTGTAATAATAAGATGCCACTACATCTTTTCAACACAGTTCCTGTGTGATGCCAAGATGCCACTACATCTCTTCAGTACAGTTCCTGTGTAATACTAAGATGCCACTACATCTCTTCAGTAGAGTTCCTGTGTGATGCTAAGATGCCACTACATCTCTTCAGTAGAGTTCCTGTGTGATGCTAAGATGCCACTACATCTCTTCAGTAGAGTTCCTGTGTGATGCTAAGATGCCACTACATCTCTTCAGTAGAGTTCCTGTTTGATGCTAAGATGCCACTACATCTCTTCAGTACAGTTCCTGTGTGATACTAAGATTCCACTCCATCTCTTCCGTACAGTTCCTGTGTGATGCTAAGATGCCACTACATCTCTTCAGTACAGTTTCTCTGTGATGCTTAGATGCCACTACATCGCTTCAGTAGAGTTTCTGTGTGATGCTAAGATTCCACTACATCTCTTTAGTACAGTTCCTGTGTGATGCTAACATGCCACTACATCTCTTCAGTACACTTCCTGTGTGATGTTAATATGCCACTACATCTCTTCAGTAGAGTTCCTGTGTGATGCTAAGATGCCACTACATCTCTTCAGTAGAGTTCCTGTGTGATGCTAAGATGCCACGACATCTCTTCAGTACAGTTCCTGTCTGATGCTAAGATGCCACTACATCTCTTCAGTACAGTTCCTGTGTGATGCTAAGATTCCACTCCATCTCTTCAGTACAGTTCCTGTGTGATGCTAAGATGCCACTACATCTCTTCAGTACAGTTTCTCTGTGATGCTTAGATGCCACTACATCGCTTCAGTACAGTTCCTGTGTGATGCTAAGATGCTACTACATCTCTTCAGTACACTTCCTGTGTGATGTTAATATACCACTACATCTCTTCAGTACAGTTCCTGTGTGATGCTAAGATGCCACTACATCTCTTCAGTACTGTTCCTGTGTAATAATAAGATGCCACGACATCTCTTCAGTAGAGTTCCTGTGTGATGCTAAGATGCCACTACATCTCTTCAGTAAGGTTTCTCTGTGATGCTAAGATGCCACTACATCGCTTCAGTGCAGTTCCTGTGTGATGCTAAGATGCCACTACATCTCTTCAGTAGAGTTCCTGTGTGATGCTAAGATGCCACTACATCTCTTCAGTAGAGTTCCTGTTTGATGCTAAGATGCCACTACATCTCTTCAGTACAGTTCCTGTGTGATGCTAAGATTCCACTCCATCTCTTCCGTACAGTTCCTGTGTGATGCTAAGATGCCACTACATCTCTTCAGTACAGTTTCTCTGTGATGCTTAGATGCCACTACATCGCTTCAGTAGAGTTTCTGTGTGATGCTAAGATTCCACTACATCTCTTTAGTACAGTTCCTGTGTGATGCTAACATGCCACTACATCTCTTCAGTACACTTCCTGTGTGATGTTAATATGCCACTACATCTCTTCAGTAGAGTTCCTGTGTGATGCTAAGATGCCACTACATCTCTTCAGTAGAGTTCCTGTGTGATGCTAAGATGCCACTACATCGCTTCAGTACAGTTCCTGTGTGATGCTAAGATGCCACTACATCTCTTCAGTAAGGTTTCTCTGTGATGCTAAGATGCCACTACATCGCTTCAGTACAGTTCCTGTGTGATGCTAAGATGCCACTACATCTCTTCAGTAGAGTTCCTGTGTGATGCTAAGATGTCACTACATCTCTTCAGTAGAGTTCCTGTGTGATGCTAAGATGCCACTACATCTCTTCAGTACAGTTCCTGTGTGATGCTAAGATTCCACTCCATCTCTTCAGTACAGTTCCTGTGTGATGCTAAGATGCCACTACATCTCTTCAGTACAGTTTCTCTGTGATGCTTAGATGCCACTACATCGCTTCAGTACAGTTCCTGTGTGATGCTAAGATGCTACTACATCTCTTCAGTACACTTCCTGTGTGATGTTAATATACCACTACATCTCTTCAGTACAGTTCCTGTGTGATGCTAAGATGCCACTACATCTCTTCAGTACTGTTCCTGTGTAATAATAAGATGCCACTACATCTTTTCAACACAGTTCCTGTGTGATGCCAAGATGCCACTACATCTCTTCAGTACAGTTCCTGTGTAATACTAAGATGCCACTACATCTCTTCAGTAGAGCTCCTGTGTGATGCTAAGATGCCACTACATCTCTTCAGTAGAGTTCCTGTGTGATGCTAAGATGCCACTACATCGCTTCTGTACAGTTCCTGTGTGATGCTAAGATGCCACTACATCTCTTCAGTAAGGTTTCTCTGTGATGCTAAGATGCCACTACATCGCTTCAGTGCAGTTCCTGTGTGATGCTAAGATGCCACTACATCTCTTCAGTAGAGTTCCTGTGTGATGCTAAGATGCCACTACATCTCTTCAGTAGAGTTCCTGTTTGATGCTAAGATGCCACTACATCTCTTCAGTACAGTTCCTGTGTGATGCTAAGATTCCACTCCATCTCTTCCGTACAGTTCCTGTGTGATGCTAAGATGCCACTACATCTCTTCAGTACAGTTTCTCTGTGATGCTTAGATGCCACTACATCGCTTCAGTAGAGTTTCTGTGTGATGCTAAGATTCCACTACATCTCTTTAGTACAGTTCCTGTGTGATGCTAACATGCCACTACATCTCTTCAGTACACTTCCTGTGTGATGTTAATATGCCACTACATCTCTTCAGTAGAGTTCCTGTGTGATGCTAAGATGCCACTACATCTCTTCAGTAGAGTTCCTGTGTGATGCTAAGATGCCACGACATCTCTTCAGTACAGTTCCTGTCTGATGCTAAGATGCCACTACATCTCTTCAGTACAGTTCCTGTGTGATGCTAAGATTCCACTCCATCTCTTCAGTACAGTTCCTGTGTGATGCTAAGATGCCACTACATCTCTTCAGTACAGTTTCTCTGTGATGCTTAGATGCCACTACATCGCTTCAGTACAGTTCCTGTGTGATGCTAAGATGCTACTACATCTCTTCAGTACACTTCCTGTGTGATGTTAATATACCACTACATCTCTTCAGTACAGTTCCTGTGTGATGCTAAGATGCCACTACATCTCTTCAGTACTGTTCCTGTGTAATAATAAGATGCCACGACATCTCTTCAGTAGAGTTCCTGTGTGATGCTAAGATGCCACTACATCTCTTCAGTAGAGTTCCTGTATGATGCTAAGATGCCACGACATCTCTTCAGTCCAGTTTCTCTGTGATGCTAAGATGCCACTACATCGCTTCAGTACAGTTCCTGTGTGATGCTAAGATTCCGCTCCATGTCTTCAGTACAGTTCCTGTGTGATGCTAAGATGCCACTACATCTCTTCAGTAGAGTTTCTCTGTGATGCTAAGATGCCACTACATCGCTTCAGTACAGTTCCTGTGTGATGCTAAGATTCCACTCCATCTCTTCAGTACAGTTCCTGTGTGATGCTAAGATGCCACTACATCTCTTCAGTAAGGTTTCTCTGTGATGCTAAGATGCCACTACATCGCTTCAGTACAGTTCCTGTGTGATGCTAAGATTCCACTACATCTCTTTAGTACAGTTCCTGTGTGATGCTAAGATGCAACTACATCTCTTCAGTAGAGTTCCTGTGTGATGCTAAGATGCCACTACATCTCTTCAGTAAGGTTTCTCTGTGATGCTAAGATGCCACTACATCGCTTCAGTACAGTTTCTCTGTGATGCTAAGATGCCACTGCATCGTTTCAGTACAGTTCCTGTGTGATGCTAAGATTCCACTCCATCTCTTCAGTACAGTTCCTGTGTGATGCTAAGATGCCACTACATCTCTTCAGTACAGTTCCTGTGTGATGCTAAGATGCCACTACATCTCTTCAGTACAGTTTCTCTGTGATGCTACGATTCCACTACATCTCTTCAGTACAGTTCCTTTCTGATGCTAATATGCCACTATATCGCTACAGTACAGTTCCTGTGTGATGCTAAGATTCCACTACATCTCTTCAGTACAGTTCCTTTGTGATGCTAATATGCCACTGCATCGTTTCAGTACAGTTCCTGTGTGATGCTAAGATTTCGCTCTATCTCTTCAGTACAGTTCCTGTGTGATGCTAAGATGCCACTACATCTCTTCAGTACTGTTCCTGTGTAATAATAAGATGCCACGACATCTCTTCAGTAGAGTTCCTGTGTGATGCTAAGATGCCACTACATCTCTTCAGTAGAGTTCCTGTATGATGCTAAGATGCCACGACATCTCTTCAGTCCAGTTTCTCTGTGATGCTAAGATGCCACTACATCGCTTCAGTACAGTTCCTGTGTGATGCTAAGATTCCGCTCCATGTCTTCAGTACAGTTCCTGTGTGATGCTAAGATGCCACTACATCTCTTCAGTAGAGTTTCTCTGTGATGCTAAGATGCCACTACATCGCTTCAGTACAGTTCCTGTGTGATGCTAAGATTCCACTCCATCTCTTCAGTACAGTTCCTGTGTGATGCTAAGATGCCACTACATCTCTTCAGTACAGTTTCTCTGTGATGCTAAGATTCCACTACATCTCTTGAGTACAGTTCCTTTGTAATGCTAATATGCCACTACATCGCTACAGTACAGTTCCTGTGTGATGCTAAGATTCCACTACATCTCTTCAGTACAGTTCCTTTGTGATGCTAATATGCCACTACATCTCTTCAGTATAGTTCCTGTGTGATGCTAAGATTCATCTACATCTCTTCAGTACTGTTCCTGTGTGATGCTCAGATTCATCTACAGCTCTTCAGTACAGTTCCTGTATGATGTCAAGATGCCACTACGTCTATTCAGTAGAGTTTCTCTGTGATGCTAAGATGCCGCTACATCTCTTCAGTAGAGTTCCTGTGTGATGCTAAGATGCCACTACATCTCTTCAGTAGAGTTACAGTGTGATTCTAAGATGCCACTACATCTCTTCAGTAAGGTTTCTCTGTGATGCTAAGATGCCACTACATCGCTTCAGTGCAGTTCCTGTGTGATGCTAAGATGCCACTACATCTCTTCAGTAAGGTTTCTCTGTGATGCAAAGATGCCACTACATCGCTTCAGTGCAGTTCCTGTGTGATGCTAAGATGCCACTACATCTCTTCAGTAGAGTTCCTGTGTGATGCTAAGATGCCACTACATCTCTTCAGTAGAGTTCCTGTTTGATGCTAAGATGCCACTACATCTCTTCAGTACAGTTCCTGTGTGATGCTAAGATTCCACTCCATCTCTTCCGTACAGTTCCTGTGTGATGTTAAGATGCCACTACATCTCTTCAGTACAGTTTCTCTGTGATGCTTAGATGCCACTACATCGCTTCAGTAGAGTTTCTGTGTGATGCTAAGATTCCACTACATCTCTTTAGTACAGTTCCTGTGTGATGCTAACATGCCACTACATCTCTTCAGTACACTTCCTGTGTGATGTTAATATGCCACTACATCTCTTCAGTAGAGTTCCTGTGTGATGCTAAGATGCCACTACATCTCTTCAGTAGAGTTCCTGTGTGATGCTAAGATGCCACGACATCTCTTCAGTACAGTTCCTGTCTGATGCTAAGATGCCACTACATCTCTTCAGTACAGTTCCTGTGTGATGCTAAGATTCCACTCCATCTCTTCAGTACAGTTCCTGTGTGATGCTAAGATGCCACTACATCTCTTCAGTACAGTTTCTCTGTGATGCTTAGATGCCACTACATCGCTTCAGTACAGTTCCTGTGTGATGCTAAGATGCTACTACATCTCTTCAGTACACTTCCTGTGTGATGTTAATATACCACTACATCTCTTCAGTACAGTTCCTGTGTGATGCTAAGATGCCACTACATCTCTTCAGTACTGTTCCTGTGTAATAATAAGATGCCACGACATCTCTTCAGTAGAGTTCCTGTGTGATGCTAAGATGCCACTACATCTCTTCAGTAGAGTTCCTGTATGATGCTAAGATGCCACGACATCTCTTCAGTCCAGTTTCTCTGTGATGCTAAGATGCCACTACATCGCTTCAGTACAGTTCCTGTGTGATGCTAAGATTCCGCTCCATGTCTTCAGTACAGTTCCTGTGTGATGCTAAGATGCCACTACATCTCTTCAGTAGAGTTTCTCTGTGATGCTAAGATGCCACTACATCGCTTCAGTACAGTTCCTGTGTGATGCTAAGATTCCACTCCATCTCTTCAGTACAGTTCCTGTGTGATGCTAAGATGCCACTACATCTCTTCAGTAAGGTTTCTCTGTGATGCTAAGATGCCACTACATCGCTTCAGTACAGTTCCTGTGTGATGCTAAGATTCCACTACATCTCTTTAGTACAGTTCCTGTGTGATGCTAAGATGCCACTACATCTCTTCAGTAGAGTTCCTGTGTGATGCTAAGATGCCACTACATCTCTTCAGTAAGGTTTCTCTGTGATGCTAAGATGCCACTACATCGCTTCAGTACAGTTTCTCTGTGATGCTAAGATGCCACTGCATCGTTTCAGTACAGTTCCTGTGTGATGCTAAGATTCCACTCCATCTCTTCAGTACAGTTCCTGTGTGATGCTAAGATGCCACTACATCTCTTCAGTACAGTTCCTGTGTGATGCTAAGATGCCACTACATCTCTTCAGTACAGTTTCTCTGTGATGCTACGATTCCACTACATCTCTTCAGTACAGTTCCTTTCTGATGCTAATATGCCACTATATCGCTACAGTACAGTTCCTGTGTGATGCTAAGATTCCACTACATCTCTTCAGTACAGTTCCTTTGTGATGCTAATATGCCACTGCATCGTTTCAGTACAGTTCCTGTGTGATGCTAAGATTTCGCTCTATCTCTTCAGTACAGTTCCTGTGTGATGCTAAGATGCCACTACATCTCTTCAGTACTGTTCCTGTGTAATAATAAGATGCCACGACATCTCTTCAGTAGAGTTCCTGTGTGATGCTAAGATTCCGCTCCATGTCTTCAGTACAGTTCCTGTGTGATGCTAAGATGCCACTACATCTCTTCAGTAGAGTTTCTCTGTGATGCTAAGATGCCACTACATCGCTTCAGTACAGTTCCTGTGTGATGCTAAGATTCCACTCCATCTCTTCAGTACAGTTCCTGTGTGATGCTAAGATGCCACTACATCTCTTCAGTACAGTTTCTCTGTGATGCTAAGATTCCACTACATCTCTTGAGTACAGTTCCTTTGTAATGCTAATATGCCACTACATCGCTACAGTATAGTTCCTGTGTGATGCTAAGATTCCACTACATCTCTTCAGTACAGTTCCTTTGTGATGCTAATATGCCACTACATCTCTTCAGTATAGTTCCTGTGTGATGCTAAGATGCCACTACATCTCTTCAGTACTGTTCCTGTGTGATGCTAAGATTCATCTACATCTCTTCAGTACTGTTCCTGTGTGATGCTCAGATTCATCTACATCTCTTCAGTAGAGTTCCTATGTGATGCTTAGATGCCACTACAGCTCTTCAGTACAGTTCCTGTATGATGTCAAGATGCCACTACGTCTATTCAGTAGAGTTTCTCTGTGATGCTAAGATGCCGCTACATCTCTTCAGTAGAGTTCCTGTGTGATGCTAAGATGCCACTACATCTCTTCAGTAGAGTTACAGTGTGATTCTAAGATGCCACTACATCTCTTCAGCACAGCTCCTGTGTGATGCTAAGATGCCACTCCATCTCTTCAGTACAGTTCCTGTGTGATGCTAATATGCCACTACATCTCTTCAGTACACTTCCTGTGTGATGTTAATATACCATTACATCTCTTCAGTACAGTTCCTGTGTGATGCTAAGATGCCACTACATCTCTTCAGTACTGTTCCTGTGTAATATTAAGATGCCACGACATCTCTTCAGTAGAGTTCCTGTGTGATGCTAAGATGCCACTACATCTCTTAAGTAGAGTTCCTGTATGATGCTAAGATGCCACGACATCTCTTCAGTACAGTTTCTCTGTGATGCTAAGATGGAACTACATCTCTTCAGTACAGTTCCTGTGTGATGCTAAGATGCCACTACATCTTTTCAGTACAGTTTCTCTGTGATGCTAAGATGCCACTGCATCGTTTCAGTACAGTTCCTGTGTGATGCTAAGATTCCACTCCATCTCTTCAGTACAGTTCCTGTGTGATGCTAAGATGCCACTACATCTCTTCAGTACAGTTTCTCTGTGATGCTACGATTCCACTACATCTCTTCAGTACAGTTCCTTTCTGATGCTAATATGCCACTATATCGCTACAGTACAGTTCCTGTGTGATGCTAAGATTCCACTACATCTCTTCAGTACAGTTCCTTTGTGATGCTAATATGCCACTACATCTCTTCAGTATAGTTCCTGTGTGATGCTAAGATGCCACTACATCTCTTCAGTACAGCTCCTGTGTTATGCTAAGATATGCCACTACATATCTTAAGTACTGTTCCTGTGTGATGCTAAGATTCATCTACATCTCTTCAGTAAAGTTCCTATGTGATGCTAAGATGCCAGTACATCTCTTCAGTACAGTGCCTGTATGATGCCAAGATGCCACTGCGTCTCTTCAGTACAGTTTCTCTGTGATTCTAAGATGCTGCTACATCTCTTCAGTAGAGTTCCTATGTGATGCTAAGATGCCACAACATCTCTTCTGTAGAGTTACAGTGTGATGCTAAGATGCCACTACATCTCTTCAGCACAGATCCTGTGTGATGCTAAGATGCCACTACATCTCTCCAGTACAGTTCATGTGTGATGCTAAGATGCTGTTACATCTGTTCATTACTGTTGCTATGTGATGCTAAGATGCCACTACATCTCTTCAGTACAGTTTCTCTTTGATGCTAAGATGCCACTACATCTCGTCAGTACAGTTCCTGTATGATGCTAAGATTCATCTACATCTCTTCAGTAGAGTTCCTTTGTGATGCTAAGATGCCACTACATCTCTTCAGTACAGTTCCTGTGGGATGCTAAGATGCCACTACGTCTCTTCAGTACAGTTCCCGTGTGATGCTAAGACGCCACTACATCTCTTCAGTACTGTTCCTGTGTGATGCTAAGATGCCACTACATCTCTTCAGTTGAGTTCCTGTGTGATGCTAAGACGCCACTACATCTCTTCAGTACTGTTCCTGTGTGATGCTATGATTCATCTATATCTCTTCAGTACTGTTCCTGTTTGATGCTACGATTCCTCTACATCTCTTCAGTAGAGTTCCTACGTGATGCTAATATGCCACTACATCTCTTCAGTACAGTTCCTGTATGATGCCAAGATGCCACTACGTCTCTTCAGTACAGTTTCTCTGTGATGCTAAGCTGCCGCTACATCTCTTCAGTAGAGTTCCTGTGTGATGCTAAGATGCCACTACATCTCTTCAGTAGAGTTACAGTGTGATGCTAAGATGCCACTACATCTCTTCAGCACAGTTCCTGTGTGATGCTAAGATGCCACTACATCTCTCCAGTTCAGTTCATGTGTGATGCTAAGATGCTGTTACATCTGTTCATTACTGTCCCTATGTGATGCTAAGATTCCTCTACATCTCTTCAGTACAGTTTCTCTTTGATGCTAAGATGCCACTACATCTCGTCAGTACAGTTCATGTGTGATGCTAAGATGCCACTCCATCTCTTCAGTACAGTTCCTGTGTGATGCTAAGATGCCACTACATCTCTTCAGTACAGTTTCTCTGTGATGCTAAGATTCCACTACATCTCTTGAGTACAGTTCCTTTGTAATGCTAATATGCCACTACATCTCTTCAGTACTGTTCCTGTGTAATAATAAGATGCCACGACATCTCTTCAGTAGAGTTCCTGTGTGATGCTAAGATGCCACTACATCTCTTCAGTAGAGTTCCTGTATGATGCTAAGATGCCACGACATCTCTTCAGTCCAGTTTCTCTGTGATGCTAAGATGCCACTACATCGCTTCAGTACAGTTCCTGTGTGATGCTAAGATTCCGCTCCATGTCTTCAGTACAGTTCCTGTGTGATGCTAAGATGCCACTACATCTCTTCAGTAGAGTTTCTCTGTGATGCTAAGATGCCACTACATCGCTTCAGTACAGTTCCTGTGTGATGCTAAGATTCCACTCCATCTCTTCAGTACAGTTCCTGTGTGATGCTAAGATGCCACTACATCTCTTCAGTAAGGTTTCTCTGTGATGCTAAGATGCCACTACATCGCTTCAGTACAGTTCCTGTGTGATGCTAAGATTCCACTACATCTCTTTAGTACAGTTCCTGTGTGATGCTAAGATGCCACTACATCTCTTCAGTAGAGTTCCTGTGTGATGCTAAGATGCCACTACATCTCTTCAGTAAGGTTTCTCTGTGATGCTAAGATGCCACTACATCGCTTCAGTACAGTTTCTCTGTGATGCTAAGATGCCACTGCATCGTTTCAGTACAGTTCCTGTGTGATGCTAAGATTCCACTCCATCTCTTCAGTACAGTTCCTGTGTGATGCTAAGATGCCACTACATCTCTTCAGTACAGTTCCTGTGTGATGCTAAGATGCCACTACATCTCTTCAGTACAGTTTCTCTGTGATGCTACGATTCCACTACATCTCTTCAGTACAGTTCCTTTCTGATGCTAATATGCCACTATATCGCTACAGTACAGTTCCTGTGTGATGCTAAGATTCCACTACATCTCTTCAGTACAGTTCCTTTGTGATGCTAATATGCCACTGCATCGTTTCAGTACAGTTCCTGTGTGATGCTAAGATTTCGCTCTATCTCTTCAGTACAGTTCCTGTGTGATGCTAAGATGCCACTACATCTCTTCAGTACTGTTCCTGTGTAATAATAAGATGCCACGACATCTCTTCAGTAGAGTTCCTGTGTGATGCTAAGATTCCGCTCCATGTCTTCAGTACAGTTCCTGTGTGATGCTAAGATGCCACTACATCTCTTCAGTAGAGTTTCTCTGTGATGCTAAGATGCCACTACATCGCTTCAGTACAGTTCCTGTGTGATGCTAAGATTCCACTCCATCTCTTCAGTACAGTTCCTGTGTGATGCTAAGATGCCACTACATCTCTTCAGTACAGTTTCTCTGTGATGCTAAGATTCCACTACATCTCTTGAGTACAGTTCCTTTGTAATGCTAATATGCCACTACATCGCTACAGTATAGTTCCTGTGTGATGCTAAGATTCCACTACATCTCTTCAGTACAGTTCCTTTGTGATGCTAATATGCCACTACATCTCTTCAGTATAGTTCCTGTGTGATGCTAAGATGCCACTACATCTCTTCAGTACTGTTCCTGTGTGATGCTAAGATTCATCTACATCTCTTCAGTACTGTTCCTGTGTGATGCTCAGATTCATCTACATCTCTTCAGTAGAGTTCCTATGTGATGCTTAGATGCCACTACAGCTCTTCAGTACAGTTCCTGTATGATGTCAAGATGCCACTACGTCTATTCAGTAGAGTTTCTCTGTGATGCTAAGATGCCGCTACATCTCTTCAGTAGAGTTCCTGTGTGATGCTAAGATGCCACTACATCTCTTCAGTAGAGTTACAGTGTGATTCTAAGATGCCACTACATCTCTTCAGCACAGCTCCTGTGTGATGCTAAGATGCCACTCCATCTCTTCAGTACAGTTCCTGTGTGATGCTAATATGCCACTACATCTCTTCAGTACACTTCCTGTGTGATGTTAATATACCATTACATCTCTTCAGTACAGTTCCTGTGTGATGCTAAGATGCCACTACATCTCTTCAGTACTGTTCCTGTGTAATATTAAGATGCCACGACATCTCTTCAGTAGAGTTCCTGTGTGATGCTAAGATGCCACTACATCTCTTAAGTAGAGTTCCTGTATGATGCTAAGATGCCACGACATCTCTTCAGTACAGTTTCTCTGTGATGCTAAGATGGAACTACATCTCTTCAGTACAGTTCCTGTGTGATGCTAAGATGCCACTACATCTTTTCAGTACAGTTTCTCTGTGATGCTAAGATGCCACTGCATCGTTTCAGTACAGTTCCTGTGTGATGCTAAGATTCCACTCCATCTCTTCAGTACAGTTCCTGTGTGATGCTAAGATGCCACTACATCTCTTCAGTACAGTTTCTCTGTGATGCTACGATTCCACTACATCTCTTCAGTACAGTTCCTTTCTGATGCTAATATGCCACTATATCGCTACAGTACAGTTCCTGTGTGATGCTAAGATTCCACTACATCTCTTCAGTACAGTTCCTTTGTGATGCTAATATGCCACTACATCTCTTCAGTATAGTTCCTGTGTGATGCTAAGATGCCACTACATCTCTTCAGTACAGCTCCTGTGTTATGCTAAGATATGCCACTACATATCTTAAGTACTGTTCCTGTGTGATGCTAAGATTCATCTACATCTCTTCAGTAAAGTTCCTATGTGATGCTAAGATGCCAGTACATCTCTTCAGTACAGTGCCTGTATGATGCCAAGATGCCACTGCGTCTCTTCAGTACAGTTTCTCTGTGATTCTAAGATGCTGCTACATCTCTTCAGTAGAGTTCCTATGTGATGCTAAGATGCCACAACATCTCTTCTGTAGAGTTACAGTGTGATGCTAAGATGCCACTACATCTCTTCAGCACAGATCCTGTGTGATGCTAAGATGCCACTACATCTCTCCAGTACAGTTCATGTGTGATGCTAAGATGCTGTTACATCTGTTCATTACTGTTGCTATGTGATGCTAAGATGCCACTACATCTCTTCAGTACAGTTTCTCTTTGATGCTAAGATGCCACTACATCTCGTCAGTACAGTTCCTGTATGATGCTAAGATTCATCTACATCTCTTCAGTAGAGTTCCTTTGTGATGCTAAGATGCCACTACATCTCTTCAGTACAGTTCCTGTGGGATGCTAAGATGCCACTACGTCTCTTCAGTACAGTTCCCGTGTGATGCTAAGACGCCACTACATCTCTTCAGTACTGTTCCTGTGTGATGCTAAGATGCCACTACATCTCTTCAGTTGAGTTCCTGTGTGATGCTAAGACGCCACTACATCTCTTCAGTACTGTTCCTGTGTGATGCTATGATTCATCTATATCTCTTCAGTACTGTTCCTGTTTGATGCTACGATTCCTCTACATCTCTTCAGTAGAGTTCCTACGTGATGCTAATATGCCACTACATCTCTTCAGTACAGTTCCTGTATGATGCCAAGATGCCACTACGTCTCTTCAGTACAGTTTCTCTGTGATGCTAAGCTGCCGCTACATCTCTTCAGTAGAGTTCCTGTGTGATGCTAAGATGCCACTACATCTCTTCAGTAGAGTTACAGTGTGATGCTAAGATGCCACTACATCTCTTCAGCACAGTTCCTGTGTGATGCTAAGATGCCACTACATCTCTCCAGTTCAGTTCATGTGTGATGCTAAGATGCTGTTACATCTGTTCATTACTGTCCCTATGTGATGCTAAGATTCCTCTACATCTCTTCAGTACAGTTTCTCTTTGATGCTAAGATGCCACTACATCTCGTCAGTACAGTTCATGTGTGATGCTAAGATGCCACTCCATCTCTTCAGTACAGTTCCTGTGTGATGCTAAGATGCCACTACATCTCTTCAGTACAGTTTCTCTGTGATGCTAAGATTCCACTACATCTCTTGAGTACAGTTCCTTTGTAATGCTAATATGCCACTACATCGCTACAGTACAGTTCCTGTGTGATGCTAAGATTCCACTACATCTCTTCAGTACAGTTCCTTTGTGATGCTAATATGCCACTACATCTCTTCAGTATAGTTCCTGTGTGATGCTAGGATGCCACTACATCTCTTCAGTACTGTTCCTGTGTGATGCTAAGATTCATCTACATCTCTTCAGTACTGTTCCTGTGTGATGCTCAGATTCATCTACAGCTCTTCAGTACAGTTCCTGTATGATGTCAAGATGCCACTACGTCTATTCAGTAGAGTTTCTCTGTGATGCTAAGATGCCGCTACATCTCTTCAGTAGAGTTCCTGTGTGATGCTAAGATGCCACTACATCTCTTCAGTAGAGTTACAGTGTGATTCTAAGATGCCACTACATCTCTTCAGTAAGGTTTCTCTGTGATGCTAAGATGCCACTACATCGCTTCAGTGCAGTTCCTGTGTGATGCTAAGATGCCACTACATCTCTTCAGTAAGGTTTCTCTGTGATGCTAAGATGCCACTACATCGCTTCAGTGCAGTTCCTGTGTGATGCTAAGATGCCACTACATCTCTTCAGTAGAGTTCCTGTGTGATGCTAAGATGCCACTACATCTCTTCAGTAGAGTTCCTGTTTGATGCTAAGATGCCACTACATCTCTTCAGTACAGTTCCTGTCTGATGCTAAGATTCCACTCCATCTCTTCCGTACAGTTCCTGTGTGATGTTAAGATGCCACTACATCTCTTCAGTACAGTTTCTCTGTGATGCTTAGATGCCACTACATCGCTTCAGTAGAGTTTCTGTGTGATGCTAAGATTCCACTACATCTCTTTAGTACAGTTCCTGTGTGATGCTAACATGCCACTACATCTCTTCAGTACACTTCCTGTGTGATGTTAATATGCCACTACATCTCTTCAGTAGAGTTCCTGTGTGATGCTAAGATGCCACTACATCTCTTCAGTAGAGTTCCTGTGTGATGCTAAGATGCCACGACATCTCTTCAGTACAGTTCCTGTCTGATGCTAAGATGCCACTACATCTCTTCAGTACAGTTCCTGTGTGATGCTAAGATTCCACTCCATCTCTTCAGTACAGTTCCTGTGTGATGCTAATATGCCACTACATCTCTTCAGTACAGTTTCTCTGTGATGCTTAGATGCCACTACATCGCTTCAGTACAGTTCCTGTGTGATGCTAAGATGCTACTACATCTCTTCAGTACACTTCCTGTGTGATGTTAATATACCACTACATCTCTTCAGTACAGTTCCTGTGTGATGCTAAGATGCCACTACATCTCTTCAGTACTGTTCCTGTGTAATAATAAGATGCCACGACATCTCTTCAGTAGAGTTCCTGTGTGATGCTAAGATGCCACTACATCTCTTCAGTAGAGTTCCTGTATGATGCTAAGATGCCACGACATCTCTTCAGTCCAGTTTCTCTGTGATGCTAAGATGCCACTACATCGCTTCAGTACAGTTCCTGTGTGATGCTAAGATTCCGCTCCATGTCTTCAGTACAGTTCCTGTGTGATGCTAAGATGCCACTACATCTCTTCAGTAGAGTTTCTCTGTGATGCTAAGATGCCACTACATCGCTTCAGTACAGTTCCTGTGTGATGCTAAGATTCCACTCCATCTCTTCAGTACAGTTCCTGTGTGATGCTAAGATGCCACTACATCTCTTCAGTAAGGTTTCTCTGTGATGCTAAGATGCCACTACATCGCTTCAGTACAGTTCCTGTGTGATGCTAAGATTCCACTACATCTCTTTAGTACAGTTCCTGTGTGATGCTAAGATGCCACTACATCTCTTCAGTAGAGTTCCTGTGTGATGCTAAGATGCCACTACATCTCTTCAGTAAGGTTTCTCTGTGATGCTAAGATGCCAGTACATCGCTTCAGTACAGTTTCTCTGTGATGCTAAGATGCCACTGCATCGTTTCAGTACAGTTCCTGTGTGATGCTAAGATTCCACTCCATCTCTTCAGTACAGTTCCTGTGTGATGCTAAGATGCCACTACATCTCTTCAGTACAGTTCCTGTGTGATGCTAAGATGCCACTACATCTCTTCAGTACAGTTTCTCTGTGATGCTACGATTCCACTACATCTCTTCAGTACAGTTCCTTTCTGATGCTAATATGCCACTATATCGCTACAGTACAGTTCCTGTGTGATGCTAAGATTCCACTACATCTCTTCAGTACAGTTCCTTTGTGATGCTAATATGCCACTGCATCGTTTCAGTACAGTTCCTGTGTGATGCTAAGATTTCGCTCTATCTCTTCAGTACAGTTCCTGTGTGATGCTAAGATGCCACTACATCTCTTCAGTAGAGTTCCTGTGTGATGCTAAGATGCCACTACATCTCTTCAGTAGAGTTCCTGTGTGATGCTAAGATGCCACGACATCTCTTCAGTACAGTTCCTGTCTGATGCTAAGATGCCACTACATCTCTTCAGTACAGTTCCTGTGTGATGCTAAGATTCCACTCCATCTCTTCAGTACAGTTCCTGTGTGATGCTAATATGCCACTACATCTCTTCAGTACAGTTTCTCTGTGATGCTTAGATGCCACTACATCGCTTCAGTACAGTTCCTGTGTGATGCTAAGATGCTACTACATCTCTTCAGTACACTTCCTGTGTGATGTTAATATACCACTACATCTCTTCAGTACAGTTCCTGTGTGATGCTAAGATGCCACTACATCTCTTCAGTACTGTTCCTGTGTAATAATAAGATGCCACGACATCTCTTCAGTAGAGTTCCTGTGTGATGCTAAGATGCCACTACATCTCTTCAGTAGAGTTCCTGTATGATGCTAAGATGCCACGACATCTCTTCAGTCCAGTTTCTCTGTGATGCTAAGATGCCACTACATCGCTTCAGTACAGTTCCTGTGTGATGCTAAGATTCCGCTCCATGTCTTCAGTACAGTTCCTGTGTGATGCTAAGATGCCACTACATCTCTTCAGTAGAGTTTCTCTGTGATGCTAAGATGCCACTACATCGCTTCAGTACAGTTCCTGTGTGATGCTAAGATTCCACTCCATCTCTTCAGTACAGTTCCTGTGTGATGCTAAGATGCCACTACATCTCTTCAGTAAGGTTTCTCTGTGATGCTAAGATGCCACTACATCGCTTCAGTACAGTTCCTGTGTGATGCTAAGATTCCACTACATCTCTTTAGTACAGTTCCTGTGTGATGCTAAGATGCCACTACATCTCTTCAGTAGAGTTCCTGTGTGATGCTAAGATGCCACTACATCTCTTCAGTAAGGTTTCTCTGTGATGCTAAGATGCCACTACATCGCTTCAGTACAGTTTCTCTGTGATGCTAAGATGCCACTGCATCGTTTCAGTACAGTTCCTGTGTGATGCTAAGATTCCACTCCATCTCTTCAGTACAGTTCCTGTGTGATGCTAAGATGCCACTACATCTCTTCAGTACAGTTCCTGTGTGATGCTAAGATGCCACTACATCTCTTCAGTACAGTTTCTCTGTGATGCTACGATTCCACTACATCTCTTCAGTACAGTTCCTTTCTGATGCTAATATGCCACTATATCGCTACAGTACAGTTCCTGTGTGATGCTAAGATTCCACTACATCTCTTCAGTACAGTTCCTTTGTGATGCTAATATGCCACTGCATCGTTTCAGTACAGTTCCTGTGTGATGCTAAGATTTCGCTCTATCTCTTCAGTACAGTTCCTGTGTGATGCTAAGATGCCACTACATCTCTTCAGTACTGTTCCTGTGTAATAATAAGATGCCACGACATCTCTTCAGTAGAGTTCCTGTGTGATGCTAAGATGCCACTACATCTCTTCAGTAGAGTTCCTGTATGATGCTAAGATGCCACGACATCTCTTCAGTCCAGTTTCTCTGTGATGCTAAGATGCCACTACACCGCTTCAGTACAGTTCCTGTGTGATGCTAAGATTCCGCTCCATGTCTTCAGTACAGTTCCTGTGTGATGCTAAGATGCCACTACATCTCTTCAGTAGAGTTTCTCTGTGATGCTAAGATGCCACTACATCGCTTCAGTACAGTTCCTGTGTGATGCTAAGATTCCACTCCATCTCTTCAGTACAGTTCCTGTGTGATGCTAAGATGCCACTACATCTCTTCAGTACAGTTTCTCTGTGATGCTAAGATTCCACTACATCTCTTGAGTACAGTTCCTTTGTAATGCTAATATGCCACTACATCGCTACAGTATAGTTCCTGTGTGATGCTAAGATTCCACTACATCTCTTCAGTACAGTTCCTTTGTGATGCTAATATGCCACTACATCTCTTCAGTATAGTTCCTGTGTGATGCTAAGATGCCACTACATCTCTTCAGTACTGTTCCTGTGTGATGCTAAGATTCATCTACATCTCTTCAGTACTGTTCCTGTGTGATGCTCAGATTCATCTACATCTCTTCAGTAGAGTTCCTATGTGATGCTAAGATGCCACTACAGCTCTTCAGTACAGTTCCTGTATGATGTCAAGATGCCACTACGTCTATTCAGTAGAGTTTCTCTGTGATGCTAAGATGCCGCTACATCTCTTCAGTAGAGTTCCTGTGTGATGCTAAGATGCCACTACATCTCTTCAGTAGAGTTACAGTGTGATTCTAAGATGCCACTACATCTCTTCAGCACAGCTCCTGTGTGATGCTAAGATGCCACTCCATCTCTTCAGTACAGTTCCTGTGTGATGCTAATATGCCACTACATCTCTTCAGTACACTTCCTGTGTGATGTTAATATACCATTACATCTCTTCAGTACAGTTCCTGTGTGATGCTAAGATGCCACTACATCTCTTCAGTACTGTTCCTGTGTAATATTAAGATGCCACGACATCTCTTCAGTAGAGTTCCTGTGTGATGCTAAGATGCCACTACATCTCTTAAGTAGAGTTCCTGTATGATGCTATGATGCCACGACATCTCTTCAGTACAGTTTCTCTGTGATGCTAAGATGCAACTACATCTCTTCAGTACAGTTCCTGTGTGATGCTAAGATGCCACTACATCTCTTCAGTACAGTTTCTCTGTGATGCTAAGATGCCACTGCATCGTTTCAGTACAGTTCCTGTGTGATGCTAAGATTCCACTCCATCTCTTCAGTACAGTTCCTGTGTGATGCTAAGATGCCACTACATCTCTTCAGTACAGTTTCTCTGTGATGCTACGATTCCACTACATCTCTTCAGTACAGTTCCTTTCTGATGCTAATATGCCACTATATCGCTACAGTACAGTTCCTGTGTGATGCTAAGATTCCACTACATCTCTTCAGTACAGTTCCTTTGTGATGCTAATATGCCACTACATCTCTTCAGTATAGTTCCTGTGTGATGCTAAGATGCCACTACATCTCTTCAGTACAGCTCCTGTGTTATGCTAAGATATGCCACTACATATCTTAAGTACTGTTCCTGTGTGATGCTAAGATTCATCTACATCTCTTCAGTAAAGTTCCTATGTGATGCTAAGATGCCAGTACATCTCTTCAGTACAGTGCCTGTATGATGCCAAGATGCCACTGCGTCTCTTCAGTACAGTTTCTCTGTGATTCTAAGATGCTGCTACATCTCTTCAGTAGAGTTCCTATGTGATGCTAAGATGCCACAACATCTCTTCTGTAGAGTTACAGTGTGATGCTAAGATGCCACTACATCTCTTCAGCACAGATCCTGTGTGATGCTAAGATGCCACTACATCTCTCCAGTACAGTTCATGTGTGATGCTAAGATGCTGTTACATCTGTTCATTACTGTTGCTATGTGATGCTAAGATGCCACTACATCTCTTCAGTACAGTTTCTCTTTGATGCTAAGATGCCACTACATCTCGTCAGTACAGTTCCTGTATGATGCTAAGATTCATCTACATCTCTTCAGTAGAGTTCCTTTGTGATGCTAAGATGCCACTACATCTCTTCAGTACAGTTCCTGTGGGATGCTAAGATGCCACTACGTCTCTTCAGTACAGTTCCCGTGTGATGCTAAGACGCCACTACATCTCTTCAGTACTGTTCCTGTGTGATGCTAAGATGCCACTACATCTCTTCAGTTGAGTTCCTGTGTGATGCTAAGACGCCACTACATCTCTTCAGTACTGTTCCTGTGTGATGCTATGATTCATCTATATCTCTTCAGTACTGTTCCTGTTTGATGCTACGATTCCTCTACATCTCTTCAGTAGAGTTCCTACGTGATGCTAATATGCCACTACATCTCTTCAGTACAGTTCCTGTATGATGCCAAGATGCCACTACGTCTCTTCAGTACAGTTTCTCTGTGATGCTAAGCTGCCGCTACATCTCTTCAGTAGAGTTCCTGTGTGATGCTAAGATGCCACTACATCTCTTCAGTAGAGTTACAGTGTGATGCTAAGATGCCACTACATCTCTTCAGCACAGTTCCTGTGTGATGCTAAGATGCCACTACATCTCTCCAGTTCAGTTCATGTGTGATGCTAAGATGCTGTTACATCTGTTCATTACTGTCCCTATGTGATGCTAAGATTCCTCTACATCTCTTCAGTACAGTTTCTCTTTGATGCTAAGATGCCACTACATCTCGTCAGTACAGTTCATGTGTGATGCTAAGATGCCACTACATCTCTTCAGTAGAGTTCCTGTGTGATGCTAAGATGCCACTCCATCTCTTCAGTACAGTTCCTGTGTGATGCTAAGATGCCACTACATCTCTTCAGTACAGTTTCTCTGTGATGCTAAGATGCCACTACATCGCTTCAGTACAGTTCCTGTGTGATGCTAAGATTCCACTCCATCTCTTCAGTACAGTTCCTGTGTGATGCTAAGATGCCACTACATCGCTTCAGTACAGTTACTGTGTGATGCTAAGATGCCACTACATCTTTTCAGCACAGTTCCTGTGTGATGCCAAGATGCCACTACATCGCTTCAGTAGAGTTCCTGTGTGATGCTAAGATTCCACTACATCTCTTTAGTACAGTTCCTTTGTGATGCTAACATGCCACTACTTCTCTTCAGTACACTTCCTGTGTGATGTTAATATGCCATTACATCTCTTCAGTACAGTTCCTGTGTGATGCTAAGATGCCACTACATCTCTTCAGTACAGTTACTGTGTGATGCTAAGATGCCACTACATCTTTTCAACACAGTTCCTGTGTGATGCCAAGATGCCACTACATCTCTTCAGTAGAGTTCCTGTGTGATGCTGAGATGCCACTATATCTCTTCAGTAGAGTTCCTTTGTGATGCTAAGATGCCACTACATCGCTTCAGTGCAGTTCCTGTGTGATGCTAAGATGCCACTACATCTCTTCAGTAGAGTTCCTGTGTGATGCTAAGATGCCACTACATCTCTTCAGTAGAGTTCCTGTTTGATGCTAAGATGCCACTACATCTCTTCAGTACAGTTCCTGTGTGATGCTAAGATTGCACTCCATCTCTTCCGTACAGTTCCTGTGTGATGCTAAGATGCCACTACATCTCTTCAGTACAGTTTCTCTGTGATGCTTAGATGCCACTACATCGCTTCAGTAGAGTTTCTGTGTGATGCTAAGATTCCACTACATCTCTTTAGTACAGTTCCTGTGTGATGCTAACATGCCACTACATCTCTTCAGTACACTTCCTGTGTGATGTTAATATGCCACTACATCTCTTCAGTAGAGTTCCTGTGTGATGCTAAGATGCCACTACATCTCTTCAGTAGAGTTCCTGTGTGATGCTAAGATGCCACGACATCTCTTCAGTACAGTTCCTGTCTGATGCTAAGATGCCACTACATCTCTTCAGTACAGTTCCTGTGTGATGCTAAGATGCCACTCCATCTCTTCAGTACAGTTCCTGTGTGATGCTAAGATGCCACTACATCTCTTCAGTACAGTTTCTCTGTGATGCTTAGATGCCACTACATCGCTTCAGTACAGTTCCTGTGTGATGCTAAGATGCTACTACATCTCTTCAGTACACTTCCTGTGTGATGTTAATATACCACTACATCTCTTCAGTACAGTTCCTGTGTGATGCTATAATGCCACTACATCTCTTCAGTACTGTTCCTGTGTAATAATAAGATGCCACGACATCTCTTCAGTAGAGTTCCTGTGTGATGCTAAGATGCCACTACATCTCTTCAGTAGAGTTCCTGTATGATGCTAAGATGCCACGACATCTCTTCAGTCCAGTTTCTCTGTGATGCTAAGATGCCACTACATCGCTTCAGTACAGTTCCTGTGTGATGCTAAGATTCCGCTCCATGTCTTCAGTACAGTTCCTGTGTGATGCTAAGATGCCACTACATCTCTTCAGTAGAGTTTCTCTGTGATGCTAAGATGCCACTACATCGCTTCAGTACAGTTCCTGTGTGATGCTAAGATTCCACTCCATCTCTTCAGTACAGTTCCTGTGTGATGCTAAGATGCCACTACATCTCTTCAGTAAGGTTTCTCTGTGATGCTAAGATGCCACTACATCGCTTCAGTACAGTTCCTGTGTGATGCTAAGATTCCACTACATCTCTTTAGTACAGTTCCTGTGTGATGCTAAGATGCCACTACATCTCTTCAGTAGAGTTCCTGTGTGATGCTAAGATGCCACTACATCTCTTCAGTAAGGTTTCTCTGTGATGCTAAGATGCCACTACATCGCTTCAGTACAGTTTCTCTGTGATGCTAAGATGCCACTGCATCGTTTCAGTACAGTTCCTGTGTGATGCTAAGATTCCACTCCATCTCTTCAGTACAGTTCCTGTGTGATGCTAAGATGCCACTACATCTCTTCAGTACAGTTCCTGTGTGATGCTAAGATGCCACTACATCTCTTCAGTACAGTTTCTCTGTGATGCTACGATTCCACTACATCTCTTCAGTACAGTTCCTTTCTGATGCTAATATGCCACTATATCGCTACAGTACAGTTCCTGTGTGATGCTAAGATTCCACTACATCTCTTCAGTACAGTTCCTTTGTGATGCTAATATGCCACTGCATCGTTTCAGTACAGTTCCTGTGTGATGCTAAGATTTCGCTCTATCTCTTCAGTACAGTTCCTGTGTGATGCTAAGATGCCACTACATCTCTTCAGTACTGTTCCTGTGTAATAATAAGATGCCACGACATCTCTTCAGTAGAGTTCCTGTGTGATGCTAAGATGCCACTACATCTCTTCAGTAGAGTTCCTGTATGATGCTAAGATGCCACGACATCTCTTCAGTCCAGTTTCTCTGTGATGCTAAGATGCCACTACATCGCTTCAGTACAGTTCCTGTGTGATGCTAAGATTCCGCTCCATGTCTTCAGTACAGTTCCTGTGTGATGCTAAGATGCCACTACATCTCTTCAGTAGAGTTTCTCTGTGATGCTAAGATGCCACTACATCGCTTCAGTACAGTTCCTGTGTGATGCTAAGATTCCACTCCATCTCTTCAGTACAGTTCCTGTGTGATGCTAAGATGCCACTACATCTCTTCAGTACAGTTTCTCTGTGATGCTAAGATTCCACTACATCTCTTGAGTACAGTTCCTTTGTAATGCTAATATGCCACTACATCGCTACAGTACAGTTCCTGTGTGATGCTAAGATTCCACTACATCTCTTCAGTAGAGTTCCTGTATGATGCTAAGATGCCACGACATCTCTTCAGTCCAGTTTCTCTGTGATGCTAAGATGCCACTACATCGCTTCAGTACAGTTCCTGTGTGATGCTAAGATTCCGCTCCATGTCTTCAGTACAGTTCCTGTGTGATGCTAAGATGCCACTACATCTCTTCAGTAGAGTTTCTCTGTGATGCTAAGATGCCACTACATCGCTTCAGTACAGTTCCTGTGTGATGCTAAGATTCCACTCCATCTCTTCAGTACAGTTCCTGTGTGATGCTAAGATGCCACTACATCTCTTCAGTAAGGTTTCTCTGTGATGCTAAGATGCCACTACATCGCTTCAGTACAGTTCCTGTGTGATGCTAAGATTCCACTACATCTCTTTAGTACAGTTCCTGTGTGATGCTAAGATGCCACTACATCTCTTCAGTAGAGTTCCTGTGTGATGCTAAGATGCCACTACATCTCTTCAGTAAGGTTTCTCTGTGATGCTAAGATGCCACTACATCGCTTCAGTACAGTTTCTCTGTGATGCTAAGATGCCACTGCATCGTTTCAGTACAGTTCCTGTGTGATGCTAAGATTCCACTCCATCTCTTCAGTACAGTTCCTGTGTGATGCTAAGATGCCACTACATCTCTTCAGTACAGTTCCTGTGTGATGCTAAGATGCCACTACATCTCTTCAGTACAGTTCCTTTCTGATGCTAATATGCCACTATATCGCTACAGTACAGTTCCTGTGTGATGCTAAGATTCCACTACATCTCTTCAGTACAGTTCCTTTGTGATGCTAATATGCCACTGCATCGTTTCAGTACAGTTCCTGTGTGATGCTAAGATTTCGCTCTATCTCTTCAGTACAGTTCCTGTGTGATGCTAAGATGCCACTACATCTCTTCAGTACTGTTCCTGTGTAATAATAAGATGCCACGACATCTCTTCAGTAGAGTTCCTGTGTGATGCTAAGATGCCACTACATCTCTTCAGTAGAGTTTCTGTATGATGCTAAGATGCCACGACATCTCTTCAGTCCAGTTTCTCTGTGATGCTAAGATGCCACTACATCGCTTCAGTACAGTTCCTGTGTGATGCTAAGATTCCGCTCCATGTCTTCAGTACAGTTCCTGTGTGATGCTAAGATGCCACTACATCTCTTCAGTAGAGTTTCTCTGTGATGCTAAGATGCCACTACATCGCTTCAGTACAGTTCCTGTGTGATGCTAAGATTCCACTCCATCTCTTCAGTACAGTTCCTGTGTGATGCTAAGATGCCACTACATCTCTTCAGTACAGTTTCTCTGTGATGCTAAGATTCCACTACATCTCTTGAGTACAGTTCCTTTGTAATGCTAATATGCCACTACATCGCTACAGTACAGTTCCTGTGTGATGCTAAGATTCCACTACATCTCTTCAGTACAGTTCCTTTGTGATGCTAATATGCCACTACATCTCTTCAGTATAGTTCCTGTGTGATGCTAAGATGCCACTACATCTCTTCAGTACTGTTCCTGTGTGATGCTAAGATTCATCTACATCTCTTCAGTACTGTTCCTGTGTGATGCTCAGATTCATCTACATCTCTTCAGTAGAGTTCCTATGTGATGCTAAGATGCCACTACAGCTCTTCAGTACAGTTCCTGTATGATGTCAAGATGCCACTACGTCTATTCAGTAGAGTTTCTCTGTGATGCTAAGATGCCGCTACATCTCTTCAGTAGAGTTCCTGTGTGATGCTAAGATGCCACTACATCTCTTCAGTAGAGTTACAGTGTGATTCTAAGATGCCACTACATCTCTTCAGCACAGCTCCTGTGTGATGCTAAGATGCCACTCCATCTCTTCAGTACAGTTCCTGTGTGATGCTAATATGCCACTACATCTCTTCAGTACACTTCCTGTGTGATGTTAATATACCATTACATCTCTTCAGTACAGTTCCTGTGTGATGCTAAGATGCCACTACATCTCTTCAGTACTGTTCCTGTGTAATATTAAGATGCCACGACATCTCTTCAGTAGAGTTCCTGTGTGATGCTAAGATGCCACTACATCTCTTAAGTAGAGTTCCTGTATGATGCTAAGATGCCACGACATCTCTTCAGTACAGTTTCTCTGTGATGCTAAGATGCAACTACATCTCTTCAGTACAGTTCCTGTGTGATGCTAAGATGCCACTACATCTCTTCAGTACAGTTTCTCTGTGATGCTAAGATGCCACTGCATCGTTTCAGTACAGTTCCTGTGTGATGCTAAGATTCCACTCCATCTCTTCAGTACAGTTCCTGTGTGATGCTAAGATGCCACTACATCTCTTCAGTACAGTTTCTCTGTGATGCTACGATTCCACTACATCTCTTCAGTACAGTTCCTTTCTGATGCTAATATGCCACTATATCGCTACAGTACAGTTCCTGTGTGATGCTAAGATTCCACTACATCTCTTCAGTACAGTTCCTTTGTGATGCTAATATGCCACTACATCTCTTCAGTATAGTTCCTGTGTGATGCTAAGATGCCACTACATCTCTTCAGTACAGCTCCTGTGTTATGCTAAGATATGCCACTACATATCTTAAGTACTGTTCCTGTGTGATGCTAAGATTCATCTACATCTCTTCAGTAAAGTTCCTATGTGATGCTAAGATGCCACAACATCTCTTCTGTAGAGTTACAGTGTGATGCTAAGATGCCACTACATCTCTTCAGCACAGATCCTGTGTGATGCTAAGATGCCACTACATCTCTCCAGTACAGTTCATGTGTGATGCTAAGATGCTGTTACATCTGTTCATTACTGTTGCTATGTGATGCTAAGATGCCACTACATCTCTTCAGTACAGTTTCTCTTTGATGCTAAGATGCCACTACATCTCGTCAGTACAGTTCCTGTATGATGCTAAGATTCATCTACATCTCTTCAGTAGAGTTCCTTTGTGATGCTAAGATGCCACTACATCTCTTCAGTACAGTTCCTGTGGGATGCTAAGATGCCACTACGTCTCTTCAGTACAGTTCCCGTGTGATGCTAAGACGCCACTACATCTCTTCAGTACTGTTCCTGTGTGATGCTAAGATGCCACTACATCTCTTCAGTTGAGTTCCTGTGTGATGCTAAGACGCCACTACATCTCTTCAGTACTGTTCCTGTGTGATGCTATGATTCATCTATATCTCTTCAGTACTGTTCCTGTTTGATGCTACGATTCCTCTACATCTCTTCAGTAGAGTTCCTACGTGATGCTAAGATGCCACTACATCTCTTCAGTACAGTTCCTGTATGATGCCAAGATGCCACTACGTCTCTTCAGTACAGTTTCTCTGTGATGCTAAGCTGCCGCTACATCTCTTCAGTAGAGTTCCTGTGTGATGCTAAGATGCCACTACATCTCTTCAGTAGAGTTACAGTGTGATGCTAAGATGCCACTACATCTCTTCAGCACAGTTCCTGTGTGATGCTAAGATGCCACTACATCTCTCCAGTTCAGTTCATGTGTGATGCTAAGATGCTGTTACATCTGTTCATTACTGTCCCTATGTGATGCTAAGATTCCTCTACATCTCTTCAGTACAGTTTCTCTTTGATGCTAAGATGCCACTACATCTCGTCAGTACAGTTCATGTGTGATGCTAAGATGCCACTACATCTCTTCAGTAGAGTTCCTGTGTGATGCTAAGATGCCACTCCATCTCTTCAGTACAGTTCCTGTGTGATGCTAAGATGCCACTACATCTCTTCAGTACAGTTTCTCTGTGATGCTAAGATGCCACTACATCGCTTCAGTACAGTTCCTGTGTGATGCTAAGATTCCACTCCATCTCTTCAGTACAGTTCCTGTGTGATGCTAAGATGCCACTACATCGCTTCAGTACAGTTACTGTGTGATGCTAAGATGCCACTACATGTTTTCAGCACAGTTCCTGTGTGATGCCAAGATGCCACTACATCGCTTCAGTAGAGTTCCTGTGTGATGCTAAGATTCCACTACATCTCTTTAGTACAGTTCCTTTGTGATGCTAACATGCCACTACTTCTCTTCAGTACACTTCCTGTGTGATGTTAATATGCCATTACATCTCTTCAGTACAGTTCCTGTGTGATGCTAAGATGCCACTACATCTCTTCAGTACAGTTACTGTGTGATGCTAAGATGCCACTACATCTTTTCAACACAGTTCCTGTGTGATGCCAAGATGCCACTACATCTCTTCAGTACAGTTCCTGTGTAATACTAAGATGCCACTACATCTCTTCAGTAGAGTTCCTGTGTGATGCTAAGATGCCACTATATCTCTTCAGTAGAGTTCCTTTGTGATGCTAAGATGCCACTACATCGCTTCAGTACAGTTCCTGTGTGATGCTAAGATGCCACTAAATCTCTTCAGTAAGGTTTCTCTGTGATGCTAAGATGCCACTACATCGCTTCAGTACAGTTCCTGTGTGATGCTAAGATGCCACTACATCTCTTCAGTAGAATTCCTGTGTGATGCTAAGATGCCACTACATCTCTTCAGTAGAGTTCCTGTGTGATGCTAAGATGCCACTACATCGCTACAGTACAGTTCCTGTGTGATGCTAAGATTCCACTCCATCTCTTCAGTACAGTTCCTGTGTGATGCTAAGATGCCACTACATCTCTTCAGTACAGTTTCTCTGTGATGCTTAGATGCCACTACATCGCTTCAGTACAGTTCATGTGTGATGCTAAGATTCCACTCCATCTCTTCAGTACAGTTCCTGTGTGATGCTAAGATGCTACTACATCTCTTCAGTACACTTCCTATGTGATGTTAATATACCATTTCATCTCTTCAGTACAGTTCCTGTGTGATGCTAAGATGCCACTACATCTCTTCAGTACTGTTCCTGTGTAATAATAAGATGCCACGACATCTCTTCAGTAGAGTTCCTGTGTGATGCTAAGATGCCACTACATCTCTTCAGTAGAGTTCCTGTATGATGCTAAGATGCCACGACATCTCTTCAGTACAGTTTCTCTGTGATGCTAAGATGCCACTACATCGCTTCAGTACAGTTCCTGTGTGATGCTAAGATTCCGCTCCATCTCTTCAGTACAGTTCCTATGTGATGCTAAGATGCCACTCCATCTCTTCAGTGCAGTTCCTGTGTGATGCTAAGATGCCACTAGATCTCTTCAGTACAGTTTCTCTGTGATGCTAAGATGCCACTACATCGCTTCAGTACAGTTCCTGTGTGATGCTAAGATTCCGCTACATCTCTTCAGTACAGTTCCTGTGTGATGCTAAGATGCCACTACATCGCTTCAGTACAGTTCCTGTGTGATGCTAAGATTCCACTACATCTCTTTAGTACAGTTCCTGTGTGATGCTAAGATGCCACTACATCTCTTCAGTAGAGTTCCTGTGTGATGCTAAGATGCCACTACATCTCTTCAGTAAGGTTTCTCTGTGATGCTAAGATGCCACTACATCGCTTCAGTACAGTTTCTCTGTGATGCTAAGATGCCACTGCATCGTTTCAGTACAGTTCCTGTGTGATGCTAAGATTCCACTCCATCTCTTCAGTACAGTTCCTGTGTGATGCTAAGATGCCACTACATCTCTTCAGTACAGTTCCTGTGTGATGCTAAGATGCCACTACATCTCTTCAGTACAGTTCCTTTCTGATGCTAATATGCCACTATATCGCTACAGTACAGTTCCTGTGTGATGCTAAGATTCCACTACATCTCTTCAGTACAGTTCCTTTGTGATGCTAATATGCCACTGCATCGTTTCAGTACAGTTCCTGTGTGATGCTAAGATTTCGCTCTATCTCTTCAGTACAGTTCCTGTGTGATGCTAAGATGCCACTACATCTCTTCAGTACTGTTCCTGTGTAATAATAAGATGCCACGACATCTCTTCAGTAGAGTTCCTGTGTGATGCTAAGATGCCACTACATCTCTTCAGTAGAGTTTCTGTATGATGCTAAGATGCCACGACATCTCTTCAGTCCAGTTTCTCTGTGATGCTAAGATGCCACTACATCGCTTCAGTACAGTTCCTGTGTGATGCTAAGATTCCGCTCCATGTCTTCAGTACAGTTCCTGTGTGATGCTAAGATGCCACTACATCTCTTCAGTAGAGTTTCTCTGTGATGCTAAGATGCCACTACATCGCTTCAGTACAGTTCCTGTGTGATGCTAAGATTCCACTCCATCTCTTCAGTACAGTTCCTGTGTGATGCTAAGATGCCACTACATCTCTTCAGTACAGTTTCTCTGTGATGCTAAGATTCCACTACATCTCTTGAGTACAGTTCCTTTGTAATGCTAATATGCCACTACATCGCTACAGTACAGTTCCTGTGTGATGCTAAGATTCCACTACATCTCTTCAGTACAGTTCCTTTGTGATGCTAATATGCCACTACATCTCTTCAGTATAGTTCCTGTGTGATGCTAAGATGCCACTACATCTCTTCAGTACTGTTCCTGTGTGATGCTAAGATTCATCTACATCTCTTCAGTACTGTTCCTGTGTGATGCTCAGATTCATCTACATCTCTTCAGTAGAGTTCCTATGTGATGCTAAGATGCCACTACAGCTCTTCAGTACAGTTCCTGTATGATGTCAAGATGCCACTACGTCTATTCAGTAGAGTTTCTCTGTGATGCTAAGATGCCGCTACATCTCTTCAGTAGAGTTCCTGTGTGATGCTAAGATGCCACTACATCTCTTCAGTAGAGTTACAGTGTGATTCTAAGATGCCACTACATCTCTTCAGCACAGCTCCTGTGTGATGCTAAGATGCCACTCCATCTCTTCAGTACAGTTCCTGTGTGATGCTAATATGCCACTACATCTCTTCAGTACACTTCCTGTGTGATGTTAATATACCATTACATCTCTTCAGTACAGTTCCTGTGTGATGCTAAGATGCCACTACATCTCTTCAGTACTGTTCCTGTGTAATATTAAGATGCCACGACATCTCTTCAGTAGAGTTCCTGTGTGATGCTAAGATGCCACTACATCTCTTAAGTAGAGTTCCTGTATGATGCTAAGATGCCACGACATCTCTTCAGTACAGTTTCTCTGTGATGCTAAGATGCAACTACATCTCTTCAGTACAGTTCCTGTGTGATGCTAAGATGCCACTACATCTCTTCAGTACAGTTTCTCTGTGATGCTAAGATGCCACTGCATCGTTTCAGTACAGTTCCTGTGTGATGCTAAGATTCCACTCCATCTCTTCAGTACAGTTCCTGTGTGATGCTAAGATGCCACTACATCTCTTCAGTACAGTTTCTCTGTGATGCTACGATTCCACTACATCTCTTCAGTACAGTTCCTTTCTGATGCTAATATGCCACTATATCGCTACAGTACAGTTCCTGTGTGATGCTAAGATTCCACTACATCTCTTCAGTACAGTTCCTTTGTGATGCTAATATGCCACTACATCTCTTCAGTATAGTTCCTGTGTGATGCTAAGATGCCACTACATCTCTTCAGTACAGCTCCTGTGTTATGCTAAGATATGCCACTACATATCTTAAGTACTGTTCCTGTGTGATGCAAAGATTCATCTACATCTCTTCAGTAAAGTTCCTATGTGATGCTAAGATGCCACAACATCTCTTCTGTAGAGTTACAGTGTGATGCTAAGATGCCACTACATCTCTTCAGCACAGATCCTGTGTGATGCTAAGATGCCACTACATCTCTCCAGTACAGTTCATGTGTGATGCTAAGATGCTGTTACATCTGTTCATTACTGTTGCTATGTGATGCTAAGATGCCACTACATCTCTTCAGTACAGTTTCTCTTTGATGCTAAGATGCCACTACATCTCGTCAGTACAGTTCCTGTATGATGCTAAGATTCATCTACATCTCTTCAGTAGAGTTCCTTTGTGATGCTAAGATGCCACTACATCTCTTCAGTACAGTTCCTGTGGGATGCTAAGATGCCACTACGTCTCTTCAGTACAGTTCCCGTGTGATGCTAAGACGCCACTACATCTCTTCAGTACTGTTCCTGTGTGATGCTAAGATGCCACTACATCTCTTCAGTTGAGTTCCTGTGTGATGCTAAGACGCCACTACATCTCTTCAGTACTGTTCCTGTGTGATGCTATGATTCATCTATATCTCTTCAGTACTGTTCCTGTTTGATGCTACGATTCCTCTACATCTCTTCAGTAGAGTTCCTACGTGATGCTAAGATGCCACTACATCTCTTCAGTACAGTTCCTGTATGATGCCAAGATGCCACTACGTCTCTTCAGTACAGTTTCTCTGTGATGCTAAGCTGCCGCTACATCTCTTCAGTAGAGTTCCTGTGTGATGCTAAGATGCCACTACATCTCTTCAGTAGAGTTACAGTGTGATGCTAAGATGCCACTACATCTCTTCAGCACAGTTCCTGTGTGATGCTAAGATGCCACTACATCTCTCCAGTTCAGTTCATGTGTGATGCTAAGATGCTGTTACATCTGTTCATTACTGTCCCTATGTGATGCTAAGATTCCTCTACATCTCTTCAGTACAGTTTCTCTTTGATGCTAAGATGCCACTACATCTCGTCAGTACAGTTCATGTGTGATGCTAAGATGCCACTACATCTCTTCAGTAGAGTTCCTGTGTGATGCTAAGATGCCACTCCATCTCTTCAGTACAGTTCCTGTGTGATGCTAAGATGCCACTACATCTCTTCAGTACAGTTTCTCTGTGATGCTAAGATGCCACTACATCGCTTCAGTACAGTTCCTGTGTGATGCTAAGATTCCACTCCATCTCTTCAGTACAGTTCCTGTGTGATGCTAAGATGCCACTACATCGCTTCAGTACAGTTACTGTGTGATGCTAAGATGCCACTACATGTTTTCAGCACAGTTCCTGTGTGATGCCAAGATGCCACTACATCGCTTCAGTAGAGTTCCTGTGTGATGCTAAGATTCCACTACATCTCTTTAGTACAGTTCCTTTGTGATGCTAACATGCCACTACTTCTCTTCAGTACACTTCCTGTGTGATGTTAATATGCCATTACATCTCTTCAGTACAGTTCCTGTGTGATGCTAAGATGCCACTACATCTCTTCAGTACAGTTACTGTGTGATGCTAAGATGCCACTACATCTTTTCAACACAGTTCCTGTGTGATGCCAAGATGCCACTACATCTCTTCAGTACAGTTCCTGTGTAATACTAAGATGCCACTACATCTCTTCAGTAGAGTTCCTGTGTGATGCTAAGATGCCACTATATCTCTTCAGTAGAGTTCCTTTGTGATGCTAAGATGCCACTACATCGCTTCAGTACAGTTCCTGTGTGATGCTAAGATGCCACTAAATCTCTTCAGTAAGGTTTCTCTGTGATGCTAAGATGCCACTACATCGCTTCAGTACAGTTCCTGTGTGATGCTAAGATGCCACTACATCTCTTCAGTAGAATTCCTGTGTGATGCTAAGATGCCACTACATCTCTTCAGTAGAGTTCCTGTGTGATGCTAAGATGCCACTACATCGCTACAGTACAGTTCCTGTGTGATGCTAAGATTCCACTCCATCTCTTCAGTACAGTTCCTGTGTGATGCTAAGATGCCACTACATCTCTTCAGTACAGTTTCTCTGTGATGCTTAGATGCCACTACATCGCTTCAGTACAGTTCATGTGTGATGCTAAGATTCCACTCCATCTCTTCAGTACAGTTCCTGTGTGATGCTAAGATGCTACTACATCTCTTCAGTACACTTCCTATGTGATGTTAATATACCATTTCATCTCT
This sequence comes from Lampris megalopsis, assembly GCA_022114975.2. Taxonomy (NCBI): domain Eukaryota; kingdom Metazoa; phylum Chordata; class Actinopteri; order Lampriformes; family Lampridae; genus Lampris; species Lampris megalopsis. The sequence continues at coordinate 2,060,379 of JAJHIY020000935.1, forward strand.
TCAGTACAGTTCCTGTGTGATGCTAAGATGCCACTACATCTCTTCAGTACTGTTCCTGTGTAATAATAAGATGCCACGACATCTCTTCAGTAGAGTTCCTGTGTGATGCTAAGATGCCACTACATCTCTTCAGTAGAGTTCCTGTATGATGCTAAGATGCCACGACATCTCTTCAGTACAGTTTCTCTGTGATGCTAAGATGCCACTACATCGCTTCAGTACAGTTCCTGTGTGATGCTAAGATTCCGCTCCATCTCTTCAGTACAGTTCCTATGTGATGCTAAGATGCCACTCCATCTCTTCAGTGCAGTTCCTGTGTGATGCTAAGATGCCACTAGATCTCTTCAGTACAGTTTCTCTGTGATGCTAAGATGCCACTACATCGCTTCAGTACAGTTCCTGTGTGATGCTAAGATTCCGCTACATCTCTTCAGTACAGTTCCTGTGTGATGCTAAGATTCCACTACATCGCTTCAGTACAGTTTCTGTGTGATGCTAAGATTCCACTACATCTCTTCAGTACAGTTCCTTTGTGATGCTAATATGCCACTACATCGCGAACAGTACAGTTCCTGTGTGATGCTAAGATTCCACTACATCTCTTCAGTACAGCTCCTTTGTGATGCTAATATGCCACTACATCTCTTCAGTATAGTTCCTGTGTGATGCTAAGATGCCACTACATCTCTTCAGTACAGCTCCTGTGTGATGCTAAGATATGCCACTACATCTCTTCAGTACAGTTGCTGTGTGATGCTAAGATTCCACTCCATCTCTTCAGTACTGTTCCTGTGTAATACTAAGATGCCACTACATCGCGAACAGTACTGTTCCTGTGTGATGCTAAGATGCCACTACATCTTTTCAGTACAGTTGCTGTGTGATGCTAAGATTCCACTCCATCTCTTCAGTACAGTTCCTGTGTGATGCTAAGATGCCACTACATCTCTTCAGTACAGTTTCTCTGTATTGCTTAGATGCCACTACATCGCTTCAGTACAGTTCCTGTGTGATGCTAAGATTCCACTCCATCTCTTCAGTACAGTTCCTGTGTGATGCTAAGATGCTACTACATCTCTTCAGTAGAGTTCCTGTGTGATGCTAAGATGCCACTACATCTCTTCAGTAGAGTTCCTGTGTGATGCTAAGATGCCACTACATCTCTTCAGTACAGCTCCTGTGTGATGCTAAGATGCTGTTAATTCTGTTCATTACTGTTACTATGTGATGCTAAGATGCCACTACATCTCTTCAGTACAGTTTCTCTTTGATGCTAAGATGCCACTACATCTCGTCAGGACAGTTCCTGTGTGATGCTAAGATGCCACTACATCTCTCCAGTTCAGTTCATGTGTGATGCTAAGATGCTGTTACATCTGTTCATTACTGTCCCTATGTGATGCTAAGATTCCTCTACATCTCTTCAGTACAGTTTCTCTTTGATGCTAAGATGCCACTACATCTCGTCAGTACAGTTCATGTGTGATGCTAAGATGCCACTACATCTCTTCAGTACTGTTCCTGTGTAATAATAAGATGCCACGACATCTCTTCAGTTGAGTTCCTGTGTGATGCTAAGATGCCACTACATCTCTTCAGTAGAGTTCCTGTATGATGCTAAGATGCCACGACATCTCTTCAGTACAGTTTCTCTGTGATGCTAAGATGCCACTACATCGCTTCAGTACAGTTCCTGTGTGATGCTAAGATTCCGCTCCATCTCTTCAGTACAGTTCCTATGTGATGCTAAGATGCCACTCCATCTCTTCAGTGCAGTTCCTGTGTGATGCTAAGATGCCACTAGATCTCTTCAGTACAGTTTCTCTGTGATGCTAAGATGCCACTACATCGCTTCAGTACAGTTCCTGTGTGATGCTAAGATTCCGCTACATCTCTTCAGTACAGTTCCTGTGTGATGCTAAGATTCCACTACATCGCTTCAGTACAGTTTCTGTGTGATGCTAAGATTCCACTACATCTCTTCAGTACAGTTCCTTTGTGATGCTAATATGCCACTACATCGCGAACAGTACAGTTCCTGTGTGATGCTAAGATTCCACTACATCTCTTCAGTACAGCTCCTTTGTGATGCTAATATGCCACTACATCTCTTCAGTATAGTTCCTGTGTGATGCTAAGATGCCACTACATCTCTTCAGTACAGCTCCTGTGTGATGCTAAGATATGCCACTACATCTCTTCAGTACAGTTGCTGTGTGATGCTAAGATTCCACTCCATCTCTTCAGTACTGTTCCTGTGTAATACTAAGATGCCACTACATCGCGAACAGTACTGTTCCTGTGTGATGCTAAGATGCCACTACATCTTTTCAGTACAGTTGCTGTGTGATGCTAAGATTCCACTCCATCTCTTCAGTACAGTTCCTGTTTGATGCTAAGATGCCACTACATCTCTTCAGTACAGTTCCTTTGTGATGCTAATATGCCACTGCATCGTTTCAGTACAGTTCCTGTGTGATGCTAAGATTTCGCTCTATCTCTTCAGTACAGTTCCTGTGTGATGCTAAGATGCCACTACATCTCTTCAGTACTGTTCCTGTGTAATAATAAGATGCCACGACATCTCTTCAGTAGAGTTCCTGTGTGATGCTAAGATGCCACTACATCTCTTCAGTAGAGTTCCTGTATGATGCTAAGATGCCACGACATCTCTTCAGTCCAGTTTCTCTGTGATGCTAAGATGCCACTACATCGCTTCAGTACAGTTCCTGTGTGATGCTAAGATTCCGCTCCATGTCTTCAGTACAGTTCCTGTGTGATGCTAAGATGCCACTACATCTCTTCAGTAGAGTTTCTCTGTGATGCTAAGATGCCACTACATCGCTTCAGTACAGTTCCTGTGTGATGCTAAGATTCCACTCCATCTCTTCAGTACAGTTCCTGTGTGATGCTAAGATGCCACTACATCTCTTCAGTACAGTTTCTCTGTGATGCTAAGATTCCACTACATCTCTTGAGTACAGTTCCTTTGTAATGCTAATATGCCACTACATCGCTACAGTACAGTTCCTGTGTGATGCTAAGATTCCACTACATCTCTTCAGTAGAGGTCCTGTATGATGCTAAGATGCCACGACATCTCTTCAGTCCAGTTTCTCTGTGATGCTAAGATGCCACTACATCGCTTCAGTACAGTTCCTGTGTGATGCTAAGATTCCGCTCCATGTCTTCAGTACAGTTCCTGTGTGATGCTAAGATGCCACTACATCTCTTCAGTAGAGTTTCTCTGTGATGCTAAGATGCCACTACATCGCTTCAGTACAGTTCCTGTGTGATGCTAAGATTCCACTCCATCTCTTCAGTACAGTTCCTGTGTGATGCTAAGATGCCACTACATCTCTTCAGTAAGGTTTCTCTGTGATGCTAAGATGCCACTACATCGCTTCAGTACAGTTCCTGTGTGATGCTAAGATTCCACTACATCTCTTTAGTACAGTTCCTGTGTGATGCTAAGATGCCACTACATCTCTTCAGTAGAGTTCCTGTGTGATGCTAAGATGCCACTACATCTCTTCAGTAAGGTTTCTCTGTGATGCTAAGATGCCACTACATCGCTTCAGTACAGTTTCTCTGTGATGCTAAGATGCCACTGCATCGTTTCAGTACAGTTCCTGTGTGATGCTAAGATTCCACTCCATCTCTTCAGTACAGTTCCTGTGTGATGCTAAGATGCCACTACATCTCTTCAGTACAGTTCCTGTGTGATGCTAAGATGCCACTACATCTCTTCAGTACAGTTCCTTTCTGATGCTAATATGCCACTATATCGCTACAGTACAGTTCCTGTGTGATGCTAAGATTCCACTACATCTCTTCAGTACAGTTCCTTTGTGATGCTAATATGCCACTGCATCGTTTCAGTACAGTTCCTGTGTGATGCTAAGATTTCGCTCTATCTCTTCAGTACAGTTCCTGTGTGATGCTAAGATGCCACTACATCTCTTCAGTACTGTTCCTGTGTAATAATAAGATGCCACGACATCTCTTCAGTAGAGTTCCTGTGTGATGCTAAGATGCCACTACATCTCTTCAGTAGAGTTTCTGTATGATGCTAAGATGCCACGACATCTCTTCAGTCCAGTTTCTCTGTGATGCTAAGATGCCACTACATCGCTTCAGTACAGTTCCTGTGTGATGCTAAGATTCCACTCCATCTCTTCAGTACAGTTCCTGTGTGATGCTAAGATGCCACTACATCTCTTCAGTACAGTTTCTCTGTGATGCTAAGATTCCACTACATCTCTTGAGTACAGTTCCTTTGTAATGCTAATATGCCACTACATCGCTACAGTACAGTTCCTGTGTGATGCTAAGATTCCACTACATCTCTTCAGTACAGTTCCTTTGTGATGCTAATATGCCACTACATCTCTTCAGTATAGTTCCTGTGTGATGCTAAGATGCCACTACATCTCTTCAGTACTGTTCCTGTGTGATGCTAAGATTCATCTACATCTCTTCAGTACTGTTCCTGTGTGATGCTCAGATTCATCTACATCTCTTCAGTAGAGTTCCTATGTGATGCTAAGATGCCACTACAGCTCTTCAGTACAGTTCCTGTATGATGTCAAGATGCCACTACGTCTATTCAGTAGAGTTTCTCTGTGATGCTAAGATGCCGCTACATCTCTTCAGTAGAGTTCCTGTGTGATGCTAAGATGCCACTACATCTCTTCAGTAGAGTTACAGTGTGATTCTAAGATGCCACTACATCTCTTCAGCACAGCTCCTGTGTGATGCTAAGATGCCACTCCATCTCTTCAGTACAGTTCCTGTGTGATGCTAATATGCCACTACATCTCTTCAGTACACTTCCTGTGTGATGTTAATATACCATTACATCTCTTCAGTACAGTTCCTGTGTGATGCTAAGATGCCACTACATCTCTTCAGTACTGTTCCTGTGTAATATTAAGATGCCACGACATCTCTTCAGTAGAGTTCCTGTGTGATGCTAAGATGCCACTACATCTCTTAAGTAGAGTTCCTGTATGATGCTAAGATGCCACGACATCTCTTCAGTACAGTTTCTCTGTGATGCTAAGATGCAACTACATCTCTTCAGTACAGTTCCTGTGTGATGCTAAGATGCCACTACATCTCTTCAGTACAGTTTCTCTGTGATGCTAAGATGCCACTGCATCGTTTCAGTACAGTTCCTGTGTGATGCTAAGATTCCACTCCATCTCTTCAGTACAGTTCCTGTGTGATGCTAAGATGCCACTACATCTCTTCAGTACAGTTTCTCTGTGATGCTACGATTCCACTACATCTCTTCAGTACAGTTCCTTTCTGATGCTAATATGCCACTATATCGCTACAGTACAGTTCCTGTGTGATGCTAAGATTCCACTACATCTCTTCAGTACAGTTCCTTTGTGATGCTAATATGCCACTACATCTCTTCAGTATAGTTCCTGTGTGATGCTAAGATGCCACTACATCTCTTCAGTACAGCTCCTGTGTTATGCTAAGATATGCCACTACATATCTTAAGTACTGTTCCTGTGTGATGCAAAGATTCATCTACATCTCTTCAGTAAAGTTCCTATGTGATGCTAAGATGCCACAACATCTCTTCTGTAGAGTTACAGTGTGATGCTAAGATGCCACTACATCTCTTCAGCACAGATCCTGTGTGATGCTAAGATGCCACTACATCTCTCCAGTACAGTTCATGTGTGATGCTAAGATGCTGTTACATCTGTTCATTACTGTTGCTATGTGATGCTAAGATGCCACTACATCTCTTCAGTACAGTTTCTCTTTGATGCTAAGATGCCACTACATCTCGTCAGTACAGTTCCTGTATGATGCTAAGATTCATCTACATCTCTTCAGTAGAGTTCCTTTGTGATGCTAAGATGCCACTACATCTCTTCAGTACAGTTCCTGTGGGATGCTAAGATGCCACTACGTCTCTTCAGTACAGTTCCCGTGTGATGCTAAGACGCCACTACATCTCTTCAGTACTGTTCCTGTGTGATGCTAAGATGCCACTACATCTCTTCAGTTGAGTTCCTGTGTGATGCTAAGACGCCACTACATCTCTTCAGTACTGTTCCTGTGTGATGCTATGATTCATCTATATCTCTTCAGTACTGTTCCTGTTTGATGCTACGATTCCTCTACATCTCTTCAGTAGAGTTCCTACGTGATGCTAAGATGCCACTACATCTCTTCAGTACAGTTCCTGTATGATGCCAAGATGCCACTACGTCTCTTCAGTACAGTTTCTCTGTGATGCTAAGCTGCCGCTACATCTCTTCAGTAGAGTTCCTGTGTGATGCTAAGATGCCACTACATCTCTTCAGTAGAGTTACAGTGTGATGCTAAGATGCCACTACATCTCTTCAGCACAGTTCCTGTGTGATGCTAAGATGCCACTACATCTCTCCAGTTCAGTTCATGTGTGATGCTAAGATGCTGTTACATCTGTTCATTACTGTCCCTATGTGATGCTAAGATTCCTCTACATCTCTTCAGTACAGTTTCTCTTTGATGCTAAGATGCCACTACATCTCGTCAGTACAGTTCATGTGTGATGCTAAGATGCCACTACATCTCTTCAGTAGAGTTCCTGTGTGATGCTAAGATGCCACTCCATCTCTTCAGTACAGTTCCTGTGTGATGCTAAGATGCCACTACATCTCTTCAGTACAGTTTCTCTGTGATGCTAAGATGCCACTACATCGCTTCAGTACAGTTCCTGTGTGATGCTAAGATTCCACTCCATCTCTTCAGTACAGTTCCTGTGTGATGCTAAGATGCCACTACATCGCTTCAGTACAGTTACTGTGTGATGCTAAGATGCCACTACATGTTTTCAGCACAGTTCCTGTGTGATGCCAAGATGCCACTACATCGCTTCAGTAGAGTTCCTGTGTGATGCTAAGATTCCACTACATCTCTTTAGTACAGTTCCTTTGTGATGCTAACATGCCACTACTTCTCTTCAGTACACTTCCTGTGTGATGTTAATATGCCATTACATCTCTTCAGTACAGTTCCTGTGTGATGCTAAGATGCCACTACATCTCTTCAGTACAGTTACTGTGTGATGCTAAGATGCCACTACATCTTTTCAACACAGTTCCTGTGTGATGCCAAGATGCCACTACATCTCTTCAGTACAGTTCCTGTGTAATACTAAGATGCCACTACATCTCTTCAGTAGAGTTCCTGTGTGATGCTAAGATGCCACTATATCTCTTCAGTAGAGTTCCTTTGTGATGCTAAGATGCCACTACATCGCTTCAGTACAGTTCCTGTGTGATGCTAAGATGCCACTAAATCTCTTCAGTAAGGTTTCTCTGTGATGCTAAGATGCCACTACATCGCTTCAGTACAGTTCCTGTGTGATGCTAAGATGCCACTACATCTCTTCAGTAGAATTCCTGTGTGATGCTAAGATGCCACTACATCTCTTCAGTAGAGTTCCTGTGTGATGCTAAGATGCCACTACATCGCTACAGTACAGTTCCTGTGTGATGCTAAGATTCCACTCCATCTCTTCAGTACAGTTCCTGTGTGATGCTAAGATGCCACTACATCTCTTCAGTACAGTTTCTCTGTGATGCTTAGATGCCACTACATCGCTTCAGTACAGTTCATGTGTGATGCTAAGATTCCACTCCATCTCTTCAGTACAGTTCCTGTGTGATGCTAAGATGCTACTACATCTCTTCAGTACACTTCCTATGTGATGTTAATATACCATTTCATCTCTTCAGTACAGTTCCTGTGTGATGCTAAGATGCCACTACATCTCTTCAGTACTGTTCCTGTGTAATAATAAGATGCCACGACATCTCTTCAGTAGAGTTCCTGTGTGATGCTAAGATGCCACTACATCTCTTCAGTAGAGTTCCTGTATGATGCTAAGATGCCACGACATCTCTTCAGTACAGTTTCTCTGTGATGCTAAGATGCCACTACATCGCTTCAGTACAGTTCCTGTGTGATGCTAAGATTCCGCTCCATCTCTTCAGTACAGTTCCTATGTGATGCTAAGATGCCACTCCATCTCTTCAGTGCAGTTCCTGTGTGATGCTAAGATGCCACTAGATCTCTTCAGTACAGTTTCTCTGTGATGCTAAGATGCCACTACATCGCTTCAGTACAGTTCCTGTGTGATGCTAAGATTCCGCTACATCTCTTCAGTACAGTTCCTGTGTGATGCTAAGATTCCACTACATCGCTTCAGTACAGTTTCTGTGTGATGCTAAGATTCCACTACATCTCTTCAGTACAGTTCCTTTGTGATGCTAATATGCCACTACATCGCGAACAGTACAGTTCCTGTGTGATGCTAAGATTCCACTACATCTCTTCAGTACAGCTCCTTTGTGATGCTAATATGCCACTACATCTCTTCAGTATAGTTCCTGTGTGATGCTAAGATGCCACTACATCTCTTCAGTACAGCTCCTGTGTGATGCTAAGATATGCCACTACATCTCTTCAGTACAGTTGCTGTGTGATGCTAAGATTCCACTCCATCTCTTCAGTACTGTTCCTGTGTAATACTAAGATGCCACTACATCGCGAACAGTACTGTTCCTGTGTGATGCTAAGATGCCACTACATCTTTTCAGTACAGTTGCTGTGTGATGCTAAGATTCCACTCCATCTCTTCAGTACAGTTCCTGTGTGATGCTAAGATGCCACTACATCTCTTCAGTACAGTTTCTCTGTATTGCTTAGATGCCACTACATCGCTTCAGTACAGTTCCTGTGTGATGCTAAGATTCCACTCCATCTCTTCAGTACAGTTCCTGTGTGATGCTAAGATGCTACTACATCTCTTCAGTAGAGTTCCTGTGTGATGCTAAGATGCCACTACATCTCTTCAGTAGAGTTCCTGTGTGATGCTAAGATGCCACTACATCTCTTCAGTACAGCTCCTGTGTGATGCTAAGATGCTGTTAATTCTGTTCATTACTGTTACTATGTGATGCTAAGATGCCACTACATCTCTTCAGTACAGTTTCTCTTTGATGCTAAGATGCCACTACATCTCGTCAGGACAGTTCCTGTGTGATGCTAAGATGCCACTACATCTCTCCAGTTCAGTTCATGTGTGATGCTAAGATGCTGTTACATCTGTTCATTACTGTCCCTATGTGATGCTAAGATTCCTCTACATCTCTTCAGTACAGTTTCTCTTTGATGCTAAGATGCCACTACATCTCGTCAGTACAGTTCATGTGTGATGCTAAGATGCCACTACATCTCTTCAGTACTGTTCCTGTGTAATAATAAGATGCCACGACATCTCTTCAGTAGAGTTCCTGTGTGATGCTAAGATGCCACTACATCTCTTCAGTAGAGTTCCTGTATGATGCTAAGATGCCACGACATCTCTTCAGTACAGTTTCTCTGTGATGCTAAGATGCCACTACATCGCTTCAGTACAGTTCCTGTGTGATGCTAAGATTCCGCTCCATCTCTTCAGTACAGTTCCTATGTGATGCTAAGATGCCACTCCATCTCTTCAGTGCAGTTCCTGTGTGATGCTAAGATGCCACTAGATCTCTTCAGTACAGTTTCTCTGTGATGCTAAGATGCCACTACATCGCTTCAGTACAGTTCCTGTGTGATGCTAAGATTCCGCTACATCTCTTCAGTACAGTTCCTGTGTGATGCTAAGATTCCACTACATCGCTTCAGTACAGTTTCTGTGTGATGCTAAGATTCCACTACATCTCTTCAGTACAGTTCCTTTGTGATGCTAATATGCCACTACATCGCGAACAGTACAGTTCCTGTGTGATGCTAAGATTCCACTACATCTCTTCAGTACAGCTCCTTTGTGATGCTAATATGCCACTACATCTCTTCAGTATAGTTCCTGTGTGATGCTAAGATGCCACTACATCTCTTCAGTACAGCTCCTGTGTGATGCTAAGATATGCCACTACATCTCTTCAGTACAGTTGCTGTGTGATGCTAAGATTCCACTCCATCTCTTCAGTACTGTTCCTGTGTAATACTAAGATGCCACTACATCGCGAACAGTACTGTTCCTGTGTGATGCTAAGATGCCACTACATCTTTTCAGTACAGTTGCTGTGTGATGCTAAGATTCCACTCCATCTCTTCAGTACAGTTCCTGTTTGATGCTAAGATGCCACTACATCTCTTCAGTACAGTTTCTCTGTATTGCTTAGATGCCACTACATCGCTTCAGTACAGTTCCTGTGTGATGCTAAGATTCCACTCCATCTCTTCAGTACAGTTCCTGTGTGATGCTAAGATGCTACTACATCTCTTCAGTAGAGTTCCTGTGTGATGCTAAGATGCCACTACATCTCTTCAGTAGAGTTCCTGTGTGATGCTAAGATGCCACTACATCTCTTCAGTACAGCTCCTGTGTGATGCTAAGATGCTGTTAATTCTGTTCATTACTGTTACTATGTGATGCTAAGATGCCACTACATCTCTTCAGTACAGTTTCTCTTTGATGCTAAGATGCCACTACATCTCGTCAGGACAGTTCCTGTGGGATGCTAAGATGCCACTACATCTCTTCAGTACAGTTCCTGTGTGATGCTAAGACGCCACTACATCTTTTCAGTACTGTTCCTGTGTGATGCTAAGATGCCACTACATCTCTTCAGTTGAGTTCCTGTGTGATGCTAAGACGCCACTACATCTCTTCAGTACTGTTCCTGTGTGATGCTATGATTCATCTACATCTCTTCAGTACTGTTCCTGTGTGATGCTAGGATGCCACTACATCTCTTCAGTACAGTTCCTGTATGATGCCAAGATGCCACTACGTCTCTTCAGTACAGTTTCTCTGTGATGCTAAACTGCCACTACATCTCTCCAGTTCAGTTCATGTGTGATGCTAAGATGCTGTTACATCTGTTCATTACTGTCCCTATGTGATGCTAAGATTCCTCTACATCTCTTCAGTACAGTTTCTCTTTGATGCTAAGATGCCACTACATCTCGTCAGTACAGTTCATGTGTGATGCTAAGATGCCACTACATCTCTTCAGTAGAGTTCCTGTGTGATGCTAAGATGCCACTCCATCTCTTCAGTACAGTTCCTGTGTGATGCTAAGATGCCACTACATCTCTTCAGTACAGTTTCTCTGTGATGCTAAGATGCCACTACATCGCTTCAGTACAGTTCCTGTGTGATGCTAAGATTCCACTCCATCTCTTCAGTACAGTTCCTGTGTGATGCTAAGATGCCACTACATCGCTTCAGTACAGTTACTGTGTGATGCTAAGATGCCACTACATGTTTTCAGCACAGTTCCTGTGTGATGCCAAGATGCCACTACATCGCTTCAGTAGAGTTCCTGTGTGATGCTAAGATTCCACTACATCTCTTTAGTACAGTTCCTTTGTGATGCTAACATGCCACTACTTCTCTTCAGTACACTTCCTGTGTGATGTTAATATGCCATTACATCTCTTCAGTACAGTTCCTGTGTGATGCTAAGATGCCACTACATCTCTTCAGTACAGTTACTGTGTGATGCTAAGATGCCACTACATCTTTTCAACACAGTTCCTGTGTGATGCCAAGATGCCACTACATCTCTTCAGTACAGTTCCTGTGTAATACTAAGATGCCACTACATCTCTTCAGTAGAGTTCCTGTGTGATGCTAAGATGCCACTATATCTCTTCAGTAGAGTTCCTTTGTGATGCTAAGATGCCACTACATCGCTTCAGTACAGTTCCTGTGTGATGCTAAGATGCCACTAAATCTCTTCAGTAAGGTTTCTCTGTGATGCTAAGATGCCACTACATCGCTTCAGTACAGTTCCTGTGTGATGCTAAGATGCCACTACATCTCTTCAGTAGAATTCCTGTGTGATGCTAAGATGCCACTACATCTCTTCAGTAGAGTTCCTGTGTGATGCTAAGATGCCACTACATCGCTACAGTACAGTTCCTGTGTGATGCTAAGATTCCACTCCATCTCTTCAGTACAGTTCCTGTGTGATGCTAAGATGCCACTACATCTCTTCAGTACAGTTTCTCTGTGATGCTTAGATGCCACTACATCGCTTCAGTACAGTTCATGTGTGATGCTAAGATTCCACTCCATCTCTTCAGTACAGTTCCTGTGTGATGCTAAGATGCTACTACATCTCTTCAGTACACTTCCTATGTGATGTTAATATACCATTTCATCTCTTCAGTACAGTTCCTGTGTGATGCTAAGATGCCACTACATCTCTTCAGTACTGTTCCTGTGTAATAATAAGATGCCACGACATCTCTTCAGTAGAGTTCCTGTGTGATGCTAAGATGCCACTACATCTCTTCAGTAGAGTTCCTGTATGATGCTAAGATGCCACGACATCTCTTCAGTACAGTTTCTCTGTGATGCTAAGATGCCACTACATCGCTTCAGTACAGTTCCTGTGTGATGCTAAGATTCCGCTCCATCTCTTCAGTACAGTTCCTATGTGATGCTAAGATGCCACTCCATCTCTTCAGTGCAGTTCCTGTGTGATGCTAAGATGCCACTAGATCTCTTCAGTACAGTTTCTCTGTGATGCTAAGATGCCACTACATCGCTTCAGTACAGTTCCTGTGTGATGCTAAGATTCCGCTACATCTCTTCAGTACAGTTCCTGTGTGATGCTAAGATTCCACTACATCGCTTCAGTACAGTTTCTGTGTGATGCTAAGATTCCACTACATCTCTTCAGTACAGTTCCTTTGTGATGCTAATATGCCACTACATCGCGAACAGTACAGTTCCTGTGTGATGCTAAGATTCCACTACATCTCTTCAGTACAGCTCCTTTGTGATGCTAATATGCCACTACATCTCTTCAGTATAGTTCCTGTGTGATGCTAAGATGCCACTACATCTCTTCAGTACAGCTCCTGTGTGATGCTAAGATATGCCACTACATCTCTTCAGTACAGTTGCTGTGTGATGCTAAGATTCCACTCCATCTCTTCAGTACTGTTCCTGTGTAATACTAAGATGCCACTACATCGCGAACAGTACTGTTCCTGTGTGATGCTAAGATGCCACTACATCTTTTCAGTACAGTTGCTGTGTGATGCTAAGATTCCACTCCATCTCTTCAGTACAGTTCCTGTGTGATGCTAAGATGCCACTACATCTCTTCAGTACAGTTTCTCTGTATTGCTTAGATGCCACTACATCGCTTCAGTACAGTTCCTGTGTGATGCTAAGATTCCACTCCATCTCTTCAGTACAGTTCCTGTGTGATGCTAAGATGCTACTACATCTCTTCAGTAGAGTTCCTGTGTGATGCTAAGATGCCACTACATCTCTTCAGTAGAGTTCCTGTGTGATGCTAAGATGCCACTACATCTCTTCAGTACAGCTCCTGTGTGATGCTAAGATGCTGTTAATTCTGTTCATTACTGTTACTATGTGATGCTAAGATGCCACTACATCTCTTCAGTACAGTTTCTCTTTGATGCTAAGATGCCACTACATCTCGTCAGGACAGTTCCTGTGTGATGCTAAGATGCCACTACATCTCTCCAGTTCAGTTCATGTGTGATGCTAAGATGCTGTTACATCTGTTCATTACTGTCCCTATGTGATGCTAAGATTCCTCTACATCTCTTCAGTACAGTTTCTCTTTGATGCTAAGATGCCACTACATCTCGTCAGTACAGTTCATGTGTGATGCTAAGATGCCACTACATCTCTTCAGTACTGTTCCTGTGTAATAATAAGATGCCACGACATCTCTTCAGTAGAGTTCCTGTGTGATGCTAAGATGCCACTACATCTCTTCAGTAGAGTTCCTGTATGATGCTAAGATGCCACGACATCTCTTCAGTACAGTTTCTCTGTGATGCTAAGATGCCACTACATCGCTTCAGTACAGTTCCTGTGTGATGCTAAGATTCCGCTCCATCTCTTCAGTACAGTTCCTATGTGATGCTAAGATGCCACTCCATCTCTTCAGTGCAGTTCCTGTGTGATGCTAAGATGCCACTAGATCTCTTCAGTACAGTTTCTCTGTGATGCTAAGATGCCACTACATCGCTTCAGTACAGTTCCTGTGTGATGCTAAGATTCCGCTACATCTCTTCAGTACAGTTCCTGTGTGATGCTAAGATTCCACTACATCGCTTCAGTACAGTTTCTGTGTGATGCTAAGATTCCACTACATCTCTTCAGTACAGTTCCTTTGTGATGCTAATATGCCACTACATCGCGAACAGTACAGTTCCTGTGTGATGCTAAGATTCCACTACATCTCTTCAGTACAGCTCCTTTGTGATGCTAATATGCCACTACATCTCTTCAGTATAGTTCCTGTGTGATGCTAAGATGCCACTACATCTCTTCAGTACAGCTCCTGTGTGATGCTAAGATATGCCACTACATCTCTTCAGTACAGTTGCTGTGTGATGCTAAGATTCCACTCCATCTCTTCAGTACTGTTCCTGTGTAATACTAAGATGCCACTACATCGCGAACAGTACTGTTCCTGTGTGATGCTAAGATGCCACTACATCTTTTCAGTACAGTTGCTGTGTGATGCTAAGATTCCACTCCATCTCTTCAGTACAGTTCCTGTTTGATGCTAAGATGCCACTACATCTCTTCAGTACAGTTTCTCTGTATTGCTTAGATGCCACTACATCGCTTCAGTACAGTTCCTGTGTGATGCTAAGATTCCACTCCATCTCTTCAGTACAGTTCCTGTGTGATGCTAAGATGCTACTACATCTCTTCAGTAGAGTTCCTGTGTGATGCTAAGATGCCACTACATCTCTTCAGTAGAGTTCCTGTGTGATGCTAAGATGCCACTACATCTCTTCAGTACAGCTCCTGTGTGATGCTAAGATGCTGTTAATTCTGTTCATTACTGTTACTATGTGATGCTAAGATGCCACTACATCTCTTCAGTACAGTTTCTCTTTGATGCTAAGATGCCACTACATCTCGTCAGGACAGTTCCTGTGGGATGCTAAGATGCCACTACATCTCTTCAGTACAGTTCCTGTGTGATGCTAAGACGCCACTACATCTTTTCAGTACTGTTCCTGTGTGATGCTAAGATGCCACTACATCTCTTCAGTTGAGTTCCTGTGTGATGCTAAGACGCCACTACATCTCTTCAGTACTGTTCCTGTGTGATGCTATGATTCATCTACATCTCTTCAGTACTGTTCCTGTGTGATGCTAGGATGCCACTACATCTCTTCAGTACAGTTCCTGTATGATGCCAAGATGCCACTACGTCTCTTCAGTACAGTTTCTCTGTGATGCTAAGCTGCCACTACATCTCTTCAGTAGAGTTCCTGTGTGATGCTAAGATGCCACTACATCTCTTCAGTAGAGTTACAGTGTGATGCTAAGATGCCACTACATCTCTTCAGCACAGTTCCTGTGTGATGCTAAGATGCCACTACATCTCTCCAGTCCAGTTCATGTGTGATGCTAAGATGCTGTTACATCTGTTCATTACTGTCCCTATGTGATGCTAAGATTCCTCTACATCTCTTCAGTACAGTTTCTCTTTGATGCCAAGATGCCACTACATCTCGTCAGTACAGTTCATGTGTGATGCTAAGATGCCACTACATCTCGTCAGTATTGTTCCTGTGTAATACTAAGATTCCACTACATCTCTTCAGTAGAGTTCCTGTGTGATGCTAAGATGCCACTCCATCTCTTCAGTGCAGTTCCTGTGTGATGCTAAGATGCCACTAGATCTCTTCAGTACAGTTTCTCTGTGATGCTAAGATGCCACTACATCGCTTCAGTACAGTTCCTGTGTGATGCTAAGATTCCGCTACATCTCTTCAGTACAGTTCCTGTGTGATGCTAAGATTCCACTACATCTCTTCAGTACAGTTTCTGTGTGATGCTAAGATGCCACTACATCTTTTCAGCACAGTTCCTGTGTGATGCCAAGATGCCACTACATCGCTTCAGTACAGTTCCTGTGTGATGCTAAGATGCCACTACATCTCTTCGGTACAGTTTCTCTGTGATGCTAAGATGCCACTACATCGCTTCAGTACAGTTCCTGTGTGATGCTAAGATGCCACTACATCTCTTCAGTAGAGTTCCTGTCTGATGCTAAGATGCCACTACATCTCTTCAGTAGAGTTCCTGTGTGATGCTAAGATGCCACTACATCGCTTCAGTACAGTTCCTGTGTGATGCTAAGATTCCACTCCATCTCTTCAGTACAGTTCCTGTGTGATGCTAAGATGCCAATACATCTCTTCAGTACAGTTTCTCTGTGATGCTAAGATTCCACTACATCTCTTCAGTACAGTTCCTGTGTGATGCTAAGATTCCACTACATCGCTTCAGTACAGTTACTGTGTGATGCTAAGATGCCACTACATCTTTTCAGCACAGTTCCTTTGTGATGCCAAGATGCCACTACATCGTTTCAGTACAGTTCCTGTGTGATGCTAAGATGCCACTAGATCTCTTCAGTACAGTTTCTCTATGATGCTGAGATGCCACTACATCGCTTCAGTACAGTTCCTGTGTGATGCTAAGATGCCACTACATCTCTTCAGTAGAGTTCCTGTGTGATGCTAAGATGCCACTACATCTCTTCAGTAGAGTTCCTGTGTGATGCTAAGATGCCACTACATCGCTTCAGTACAGTTCCTGTGTGATGCTAAGATTCCACTCCATCTCTTCAGTACAGTTCCTGTGTGATGCTAAGATGCCACTACTTCTCTTCAGTACAGTTTCTCTGTGATGCTAAGATGCCACTACATCGCTCCAGTACAGTTTCTGTGTGATGCTAAGATTCCACTCCATCTCTTCAGTACAGTTCCTGTGTGATGCTAAGATGCCAATACATCTCTTCAGTACAGTTTATCTGTGATGCTAAGATTCCACTACATCTCTTCAGTACAGTTCCTTTGTGATGCTAATATGCCACTACATCTCTTCAGTACAGTTCCTGTGTGATGCTAAGATGCCACTACATATCTTCAGTACAGCTCCTGTGTGATGCTAAGATATGCCACTACATCTCTTCAGTGCAGTTCTTGTGTGATGCTAAGATGCCACTACATCTCTTCAGTGCAGTTCCTGTGTGATGCTAATATGCCACTACATCTTTTCAGTACTGTTCCTGTTTGATTTTAAGATGCTACTACATCTCTTCAATACTGTTGCTCTGTGAAAAAAGTCTCTGGAATCATTTCAGCTCGCTCTGTTCAGTCATTACAAACTTATTCTCGTTTCTGTAATTATACCCCTCCACACTCACAACTCTCTTTATATGTCATACTTGCACCGCTTCACTTAAAAGACTGCCTCCACTTTGAAAAGTTTAGTTCCATCAGAGCAGCGTAATACAAAAGGCTGTGAGATTACAGAAGGCCTGGTGTAGTTTAAATCCCGTAATACAGGCTGAAATGAAATCCATTTTTTGCTCCAATGATCTTGTTTGGGCATGTTTAACACTGGTCCGAGAGACAGACGGAGGGAGAGATGAAAGGGCCAGGCGAGGAGAAAGAGTAAGAGCAATGGCCATCTTTCTGCCAGGGGAATTGTGCCACCCACAAATGCCACGCTCTCCCTCTCTTTCTCCCTCAAATACACACACTCAACACACCGCTTTGGTGGAAAAAATGAGCTGCTAAAAAACCCGAGAGAGGAATGAGATGCCATTTTTCCATTTGTAGCAGCATGATAGCACAAAGGAAAGAGACAAAACATTACTTGAAGATAGAAGATACACACACACTGATAAGAGACAGAAACGAGTGTGTGTGTGTGTGTGTGTGCGTGCGCGCGTGTGTGTGTGTGTGTGTGTGTGTGTGTGTGTGTGTGATTATTTCATCTTCCATGGTAACTTAGAAGAAGGATAGAGGCCACACGCACACGTATACAGGCACACAAAAATATGCACACACACCTCCCGGTGCCCTGGCACTCCAGATGTATTATGGGATTGTAATAATTCATGGAGTTAGCCCACTGCTCGCTCGACCAGACAAATGGAATTATGCTGGCCAGATGAGTTGGCTGCACACGTGTATTTATGTTTATGTGTGTGAGTTTGTCTCAGTGTGCAGGCCCAGGCTGTCAGTCAGTAAGAAAGAAAAATAGCTGCCCTACTCTATAGCCCTTTCCACACACAGCAGCCGTGGGCCGTTGTCTGTGTGGTGCGTGTGTGTCAGTATGAATGTGTTATGCGGCAGGAGGCCGGTACCGTGACATTGTTAAACTATGTTAGATTCCAAGGCCTCTGGATATGGATGTCGCTGCCACACACACACACAAACGCACACAGGCGTGGGGGGTCAAGTGTTGGTCAATAGGCAAGTGAATGGTAGGGGCAAATGTCGCATCAAATGTAACTGATGATGTTTTGGTGTAGGATACTGCCCTGCTCCACACTAATTGTGTTCTTTCTCTTTGAGACAACACTTCATGTAGAAACGCTATCAAAATTACCATGAAAAGGCAAACAAAGAATATTTTTTTATGCAAATACATCTTTTATAATTTTCAAAAGTACTTGAAAAACTCATCTATCAAAGATTAATTGAACATCTTAAGCACAATATTCTATGAATGCACACACACATATACACACATACACACACAAACACACACATCAGTATGGGTTTAGAAAGAAACATCCAACATATATGGCACTCACACATCTGAATGAAATACACAAAGCTAGAGATAGAAAGGAACACACTATAGGTATTGTTTTACTTATCTAAGGCATTTGACACAGTTACTCACCATATTCTTCAGAAGTTTTCACTTCTTGGCGTTAAAACCAATGCACTGCTCTCTGCTTCACCAGTTACCTTAAGGATAGACAGCAGTTTGTTTCCTCTAATGGAACCAGTTCCCCTTTTCTTCCCATACTCCCTGGCGCACAACAGGGCTCAATTCTTGGGCCCTTGTTATTTTTGAAAAATCAATAACTTCCCAGTGTTTCAGACAAGCTGTATACAATTTTATTGGCAGAGGACACGTGTCTTCTATTCACATAAAGATCCTGAAACAATTTTAAAGGTGTTAAATTAAGAACTTAATAAGCTGTCTATTTGGTTTAAGTCCAACAAACTATCACTTAACATTTAAAAAAAAAAGGTTAATCTTTTCTGGTCTTAAATCAGGGATTTTTAACTCCTCGTCTAAAATTGTAATCAATAACGTCCCCATAACTAATGTGTGTTCTACACAATTCATTGCCGTTCTCTTTGATGAATCCTTATCTTGGAAACCTCATATCAGGGCCATAATCACGAAAATGGCCAAGAGCATTGGTATACTTTTGCGGCACGGTGGCGCAGTGGTTAGCGCTGTCGCCTCACAGCAAGAAGGTCTTGGGTTTGAACCCTGGGGTTGTCCAACCTTGGGGGCTCATTCCAGGTCGTCCTCTGTGTGGAGTTTGCATGTTCTCCCCGTGTCTGCGGTGGGTTTTCTCCAGGTGCTCCAGTTTCCCCCACCATCAAAAAGACATGCATGTGAAGGTTAATACTCCTGTCTGTGCCCCTGAGCAAGGCATGGCAAGAAGAACTGGAGGTGGTCCCCGGGCGCTGCATGGCGGCTGGCCACTGCTCCTAGCTACACAGCTAGGATGGGTTAAATGCAGAGTGTAATTTCTCTAAGGGGATAAATAAAGTATCTCAAATTAAAAAAAGAAAATACTAGGCAACATCCGTCACTTGATCAGCACTGAGGTAGCCAGCCACTTTGTTAGATTATCCTACAGTGGCTTGTCCGTATACTAATTAGGGTAATATAGCTTGGGCTAGTGCTCATCAGACCAAACTTGAGCCCCTGTAGTGTTTTCAGAAATTAGCACTAAGAATCATAAACTGTGTCCATGGAAGACATTCCTCTCAGCCTCTGTTTCTTCACTTAGGTGTCCTCTGAGTTTATCGGGTGAACCCTTCCCAGGCTGGTTTACTTGTTTGTAGTTCCTTAAAAAGATCCTCCCCTTTTATTTCATGACATATTTGGATACAGTTATCAAATTCATACTTACACCACGTGTAGTTCTTCTCTCCTTACCCCCCCCCCCATTACCGTACGTCTCAATGTCAGTTTAGTATATTCTAGCGTGTAGTATAGTAATCCAAAATATGGCATTCTCCGCTTTTATATTTTTTGAATGTGTCTTCGCCGCAGTTGAAAAGAGCCCTGAAATCACGTCTCCTAGCCAACCAGTATTTTCCATATGGTCTGCCTATAAAAGCTGGGTCCAACCCGTATTTCCCATATGAAATAAAATCTAAAATAACATCTAAAATATAAAAGCTGGGTCCAACCAATATTTCCCTTAGTCATATAAGTCTGAAGGCCTATTATGAAATTATGAAAATCGCTTTTATGTATATAAGTATATTTATATGTATGTGTGTGTGTGTATATCTATCTATCTATCTATCTATCTATCTATCTATCTATCTATCTATCTATCTATCTATCTATATATATATATATATATATATAGATAGATAGATAGATAGATAGATAGATAGATAGATAGATAGATAGATAGATAGATAGATAGATAGATAGATAGATAGATAGATAGATAGATAGATAGATAGATAGATAGATAGATAGATAGATAGATAGATAGATAGATAGATAGATAGATATAGACATAGATATAGATATAGATGTGTGATTGTGTGTGTGTGTGGTGACTATGACTGAGTCATTGTACTTGTGTAACATGGGTGCTTATGGGGTGTGTGCTGAGCTGTGTGTCGTGTCTTGCTATGTGTGTAATTGTTGATAGGTAGTACACACAAGTTGTGCGTACTGCACTGCTGGGATGGTTTGCTGTAGTCTGCTGCCTGGAGAAGACCACTTACCAGGCAGTTCTCCTTCACATTCTCTGTCCAGTTGTAGGCATATTGTAGCTTGTCTTTTTGTATTTCTCATACGTGTGTATACGTATAAAGAGTCAGTCAACCAAACGGGAGGGAAACCGGAGATACCCTTTTACCCCACATCACCATGTCGGCTTGCCCACCACATCAGCCCAGTCACCTGCACAGTGCACCGCACACACACTGCTCGTCTGGCAGACCACCATTATTATTACCACTAGGATTATGATTATGATGATTATGATTATTAGTATTATGATTAGTATTAGGATTATTAGTATTATGAGTATAAGTATTATGATTATTATGAGTATCTACTACTGCTTTCGGCTGCTCCCGTTAGGGGTCGCCACAGCGGATCATCCGTTTCCATTTATGATTATTTTGAGTATAAGTATAAGTATTAGTATTATGATTATTATTATTATTATTAAGAGTAGTAGTATTAGTATTATGATTATTATTGTTATTATTATAAGTAGTAGTATTAGTATTATGGTTATTATTATTATTATGAGTAGTAGTATTAGTATTATGATTATTATTATGATTATGAGTAGTAGTATTAGTTGTTGTTGACTTTGGAAGAAAGCTGCTCAGTGACCTTGAGGCTGCATACCTCCTGCTGCACGGGGGACAATGAGATGTTTCATGAAACAAAGCCTGGACAGTCAGGGAGTGTATTGTGTGTGCTGCTGATCCCAGGCTGGGGGGTGCAGTGTGTGTGTGCAGTGTGTGTGTGTGTTGTGTGTGCATTGTGTGTGCATTGTGTGTGCCGCTGATCCCAGGCTGGGGGGTGCAGTGTGTGTGTGCGTTGTGTGTGTGCGTTGTGTGTGCATTGTGTGTGTCTGTTGTGTGTGTATTGTGTGTGCTGCTGATCTCAGGCTGGGGGGTGCAGTGTGTGTGTATTGTGTGTGTCTGTTGTGTGTGCATTGTGTGTGTCTGTTGTGTGTGCATTGTGTGTGCTGCTGATCTCAGGCTGGGGATGCAGTGTGTGTGTATTGTGTGTGTCTGTTGTGTGTGCATTGTGTGTGTCTGCTGTGTGTGCATTGTGTGTGCTGCTGATCTCAGGCTGGGGGGGTGCAGTGTGTGTGCATTGTGTGTGTGCGTTGTGTGTGCATTGTGTGTGTATTGTGTGTGCTGCTGATCTCAGGCTGGGGGATGCAGTGTATGTGTGCATTGTGTGTGTGCATTGTGTGTGTATTGTGTGTGCTGCAGATCTCAAGGTTGGGGATGCAGTGTGTGTGTGCATTGTGTGTGTACTGTGTGTGCTGCTGATCTCAGGCTGGGGGATACAGTGTGTGTGTGCATTGTGTGTGTGCGTTGTGTGTGCATTGTGTGTGTATTGTGTGTGCTGCTGATCTCAGGCTGGGGGATGCAGTGTGTGTGTGCATTGTGTGTGTGCGTTTTGTGTGCATTGTGTGTGTATTGTGTGTGCTGCAGATCTCAAGGTTGGGGATGCAGTGTGCGTGTGCATTGTGTGTGTATTGTGTGTGCTGCAGATCTCAAGGTTGGGGATGCAGTGTGTGTGTGCATTGTGTGTGTGCGTTTTGTGTGTATTGTGTGTGCTGCCGATCCCAGGCTGTGGGGTGCAGTGTGTGTGCGTTGTGTGTGCGTTGTGTGTGCATTGTGTGTGCTGCTGATCCCAGGCTGGGGGATGCAGTGTGTGTGTGCGTTGTGTCTGCGTTGTGTGTGCAGCTGATCCCAGGCTGGGGGATGCAGTGTGTGTGTGCGTTGTGTGTGCGTTGTGTGTGCATTGTGTGTGCTTCTGATCCCAGGCTGGGGGAGTCAGTGTGTGTGTGCATTGTGTGTGTGTGCGTTGTGTCTGCGTTGTTTGTGCTGCTGATCCCAGGCTGGGGGATGCAGTGTGTGTGTGCGTTGTGTGTGCGTTGTGTCTGCGTTGTGTCTGCGTTGTGTGTGCTGCTGATCCAAGGCTGGGGGATGCAGTGTGTGTGTGTGCGTTGTGTGTGCGTTGTGTGTGCACTGTGTGTGCTGCTGATCCCAGGCTGGGGGATGCAGTGTGTGTGTGTGCGTTGTGTGTGCACTGTGTGTGCTGCTGATCGCAGGCTGGGGGATGCAGTGTGTGTGTGTGCGTTGTGTGTGTTGTGTGTGCGTTGTGTGTGCTGCTGATCCCAGGCTGGGGGATGCAGTGTGTGTGTGCGTTGTGTGTGCGTTGTGTGTGCACTTTGTGTGCTGCTGATCCCAGGCTGGGGGATGCAGTGGGTGCAGCGCAGCAGTGCGGCCGTTATTCCACGTTTGGCAACCAAGACCTTCTCCCACTGTTTGAGATATAACATGCGAGCGAAACCAGGCTTCAATGCCTGCTGTGTGTTGTAGTTGCAATGTGACAAACCAGCAGTACACAGTGTGACTGTGATGACGACTTCCTGTCCTGGTTGCTTGAGGGGTGCACACCTTGAACCCCAGTCTTCCTCCAGAGTTCCTGCTGCGTTTTCTGCGCGAGCACGTGAGGAGCATGGTGCTTCATCAGCTTTGCAGCGTGCATAGCAACAGTCATGGTATTTGTTCTGTAAAGCTGAACATCGTTTATCAATGGAAGTGTCAGCAGGTGTTACTAGAAGATCTTCTACTAGAACATCTACTAGAACATCTTCGACTAGAACATCTTCGACTAGAACATCTTCTATTAGAACATCTCCTACTAGAACATCTACTAGAACATCTTCTATTAGAACATCTTCTACTAGAACATCTTCGACTAGAACGTCTTCGACTAGAACATCTTCTACTAGAACATCTTCTACTAGAACATCTACTAGAACATCTTCGACTAGAACATCTTCGACTAGAACATCTTCTACTAGAACATCTTCTATTAGAACATCTTCAACTAGAACATCTTCTACTAGAACATCTTCGACTAGTAGATCTTCTACTAGAAGATATTCGACTACAACATGTTCTACTAGAACATCTTCGACTAGAACATATTTGACTAGAACATCTACTAGAACATCTTCAATTAGAACATCTTCTAGATGTTCTACTAGAAGATGTTCTTAAGTGAATGTTAGATTGCATCAGTCCCACGTGTGAATGATGAGATACTATAGGTCTCAAAGGGAATGAGAAGATATGAGATGCTTCTTGTAGTTCTGAGATGCAGCTGATGTCAGTTCTCCACTCCTTCTCTTCCCCTCCTTCCAGCAGTCCATCCATCCACTCTGCCTCTTCTTCACCCTGCATTCTCTTTTCTTCCTCTTGTTCTTTCGTTTCCCTCTTTTCAGAGACGTGTTGCATTACTCTCCTCCCTCCCTGGCTCTGAGCCCTCTTCCTTCTCTCCCCTGTTTCATCTCTCACTTCTCTTTCCCATCTTTCCTCTCTTTCCTCTTTCCCCTTTCTTTCCTCTCTTTCCCCTCTTTCATCTCTTCCCTCTTTCATCTCTTTCCTGTCTTTCGTCTTTTCCCCTCTTTCCGCTCTGTCATCCTTTTCCTCCCTTTCCTCTTTCGTCTTTCCTCTCATCTCTTTCATCTTTCCTCTCTTTCATCTCTTTCACCTCTTCCCCTCTGAGTTCCTGTCGTTCATCTTTTCCCCCTCTTTCCTCTCTGTTCTCTCTTTCCTCTCTGTCCTCTCATCTCTTTCACCTCTTCCCCTCTTTCATCTCTTTCATCTTTTCCCCTCTTTCCTCCCGTTCATCTCCCCCCCCCCCTTTCCTCTCTTTCCTCTTTCCCCTCTTTCCTCTCTTTCCTCTCTGTCCTCTCTTTCCTCTTTCCCCTCTTTCCTCTCTGTCCTCTCATCTCTTTCACCTCTTCCCCTCTTTCATCTCTTTCATCTTTTCCCCTCTTTCCTCTCGTTCATCTTTTCCCCCTTTCCTCTCTTTCCTCTTTCCCCTCTTTCCTCTCTGTCCTCTCATCTTTCACCTCTTCCCCTCTTTCCTCTCTTTCATCTTTTTCCCTCTTTCCTATCTTTCCTCTCGTTCCTCTCTTCTTTTCGTTTGCTCTTGTCATCAGTTTTTCTCTTTCCTTCTCCTCTTCCCACCTGCTTTGTCTACTTTCCTCGTGCTCTTCCGTTCCTGTTTCTCTCCTCACCCACCCTCCTGTGTTTACCTCCCCCTTTCCGTCTGCTCTCCTCCCCTCTCCTCTCCTCTCCTCTCCTCCTCCCTCAGTCGCAGCATCCATCAGCAGTTCAGCGGAGAGACAGATAGCATCGCTGCTGTGCTGCTACACACAGCTGACAGTCTGTCTGTCTGACAGCGGACTCAATAGCCTCTTAGCCGCGGGCTTTAAACACACTACATCAGCGCCTGGGAGAAATAGATATTTGGCTGCCGCGATAAGCCCATTTCCTAGCCAGTATTCATTGAAATGATATAATAACTGACACGGAGAGCAGAGCGCTGCACGGCAGAGAGGAGCGCACAAAGACAGAGAGAGGGAGAGAGTCAAAGAGAGAGAAAGGGAACAGAGATAAATATGGTATTTGCAAGTTCTCTTTTGTGGTAGGAAGGTGCCTCCTTTTTCTCAAGGAGGAGGAGAGTGGGGGATCTAAACGTTGACAGGGGAGGTGGTAAATTGAATGCCATGAGCTGTCTGAGCCTCTCTGTCTCTAAAAAGAAATTCAATTAAAGTGCATTGGAGGGTTGTGAATGTGGCAGAGACTCTGTTCTAGCAGCTGATAAGGCCGCTTC
This sequence comes from Lampris megalopsis, assembly GCA_022114975.2. NCBI lineage: Eukaryota > Metazoa > Chordata > Actinopteri > Lampriformes > Lampridae > Lampris > Lampris megalopsis. The sequence goes on from JAJHIY020000935.1 coordinate 2,085,883, forward strand.
TCCCGGAGCGGCGCTATAACCCGGCCCAGATCACCGCCCGCTAAACGTGTAATCCCCTCCAGCCGAACAATATAGGCCCGGCTCCGATTCAATGCGGCGGGGAACCAATTCTCCCACATTAAATCAACATGGTGGCTGCAGGACTTGTCGGATAGACGACGAACGCACTTCCTCCGGCTTAAACCACACGCACGAGTCAGAAAGGCAGCTTGATGACAATGGCTGCTATCTAACTTCCAGCTCTCTCCCACTCTCCCACTCTCTCCCACTCTCTCGCTCTCCCACTCTCTCTCTCTCTCTCACACACACACACACACACACACACACACACACACACACACACACACACACACACACACACACACACACACACACACACACACACACACACACACATACACACATTGTATTAAAGTTCCCCCTGGAAGGGATTTCAGTCTTTTCAGTGTTAAGTACCTGCTCTAATACTTCCACTAATACTGGAATTATAGCTCCTCTGTGGGTGTGTGTGTTTGCGATGGTTGCTTGTGTAGCGTTTGCAGCTGATAAAGCAGGTGAGATATGATTGTACGCGTGAGATAGAGCACGCGTCATACGGCCTGGTTCAATAACCATTAAAGTGCAGCTTATCTCTGCAGAAGCTCGCCACACTAACACCTAAACTCAACAAATTAGCCAGGTTACAGGAACGCACGAGCGTTGAGGCACATAAAGTTAACCGATTAAATTACCGTCATGCGCCAGGCAAAGTGATGCTGTGGTAGCACACTGTACGTTCAGATCCTGGCACGTGCACCGCTTAACCGGATGTGTCGTCATGGGCGGCACGGCCACAACTGTTCCTGTTCAACAGGAACATCATGAAATACTCTTTACTGATCTTCATCTTCAGCTTCAACATTTTTCATGTTACATTTTATGTATCATCTTCAGTGTGTCCGTGTCATTTTCCTGCATCGGTATCTGATGCATCAGTATAGGATGTGTCGGTATCGGATGTATCAGTATCTGATGTATCGGTATCGGATGTATCGGTATTTGATATGTCAGTATCTGATATATCGGCATCTGATGTATTTGTCAGGGCTACCAGGTGCAGGACCCAAAAGCAGAACGAGAGACAGGATGGGGGGGAAAAGCCAAAGAGGCTTGTTTATTGTCTGCCGGGTTTAGACAAGGCTCTCAGGACAGGCGGTGGAGTTAGCGGGGGCGTGGTTCCCGTACCGGTGGTGGGCTTGGCATGTCCATGGTTCTCATACAGGCGGTGGTCTTGGCAGGGTCGTGGTACTTGTACAGGCGTGGTCCAGGCAACGGTAGGGAGGTCAAAAGGCTTGTAGTGGTACAACAATCTGGCATCGTCTGGAGAGCAGAGCGGCTTCTTATCCTGGCTGAGATGGGTTGATCGGCCTGACTGGAGATGCAGGTCAGGTGTGAGTTCTGGAGAGCTCCAGGTGAGGTCGATGAACCAGATGAGCTAGATAAGGCAGTGGGAGAGGCCTGACGAGGCAGGGATGTGACAAGACCCCCCCCCTCCTCTACGGGCACCTCCTGGCGACCGACCAGACTGGCCAGGACGGGCACGACGGAAGTCCCGGATGAGGGACGGGTCCAAGATGAGGCTCCAAGGTCGGCTAGGAACAGGCAGGGGGCGTAGGAGACCATTGGCAGGTAGGTGAGGATACTTGCTTCGATCGCACACCGTGCAGGCCTGGATGGGTGTCTGTAGACAAGGTAGGCCACCAGAACCGGCGCTTAAGCAGGGACAGGGTACAGTTGGTTTCAGGGTGACAGGCGAACTGGGAGGCGTGAGCCCACTGGAGAACCTGAGTACAGACCTGGTCAGGCACAAAGAGACGGTTAGAAGGGCCGTTACCTGGGTCGGGTTGAGTCCTCCAGGCGTCCCTCACCAGTCCTTTAACCTCCCAGATGAGCGTGCCTACCACACACACAGGAGGGAGTATTGGCGCCGTTTTGCCTGTGTCCTGCTCCGGCAGGGTGAACTGAGCTCGCAGGCGGCGGGACAAGCTGAACTCGGAGGCGACTCGGGGACACTGGGCCACCAGACTTCAGAGGCGGCGGGGGCAGCCGCGGGGCAACCGGACCTCGGAGGCGGCGGGGCAGCCGCGGGGGAGACAGACCTCGGAGGCGGCGGGGCAGCCGCGGGGCTGGCGGAATTCAGAGGCAGCCGTGAGGAAAAACGAATGGGGCCAGGGATCCCAGGCAGGCGGCCTGAGGGCTGGGACCGACCAGGACATCTCCGGCGAAGGGCCTAAGGACGACGCCGACAGCACTGCCGTAGCTGGAGGGCCGCTCAGGTTGGGGATGCTAAGTTCTCGCCTGGGCTGTACAGGGGCGTGACTAGGTTCTGGGGCTAAGACTGGGCCGGGTTTAAGGGTAGTAGCGGGGTTAGTTGAGCAATGAAACTGCTCAATTGCTGGGTTAAGGCCTGTAGGCCTTGGTTTGTTAGGACCGCTCGAGTGGGCAAGGGTTCCCACGCTGGCAGAGAGGGCTCGCATAGAGGTGGTAGCGTCCTGGAGGGCGGTGTCATGTCTCCCGATCAGGATTTCTTGGCCAGCTATAGCAGCACGTAATGCCTCAACGTCCGCTGGGTCCATGTTGGCCAGATTGTTCTGTCAAGGCTACCAGGTGTAGGACCCAAAAGCAGAACGAGAGACAGGACGGGGGGGAAAGCCACAGAGGCACGTTCATTGTCTGCCGGGTTTAGGCAGGGACAAGGCTCCCGGACAGGCGGCGGGCATACCGGAGTCGTGGTTCCCGTAATGGCGGTGGGCTTGGCAGGTTCGAGGTTCTCGTACAGGCGGTAGTCTTGGCAGGGTCGTGGGACTCGTACAGGCGTGGTCCAGGCAATGGCAGGGAGCTTAAAAGTCTTGTAGTGGTACAACAATCTGGCATCGTCTGGAGAGCAGAGCAGCCTCTTATTCTGGCCTAGATGGGTTTATCTGCCTGATTGGAGATGCAGGTCAGGTGTGAGCTCTGGAGAGCTCCAGGTGAGGTCGATGAACCAGATGAGCTAGGTAAGGCAGTGGGAGCAGAGCCCTAGAAAGAGAGAGTTGTGTCAATTACGGGTCAGAACGCGAGAGGGTCACGTGGTTCATGTAGCCGCCGAATAGTTCCAAACGAAGCTTGGCGGGTCATTTAAATGAACTGCTTAGCCGCGATTTCTGGTAGCTACTAACCAATATCTTCATATTTTTACATTTATATATAGATATAGATATATTCCAACGTGACACATATTCTATGCGCACTGTGGAACTGTTCGGGGCTCCCATGATCCACCATTGCTGTGGCCCACTGACGCGTTATTATGAAACCCACTGCTTTTCTGGGCAAGACACGCCCTGTGTAGCGTTCAAGCGCTAGGATTGGCCAGGCGTCCATGCTTGCGCTAGGCATGCCCACGAGCCTACTCCTATTAAAATGAATTGAGGATTTGAGATCTTTGACCACCTCCGACACAAACCGTGTTTGTTTTTTTGTGATTGAATACACTTTTCCACACGTTTTGTGTGCCCTTATTAACAAGTAGTGGTTATCGCCAACTGCTTAATACAGGAAAGTGACTCCCTTTCAGGACCTGTTGCTGCATGATATTACATCAGTATCGTAGTGACTTTAACGCCTCTGCTACCCGACCTCTAATAAAGAATAGGCTAAAGGCATTCTGGTGTCCTCTCTGATTAAAGTGTTATTAATTTGTGACCCCACATGTTTTGTGTGTGCTTATTAACAAACCGCGATTATCGCGATCAACCAATTACATAATACCGAACAATCACTTGTGCTGTTGTGGAGAAACTAGCTAAGCTAACAAAAACACAACGTGGCTTTGAGTAGCGTCAGCCTGTCGTCCAGAAGTCACCACGATACTGATGTAATATCATGCAGCAACAGGTCCTGAAAGGGAGTCATTTTTTCTGTATTAAGTAGTTGGCTGATGGCTATAACCACTACTTGTTAATAAGGGCACACAAAACTGGAAAAGTGTATTCAATCACACAAAAACACACACGGTTTGCGTCGGAGGTGGTCAAAGATCTCAAATCCTCCATTCATTTAATAGCGAGTAGGCTCGTGGGCGTGCCTAGCGCAAGCATGGACGCCTGGCCAATCCTAGCGCTTGAATGCTACACAGGGCGTGTCTTGCCCAGAAAAGAAGTGGGTTTCATAATAACGCCCCATTGACGTCTACGGAGTTGACGTAACTCTCTCTTTCTAGGGCTCTGAGTGGGAGCAGCCTGACGAGGGCGGGGCTGACGAGTCAGGGACGTGACAGTATTGGTATCTGATGTATCTGATGTATCTGTATCTGATGTATCGGTATCTGATGTATCTGTATCTGATGTATTTGTCTGTATCTGATGTATTGGTATCTGATGTATCTAATGTATCTGTATCTGTATCTGATGTACTTGTATCGGATGTATAGGTATCTGATGTATCTGTCTGTATCTGATGTATTGGTATCTGATGTATCTGATGTATCTGTATCTGATGTATCTGTATCTGACTGGCTTTCTGTCGAATTAACCCAGTTTATTCCATGGGAGGCATCTAAGTTTTATCTTTTCACTTTGTCGTATTTGCATGACTCTGATATGATCCTATGAGATGGAGTTAAGGTAGCTCATGTATGACGTCAACAGACAGTTGCTAACATCAGGCTAAGTCAAGAAGTCTTGGAGACACAGGTGCTATGTCAGAGAACAATACGTTTCCTGTGTTTCAGCTGTTTTCCCCTTCTGCTAGGGTCCTGTGCAGCTCAGTTGGTACAGTAACTGCTGGTACCGCTGCATGTACCTACTGGTACCGCTGCATGTACCTGATGGTACCACTGCATTACCTTCTGATACCGTTGCATGTACACACTGGTACCACAGCATGTACCTTCGATACCGCTGCATGTAACTACTGGTACCACTGCATGTACCTTCGATACCGCTGCATGTACCTACTGGTACCGCTGCATGTACCTTCTGGTACCACTGCAAGTACCTTTTGGTACCACTGCATGTATCTATTGGTACCACTGAATGTACCTACTGGTACCGCGGTATGTAACTTCTGGTACCACTGCATGTACCTTCTGATAGCTGCATGTAACTTCTGATACCGCTGCATGTACCTGCTGGTACCGCTGCGTGTGCCTGCTGGTACCGCTGCATGTACCTAGTGGTACCACTGCATGTACCTACTGGTAGGTACCTACTGGTACCACTGCATGTACCTTCTGATACAGCTGCATGTGCCTTCTGGTACCACTACATGTGCCTTCTGGTACCAATGCATGTACCTTCTGATACAGCTGCATGTGCCTTCTGGTACCACTGCATGTACCTGCTGGTACCGCTGCACGTACCTACTGGTACCACTGCATGTACCTTCTGATACAGCTGCATGTGCCTTCTGGTACCACTGCATGTACCTACTGGTACCACTGCATGGACCTTCTGATACAGCTGCATGTGCCTTCTGGTACCACTGCATGGACCTTCTGATACAGCTGCATGTGCCTTCTGGTACCACTGCATGTACCTACTGGTACCACTGCATGCACCTGCAGCCTGGCATGCATTCTGTCAGACTTAGGGGTTCTATTCCCTTTGGCTCCACTCAGTCTAATGCCATGCAAAATGTTCATCGTCGAGACGTTTGTGTTGTAGGACCCCCAAAGAAACGTGAACTATAAACTTGTTCTACCAAGGATTGGCGATGAATAACATTGAACCAAGGTGTAGTTTCCATAGCTTCGATATCATAAACAAGCAACGTCCCACACGTGCTCACACATGGGCAGCGTGTTGATGACTAATAGGTTGCCAGGGAATAATGCTCATTAATTAATAACAAGAGGCACACAATAGACACACATAAACACGGCTAGCTGGCAAACACACAAACATGTACAAGGGTATGCACTCTCACATATACATCCACGTGCACATATGTGCACGCGCACGCGCGCACGCGCGCGCATTTGAAGGGACAGACCTACCGGCACACACACAAAATATGCAACTACCCACCCTCTCCAATCTCCAATTATTAATTAAAGCGTAATCTCGGAATTACTTGCACCATTATGTCCCGCAGCCGCTTCGCTGTGCTTTGTGCTGCTCCCTGGCCGGCAGATGAACGTGCCTATTTGAAATCAATTTCTCTAATAACAAATCTTAATGAGCTCATCAATTAAGCCTTACTTAATGGCTTGTTACCGCCTGGCGTGTGTGTGTGTGTGTGTGTGTGCGTGTGTGTGTACGGGCGTGCGCGTGTGTGTATGAGTGCGTGCGTGCGTGCGTGCGTGGCCCTGCCTGGCTATGTTATCGCTTTAACTCTTGATACAGACACTCCACACATACATCACTGTGATTGGTTGAGTGGGCCGAGTTGCTAAACGCTGATAGGCGGTGGACCAGGGAGAGAGGTGTTCCCAGGTCCTTCACTGGACTCAATCAGAACCAGGTTCTAAACGCTGATAGGCGGTGGGCCAGGGAGAGAGGTGTTCCCAGGTCCTTCACTGGACTCAATCAGAACCAGGTTCTAAACGCTGATAGGCGGTGGGCCAGGGAGAGAGGTGTTCCCAGGTCCTTCACTGGACTCAATCAGAACCCGGTTCTAAACGCTGATAGGCGGTGGGCCAGGGAGAGAGGTGTTCCCAGGTCCTTCACTGGACTCAATCAGAACCAGGTTCTAAACGCTGATAGGCGGTGGGCCAGGGAGAGAGGTGTTCCCAGGTCCTTAACTGGACTCAATCAGAACCCGGTTCTAAACGCTGATAGGCGGTGGACCAGGAAAAGAGGTGTTCCCAGGTCCTTCACTGGACTCAATCAGAACCCGGTTCTAAACGCTGATAGGCGGTGGACCAGGGAAAGAGGTGTTCCCAGGTCCTTCACTGAACTCTATCAGAACCTGGTGCCAAACGCTGATAGGCGGTGGACCAGGGAGAGAGGTGTTCCCAGGTCCTTTGTTACGTCTCGCCGCTCCACACCCGCTCTGCAGTGTAACCTTGGCCAAGGCTCGGCGTCTCCCCGCTCCACACCCGCTCTGCAGTGTGGGCGTGCCCGGAGCTCTGCCAACTCCACCTGATGCCTGTTTCCTCGTTACCCCTCCACTCACCTGTTGGCAATCACCTCCCTATATCTGGCTGTGTCACTCTCAGCTTGTTGCCAGTTCGTGCCGTTCCCTGGGATAGTACTTGTGCTTGTCCTGCTCATCGAAGTTTGTTTACTTACCTGGAGATTTCTCTGTTGGACCTTCCTCGTTGCTCCCCTTCCCCTGTGCGCTGCTTTCCGTTTACGAAGAAGATTTCTTCACTCCAGCGTTGCTGTGATTTTTCCGTTCTCCTTTGGTATCCTCCTGTTTACCCCCCCCTCCTGCCTGGATTAAGGGCCGACTCCACTGTTCCCGGATTAAAGGGCGACTCCACGGTTCCCGGCTTAAAGGTGGACTTCGCGTTTCCTGGTGAAAGTGGACTTCCTGAGTTTTCTCTTCGATAAATTAGCCTGTTGGTCCCGCTATATTGTGCCTTCTGTGTTTGTGCTCTTGGGGTCGGGTGCAAACCCTAACAGTACGAACTGGCCATGACGACCCCAGCCAGCACAGACGGCACACCCACAGCCAATCCGGGGCAAGCAGCCCTAGTAAAACAAATTCAGATTACCAACGCCCATTCCCAGCAATTACAAGAGGCTTCGGTTGCTGTGCAGGGTCTCCAGTCTCAAGTTCAACCCCTGCAAGCTTCTGTGGAAGCTTTAGCTGTCCAGCAGGCGGCGATGGCGAGTCAGCAGGCAGAGATCATGCAACAACTGCAGACCATTTCAGCAGCTCTTGCCAACCAGCAGCTGAACCAGCCTGTACCGCCAGCAAGTGCGCCCCCTGTGGCCGCCGCTCCAGTAGATCCTCCGGTTCCTGTTTATTTACCCCGTGGAACCATCATTACCAGTCCACGCCCATTTGACGGTAACTTTGAAACTTGCTCTACCTTCATTATGCAGTGTGAGCTTGTTTTCACACACCAGCCCACCGTGTTCTCCAGTGATGCTGTTAAGATCGCTTACGTGACCAACCTGCTCAGTGGTCGAGCAGCGCAGTGGGCTACGTCTTCTTGGTCCATGGGGGCCAGCTACTGTAACTCTTATAGAGACTTTGTCGCAGAGCTACGTAAGGTTTTCCACCATCCGGTAAGCGGTCGGGATTCTGACTCACGACTGAATAACATCCAGCAGGGCGGCGCCAGCGTCACAGATTACTCCGTCGACTTCCGCCTGGCTGCCGCTGAGAGCGGATGGAATGACCAGGCCCTGCGTGCCACTTTTCGTAGAGGATTGAGCGAGGCGGTGAAGGATCAACTTGCTACCCGAGAAGAACCCTCATCTCTGGATGACCTCATTGCTCTCGCTATCCGCATTGATGGACGTATCCGGGAGAGAAAGCGTGAGAAGGCCTTGCGTGGAACTTCCTTCAATCCCAGAACTACCTCTGCGTCAGACCGAACCGCTGTTCCCGTTTCCCCGGCCAATCCCTCCTCTGACTCTTTCGCGACAACGCCACCTGGGGATGTAGAAGAGCGGATGGAGGTAGGACGTGCTAGGCTTACTCCTGCTGAACGGGAGAGCCGACTCAAGGCAGGTCTTTGCCTGTACTGTGGTCTTAAGGGGCACCGACTCCGCGACTGTCCCTCACGGCCAAAAGATTAGGCTTACCAGGACCAAGGGAGATCCTAGTAAGCCGCCTTTCCTTCTCCCGTGGGTCCGAATCTCGCGGCCATCTTGTTCCTATTTCTTTAGTCTGGGCGGGCCAGAGACTTTCCCTTGGAGCCCTGATTGATTCCGGAGCAGATGATAGTTTTTTGGACCTTGACTTTGCCTCGCAGGCAGACATTCCCCTTGAGTCTCTTGGGACCCCCATTGATGCGTTTGCCTTGGATGACCGGAGATTAGCCTGTATCACACAGCGGACCGTCCCCGTTACTCTCACCGTTGCAGGTAACCACACAGAGACAATGCAGTTTTACATCATACGTTCCCCGCTTAATCCAGTTATCTTGGGACGCCCCTGGCTCAGACACCATGAACCCCACATCTCTTGGTCCACAGGCACAGTCCTTGGATGGGGCTCTACTTGCCATGCCCAATGCCTTCGTGCAGCTCCGAGTGCTACGCCTTTGAGCTCGCCTACTCCCCTGCCTCCTGATCTCTCCTCCGTGCCCCCTGTGTATCATGACCTTGGTGAGGTATTTAGCAAGACCCGTGCTAAGTCACTCCCGCCTCACCGCCCGTATGATTGCGCCATTGATCTCCGTCCTGGGGCTACTCTTCCCAGTAGCCGCCTCTACAACTTGTCACTCCCTGAGAAGGCGGCCATGGATGAGTACATCACCGAGTCCCTTGCTGCAGGTCTCATCAAGCCCTCGTCTTCCTCTGTTGCTGCAGGGTTCTTTTTTGTGAAGAAGAAGGACGGGGGACTTCGACCTTGTATTGACTACCGGCAACTGAACGCAATCACCATTAAGAACAAGTACCCGCTTCCACTTATGAGTTCGACTTTTGAGCCTCTCTCACAGGCGACCATCTTCACCAAGCTAGACCTGAGGAGCGCTTACCACCTCGTGCGAATCAGGGAAGGCGATGAGTGGAAGACCGCCTTCAAAACACCCCGAGGCCACTATGAGTACTTGGTGATGCCGTTCGGACTCACAAACGCACCAGCAGTGTTTCAGGCGTTTATGAACGACGTACTCCGTGACATGTTGGATGTGTTTGTCGTCGTTTACCTGGACGACATCCTCATTTTTTCCCAGTCTCTTGAGGAACACGTCCAGCATGTTCGCAGGGTACTGGAGCGCCTCCTCCAGAACCAACTCTACGTCAAGGCGGAGAAGTGCCTGTTTCACTCCCCCTCTGTGGATTACTTGGGATTCATCGTAGAGAAGGGACGGACCAGAGCAGATCCCCGCAAGGTCCAGACAGTGGTGGACTGGCCGGAACCTACCAACCGTAAGGAGCTGCAGAGTTTTCTAGGGTTCGCAAATTTCTACCGGAGATTCATTCGCAACTACAGCCAGCTGGCAGAACCGCTTACTGCGTTGACCTCCCCAGCCAAACCCTTCATCTGGTCTCCTGCTGCCAGCTCTGCTTTCCAAGTCCTCAAGACAAGGTTCACCTCGGCCCCAGTGCTGCTCCATCCTGACCCCAAGAGACAATTCGTGGTAGAGGTTGATGCCTCGGATTCAGGCGTAGGGGGGGTGCTCTCCCAGCGGTCGGCTGAGGACCAGAAACTCCATCCTTGCGCCTTTTTCTCCCGCCGATTTCTGCCGGCCGAGCAGAATTATGACGTTGGAAACCGGGAGTTACTGGCTGTAGTGGCTGCTCTGGAGGAATGGCGCCACTGGCTCGAGGGCGCTGAGCACCCGTTTCTCATCTGGACGGACCACAAGAACTTGACTCACCTGAGGGCAGCCAAACGTCTCAACAGTCGTCAGGCTCGGTGGGCTGGCTTCCTCAGTCGTTTCAACTATGTTCTGACTTACCGTCCTGGGACACGCAACGTAAAGGCTGACATCCTGTCTCGGCTACACCCGAAGGAAGGCGCGTTTGAAGAGCCTGAACCCATCCTCCCTGCGGCTAGAGTGGTCGGTGTGGTCACTTTTGGTCTTGAGTCGGCTGTTCGCACTGCCCAACGTGCTCAACCCGCTCCGAGTAACGTGCCACCCCGCCGCCTCTTCGTCCCAGATGCTGTTCGGTCTCGAGTTCTTCAGTGGGGTCATAGCAGTCGTTTCTCCTGTCACCCAGGAGTTAGTCGTACCCAGTCGTTCATCGCTCGGCGCTTCTGGTGGCCAACTATGCGGGAGGATGTCAAGAGCTTTGTAGCGGCCTGCACTGTTTGCGCCCGCAGCAAGGCCTCTCACCAGGCGCCATCTGGTCTGTTGCAGCCACTCCCTATTCCTAGCCGCCCCTGGTCTCACGTGGCTTTGGATTTCGTTTCCGGACTACCACCTTCTCGGGGAAACACTGTGGTTCTCACCGTCATAGACCGTTTCAGCAAGGGCGTCCATCTGATAGCCCTTCCCAAACTTCCTTCGGCTGCTGAGACCGCGGACCTCTTGATGCAACATGTCTTCCGGCTTCATGGCCTGCCATCAGATGTAGTCTCCGATAGAGGTCCTCAGTTCACCTCACAAGTGTGGCGTGCATTTTGTAAAGGCATCGGAGCCACAGTAAGTCTGTCTTCGGGCTACCACCCCCAAACAAATGGTCAGACCGAGAGGGCAAACCAGAGCATGGAGACAGCGTTGCGTTGTGTATGTAACAGCAAGCCCTCCACCTGGAGTGACTACCTACCGTGGGTAGAGTACGCCACCAATTCCCTGGTCAGCTCTGCATCTGGACTTTCTCCATTCGAGGCATCCCTGGGGTATCAACCTCCCCTGTTCGACCCACAGCAGGATGAAGTGGCCGTTCCCTCCGTACAGCTCCACTTGCGACGCTGTCAGCGTGTCTGGAGGACCACCCGGACAGCACTGCTCAAGGCTGGGGAGCGCGCTCGCAGAGGGGCTGACCGGCGACGTACCCCTGCGCCGGAGTACAAGAAGGGACAGAGGGTCTGGCTGTCCACGAAGGACGTTCCCCTCCAGACAACCGACAAGAAACTCTCGCCCCGCTTCATTGGTCCTTTTGAAGTCCAGAAAGTCCTGAGCCCGGCAGCTGTTCGGCTGAAGCTGCCTTCCTCCATGCACATTCATCCTGTCTTCCACGTCTCTCGAGTTAAGCCCGTCTCCAGCAGTCCTCTTATGCCCCCGGTTCCTGAGCCTCCGCCTCCGGAATTTGTAGATGGTCATCCTCAATGGAGGGTCCGCCGGCTGCTTAAAGTCCGGCGCTGCGGCCGCGGGTTCCAGTATCTCGCGGACTGGGCAGGTTATGGACCTGAGGAGCGCAGTTGGATTTCGCGGAAGCTCATTATGGATCCCTCTCTCCTCGCCGACTTCTACCGTGCCCACCCGGGGGCGCCAGGTCAGTCGCCAGGTGGCTCCCGTAGAGGGGGGGGGTACTGTTACGTCTCGCCGCTCCACACCCGCTCTGCAGTGTAACCTTGGCCAAGGCTCGGCGTCTCCCCGCTCCACACCCGCTCTGCAGTGTGGGCGTGCCCGGAGCTCTGCCAACTCCACCTGATGCCTGTTTCCTCGTTACCCCTCCACTCACCTGTTGGCAATCACCTCCCTATATCTGGCTGTGTCACTCTCAGCTTGTTGCCAGTTCGTGCCGTTCCCTGGGATAGTACTTGTGCTTGTCCTGCTCATCGAAGTTTGTTTACTTACCTGGAGATTTCTCTGTTGGACCTTCCTCGTTGCTCCCCTTCCCCTGTGCGCTGCTTTCCGTTTACGAAGAAGATTTCTTCACTCCAGCGTTGCTGTGATTTTTCCGTTCTCCTTTGGTATCCTCCTGTTTACCCCCCCCTCCTGCCTGGATTAAGGGCCGACTCCACTGTTCCCGGATTAAAGGGCGACTCCACGGTTCCCGGCTTAAAGGTGGACTTCGCGTTTCCTGGTGAAAGTGGACTTCCTGAGTTTTCTCTTCGATAAATTAGCCTGTTGGTCCCGCTATATTGTGCCTTCTGTGTTTGTGCTCTTGGGGTCGGGTGCAAACCCTAACATCCTTCACTTGACTCCATCAGAACCTGGTGCTAAACGCTGATAGGCGGTGGGCCAGGGAGAGAGGTGTTCCCAGGTCCTTCACTGGACTCTATCAGAACCTGGTGCTAAACGCTGATAGGCGGTGCACCAGAGAGAGAGGTGTTCCCAGGTCCTTCACTGGACTCTATCAGAACCTGGTGCTAAACGCTGATAGGCGGTGCACCAGAGAGAGAGGTGTTCCCAGGTCCTTCACTGGACTCTATCAGAACCTGGTGCTAAACGCCGATAGGCGGTGCACCAGAGAGAGAGGTGTTCCCAGGTCCTTCACTGGACTCTATCAGAACCTGGTGCTAAACGCTATATCATCAACATCATAAACATGCTATGCTGCATGCATACTGATAAAAGGGAAACACACAAACATTCAAGTCAGGCCCCCTTGCATCTGGAGTTGTGTGTGTGTGTGTGTGTGTGTGTGTGTGTGTGTGTGTGTGTGTGTGGGTGTGTGTGTTGGGGGGTGTCCTGGCCTTGACTAGCCTATTTGAAAGAGAGTTTATGTAAATGAGGGTGACAACAGATTCCAGCTTTTCTGTGATTTCTATAAACTGGATCGTCTACAGGGGCGTTCCCAAACCAGAGAGACCATTACAGCGGCCTTTTTAACTGCCCCCCACCCCTAACCCTTACACACACACACACACACACACACACACACACACACACATATTTATGAGCCTATGTCCTCTTCCTTGACCCTGCCTCTATTCAGCGCACACACACACACACGCACGCGCACACACACACGCACACACGCACGCACACACACACACACACAAAGCTGCACCTTCTCTAAGTGTTGTGTATGTGCATATGTGTATGCACATATGTATATGTATGTGTGTATATGTATATAAGTATATGTTTTATGTGTATGTATATATGCATATATATGTATATGTGTATGTGTACATGTATGTATATGTATATGTTTATATATATGTACATGTACATATATAAATATGTACGTTTATGTGCATATTTCCATATGTGTATATATGTACAAACCCCAATTCCAATGAAGTTGGGACGTTGTGTAAAACGTGAATAAAAACAGAATACAATGATTTGCAAATCCTTTTCCACCAATATTCAATTGAATACACTACAAAGACAAGATATTTAATGTTCAAACTGATAAACTTTATTGTTTTTTGCAAATATTCACTCATTTTGAATGTGATGCCTGCAACACGCTCCAAAGAAGCTGGGACAGGGGCAACAAAAGACTGGGAAAGTTGAGGAATGCTCAAAAAACACCTGTTGGGAACATTCCACAGGTGAACAGGTTAACTGGGAACAGGTGAGTGTCCTGATTGGGTATAAAAGGAGCATCCCCGAAAGGCTCAGTTGTTCACAAGCAAGGATGGGGCGAGGGTCACCACTTTGTGAACAACTGCGTGAGCAAATAGTCCAACAGTTTAAGAACAACGTTTCTCAACATGCAACTGCAAGGAATTTAGGGATTTCATCATCTCCAGTCCATAATATCACCACAAGATTCAGAGAATCTGGAGAAATCTCTGCACGTAAGCAGCAAGGCCAAAAACCAACATCGAATGCCTGTGACCTTCGACCCCCTCAGGCGGCACTGCATTAAAAACTGACATCATTCTGTAAAGGATATTACCACGTGGGCTCAGGAACACTTGGGAAAACCATCGTCAGTTAACACAGTTCGTCACTACATCTACAAGTGTAAGTTAAAACTCTACCATGCAAAGCCAAAGCCATATATCAACACCACCCAGAAATGCCGCTGGCTTCTCTGGGCCCGAGCTCATCTGAGATGGACTGACGCAAAGTGGACAAGTGTGCTGTGGTCTGACGAGTCCACATTTCACATTGTTTTGGAAATCATGGACGTCGTGTCCTCCGGGCTAAAGAGGAAAAGGACCATCCAGATTGTTCTCAGCACGAAGTCCAAAAGCCAGCTTCTGTGATGGTATGGGGGTGTGTTAGTGCCCATGGCATCATGGGTAACTTGCACATCTGTGAAGGCACCATTAATGCTGAAAGGTACATACAGGTTTTGGAGCAACATATGCTGCCATCCAAGCGACGTCTTTTTCAGGGACGTCCCTGCTTATTTCAGCAAGACAATACCAAGCCACATTCTGCACGTGTTACAACAGCGGGGCTTCGTAGTAAAAGAGTGCGGGTACTGGACTGGCCTGCCTGCAGTCCGGACCTGTCTCCCATTGGAAATGTGTGGCGCATTATGAAGTGAAAAATACGACAACGGAGCACCCGGACTGTTGAGCAACTGAAGCCATACATCAAGCAAGAATGGGAAAGAATTCCACCTACAAAGCTTCAACAAGTAGTGTCCTCAGTTCCCAAACGCTTATTGAGTGTTGTTAAAAGGAAAGGTGATGGAACACAGTGGTGAACATGCCCCTGTCCCAGCTTCTTTGGAATGTGTTGCAGGCATCAAATTCAAAATGAGTGAATATTTGCAAAAAAACAATAAAGTTTATCGGTTTGAACATTAAATATCTTGTCTTTGTAGTGTATTCAATTAAATATAGGTGGAAAAGGATTTGCAAATCATTGTATTCTGTTTTTATTTACGTTTCACACAACGTCCCAACTTCATTGGAATTGGGGTTTATATATACACCGCTCCTGTTAGTGGAGCGGTGGGCCGAGCATTTTAACACCCTGCTCAACCAGCCCACCCCAGTGGACTCAACTGTACTGGCAGAGCTCCCTGAACAGCCTACCTTGCAAGACCTAGACCTCCTACCATCTTTCAAAGAAATCCTATATGCAGTCAAGACCCTGAAAAACAACACAACCCTGGATCTGATAAGATTCCAGCTGAAATCCTCAAGGAAGGAGGCTACCTCTGTACGAGGACACGATATCTCTATATCCTTGAGGTGTGGAGCCGCGAGTGTGTCCCCCAACAGTGGAAAGACGCCAACATTGTGGCCATTTATAAAAACAAAGGAGATAAATCCATCTGCTCCAACAGTAGGGATATTTCACTACTGGCCATTGCCCGAAAGGTTCTAGCCAAGATCATCCTCCGCAGTCTAACACTCGCAATAGCCGAACGGGTCATACCAGAGTCACAATGCACTTCCGAAAGGATAGAGGGACCATTGACATGATCTTTATCACACGCCAGCTACAGGAGAAATGCCGAGAACAGCACAAGGATCAATATATAGCATTCATAGACCTCTCAAAGGCATTTGATACAGTTAACCGGGCCCTGCTGTGGCAAGTCCTGAAGAAATTTGGATGTCCACCCAAGTTTCTCACCATCCTTGAACAGTTTCACTCAGGAATGATGGCCTGAGTGGTAGTGGGGAACCACAGTTCTGAGCCCTTTGGTGTGCAGACTGGAGTCAGACAAGGTTGTGTGCTAGCCCCAGTCCTGTTCAATATCTTCTTAGTCTCTGTTACAACACTGTTACGAAGGAGAATGGAGAAGCAGGCTGGAGTCACCATTGACTTCAGGCTCGATGGTAACCTATTCAACATCAGGAGGTTTCACGCAACCACCAAGGCGACCTCTGAGAACATTATTGAGCTACAGTATGCCGACGATTGTGCCCTGGTAGCCCACACACCAGAAGCACTACAAAACACTCTGTCTGCAGTTGTAACTGCATACAGAAGAATGGGACTGATTATCAACACCCAAAAAACAGAGGTAATCTGTGAGATGACTGCAGGCCTCCCAAGCCACCCAAAAACCTACACAGCATAAGGGCAACAACTGGCCACTGTTCCTGCCTTCAAATATCTGGGACGTATGCTATCTGACAACTGCACAATGGACGATGAGATTCATCCCCGCCTCATACAAGCCTCAACATCTTTTGGTCGTCTAAGGAGAAAGGTTTTCCAAAACAGCAACCTCAGTCTCCACACCAAAGTGCTTGTTTACAGAGCAGTGTGCATCTCCACACTACTCTATGGATGTGAGGCATGGACCATCTACAGCCACCATCTCAGAAGCCTACAGGCCTTCCATGTGACATGTCTCCAGAGGATCCTCGGCATTACTTGGGAGGACAGAGTGCTACATACAGAGGTGCTGGAGCGGGCAGGCAGCTGCAGCGTGGAGTCTACTCTAAACCACCATCAACTCAGGTGGCTTGGGTATGTTATTTGCATGCCCAGCGAACGACTCCCACGTAAAGTCCTCTGCAGCAAACTACACATTGGTCAATGCACTGCTGGTGGGCAGAAGAAGAGGTTCCAAGTGAAGACCACACTGAAAAGATACCAGATCAACCCCTCTTCTTTGGAGGAACTTGCTTCCTGCCACACCCACGTCTCAGAGGGAGTGGGAAAACCACCGTGTAACAAAGCGTGCGAAGAGGCACGCTCGCAAAGCTACCCCCCACCACTTTTACATGCCCGGTATGCAACCGCAATTGTGCACCCAGGATCGCACTATTCAGCCACCAAAGGACTCATAAATAGGAGAAGATGGTCATCATTGGATACGATGGACAACCAGCAAGCAAGCAAGCATGTGTGTGTAGATATAGTAGCGAATTCGGGGGGCAACCGCAGGAAACGCCGCAGCGCGAACCCGTATCTCCCGCACCGCGGGAGACATCACTAACCGCTCGACTAAAGGGTCCGACCCGTTGGCCAAGGGCTACTAAGCCTATACATCCGTGATCGTTACATTACCCCCTTCCTTCGGGATTCGCGTCTCCACGAATTGCCACAGCCAGGAAGCGAACCTGAGGCTCCCGCACCGCAAGCGACAACGTTAACCAGTCAACTGAAGGGGCAGGGGCTAACGTGTCTACTTATTCGTGTACGTTACACTACCCCCCTCCTTCGGGAAACGCTTCCGATGGCCTCAGGGTCCTTCACGATCTCACCGTCCCACTTTTGACACCAATGTAGCGAATTCGGGGGGCAGCCCGGCCGGACCGTCTCAGCCGGAGCGCGAACTCGGATCTCCCGCACCGCAGGGGACTATGTTAACCAGTCGACTTAAGGGTCCGGGGTCTACTTCCCGTTAGCCAAGGGCTAAGCGAGTCTATTTATCCGTGCACGCCAGTGTAGTGTGCAAGGATAAATAGACAGAGAGCCTAACCCCTAACACGAATAAGGAGACACGTCAACCCTCGGTTAATGGGTTGGACCCTTTAGTCGACTGGTTAACGTTGTCGCCCGCGGTGCGGAATACACGAGTTCACGCTCCGGCTGAGACGGTGCGGCCGGGGACGCCCTTCCCGAAGGAAGGGGGCAATGTAACGATCACGGATGAATAGACTCGGTAGCCCTTGGCTAACGGGTCGGACCCTTTAGTCGACTGGTTAACGTAGTCACCCGTTGTGCGAGAGACCTGGGATTCGTGTTGAAGCCAGACAGCAGGCAGGTGCGGGTCACGTGAGGACGCGATATCGTTCAAACTTTCAGAAAAAGTAAAGTAGTATAAAAATAGAAGAACGACTTTATTTGCGATTTATTTTGTAATGCTTGTGAATTGGCTGCATCATGTTTTTGTTTTAAATTTTACTGTGATAAAAAGGTTGAAATTACTCCTGTCTACAGAGTGCCGGATCTCAGCTCCGGTTGACTTGGGGGAGGAGGAGGAGGGGAAGTGCCGGTGTCGGGATCCGGGGAGCTCCGGCCCACTTTAATTACTGCTTGTACACGAACTACCGCAGGGTCGCGCCACAACACAAGATCAACAATACACATATAAATATACACATTAACACATCGTTCTGTTACGAGAGTTTGGTGAATGACATCTGTCTAAGGCATTTCAATTGTTTTCTGCGACAGGTAGTGGTTCCTTCAAGAAACACAGGAAGTTAGCCTTCCACGTGACTTTAGTCAGGAAGTGAAGACGCTTATTTTATAGGATAACTTTCTCCATCAGTAAACCTCTGCACACGTCTTATGCCATTCGTAGCATCAGTGGTATGTAATGTTATCTTTTATCATGATCTACAACTGTAATTCATTACTCGGTATAAAGTAAACGTTTTGTGTATTTTGATGTAAAAGGCTACCAAGCTGTATTCGGTCGATTCTACGTTTGTACAGCCACTGCTATGTTTATAGTCCCGAGGAGTCATAGTAAAACACAATGCTATGTTTATAGTCCCGAGGAGTCATAGTAAAACACAATGCTATGTTTATAGTACTGAGGACTCATAGGAAAGCACAGTGCTATGTTTATAGTCCCGAGGAGTCATAGTAAAACACAATGCTATGTTTATAGTCCCGAGGAGTCATAGTAAAACACAATGCTATTTTTATAGTCCCGAGGACTATAAATTTAGTGGCCAGTCGATCCCTATTTTAATTCAAACACCCGCCCTCGTACTGCATGCGTTCGCCAACTGCATCTCTCCGGCCGGCAGTCTGGAAGGAGTCGCCTTGTCACGGAAGTGGCGAGGCGACTCCAGGCCGAACCACTGCTCCCCCCCCACCACCACCACCACCACCACCACCACACGCCGACTCCGCCCCCCTCCCGAAGACAGCGTTGCTAATTATTGCTGCCTCATTGAGTCCGGCCATAGTCGGATCTGACGAGACCCAGGCGCAAACCCCGGTCCCCAGTGGGCAACTACATCGACTCAAAGCCGACGCTTAGACCGCTACACCACCGCGGACCCTCTTTACTGTATTTTACCAACAATGCAGAGTTGCAGTAAAATCAGAACTTATCTGGAAAAAAACTCTTGTCTTTATCGGAAATCTAGATGGAGCCGTTGACGTTTGGACATTAGGCTGGTCAAGATTGTTCCCTGGCTGGTCATTTGGATGCTAGGCTGGTCAGGGGGGTTCTCTGGTTGGTCATCATGACGTTTGGACGTTAGGCTGGTCAAGATTGTTCCCTGGTTGGTCATTTGGATGCTAGGCTTGTCAGGTGGGTTCCCTGGTTGGTCATCATGATGTTTGGACTTTAGGCTGGTCAGGTGGGTTCTCTGGTTGGTCATCATGACGTTTGGACTTTAGGCTGGTCAGGTGGGTTCCCTGGTTGGTCATCATGACGTTTGGACGTTAGGCTGGTCAGGTGGGTTCTCTGGTTGGTCATCATGACGTTTGGACGTTAGGCTGGTCAAGATTGTTCCCTGGTTGGTCATTTGGATGCTAGGCTTGTCAGGTGGGTTCCCTGGTTGGTCATCATGATGTTTGGACTTTAGGCTGGTCAGGTGGGTTCTCTGGTTGGTCATCATGACGTTTGGACTTTAGGCTGGTCAGGTGGGTTCCCTGGTTGGTCATCATGACGTTTGGACGTTAGGCTGGTCAGGTGGGTTCTCTGGTTGGTCATCATGACGTTTGGACGTTAGGCTGGTCAAGATTGTTCTCTGGTTAGTCATTTGGATGCTAGGCTGGTCAGGTGGGTTCCCTGGTTGGTCATCATGACTTTTGGACTTTAGGCTGGTCAGGTGGGTTCCCTGGTTGGTTATCATGACTTTTGGACTTTAGGCTGGTCAGGTGGGTTCCCTGGTTGGTCATCATGACGTTTCGATGTTAGGCTGGTCAGGGGGGTTCTCTGGTTGGTCATCAGCTTCCATAAGGACTGACAGACTCACATGTCAATAAGCTAAACCTGCCAGACAACAAATGCAGTTTCAGGGACTACACAAAGTCATCAGTGGCAAAATGTAATGTTTTAAATCATCTCTTAGATATAAATGCATCTTTCAGATGTAGTAAAGTGACATGATTTCAGCCTAAATACAAAAATAAACAAATAAATAAACAAATCATTGCTCACAGGGTCCCAACTCTTGGATGCACATGTTGTGCTCATGTGAACAGTGGCCAGCAGAGGGAAAACCCCTCATCTGCCCGGTCTGATCAGTTGTCTGTTTATCAGCTAACGTACACTTTAATGATTGATACAGGGAGAACTAATTATGACAACTCAGTTCACTCATTAAGCCACATGGCTACACATGATTAGTTGATTTATCACATTTTCCCAAGGCACCATTTATAATCTCATGCTGAAACGTGTTTGAGGCGGGGAGTTAAGTACACGAGAGAAAGAGGATGAGAAGAGAGGGAAGATAGGAGGGAGCTGGAACTGAGGAAAAAAGGAGGGATGGCAGAGGGGAAGGTTAAAAGGTGTTAGTGGGGGCGGAATTAAACGGTGACATTAAGGTTAAAGAATATTAATATACTCAACCCTGTGCTATTAAACTGCATTAACACACTACAGGCTTGCAGATATTAGTGGTAGTAGTCATAGTAGCCTTGCAGATAGTAGTAGTAGTAGTAGTAGGCGTACAGATAGTAGTAGTAGTAGTAGTAGTAGTAATAGTAGTAGTAGTAGTAGTAGTAGTAGGCTTGTAGATAGTAGTAGTAGGCTTGCAGATCATAGTAGTAGCAGGATTGCAGATAGTAGCAGCAGCAGCAGTAGTAGTAGTAGGCTTGCAGATAGCAGTAGTAGTAGTAGGCTTGCAGATAGTAGTAGTAGTAGTAGGCTTGCAGATAGTAGTAGTAGAAGTAGTAGTAGGCTTGCAGATAGTAGTAGTAGTAATAGTAGTAGTAGTAGTAGTAGTAGAAGGCTTGCAGATAGTAGTAGTAGTAGGCTTGCAGATAGTAGTAGTAGTAATAGTAGTAGTAGTAGTAGTAGGCTTGCAGATAGTAGTAGTAGTAGTAGGCTTGCAGATAGTAGTAGTAGTAATAGTAGTAGTAGTAGTAGTAGGCTTGCAGATAGTAGTAGTAGTAGTAGTAGTAGGCTTGCAGAGAGCTGCTATAACTGTGGTAGCAGTGAGGAGGCCAGAGCACAGAAACAACCACCAAAGACAAGCTGACTAGAATTACATCACTGCAAGAAACACAATTTAAAGGAGGACAACCTGCTCTGGAAAGCACAGAGCAGTGATGGAGTAAAAAATACATATTTTAAAGGACAGAGGTTGAAGGTTACTGTTGAATAACAATCATAATAATAACTATTGATTTGTTAAATAGCTTTCACTTGAGAAGATTTGCTCTTGATTTACAGTTTCTTGCTGATCACTATCTCGTTGTTTATTTGTCAGATTTTGACAAAAGTTGAAAATATGTTAATCTCACCACTTCTATTTTCTAATTTTTTTCGGAAGTCATAGATTAAAGGGATCCCATTCTGATTATCTTGTTTGTCCGCGTGTCATGCTCAATATGTCCGACACTACTGATCAGGAATTTAGGACATAATAAATCTTCCCACTGCATTTTCTTTTTGGAATTAATTATATTAATATTGTGTACATTATATATGTATATAATGTTGATTGGCCCACGGATAGACTGCATTACTTGATGGAGGGAAACACCATGTTTACTGTTGCTCTGTGTTGCAAATAAAAAACATTCATTTAGATTTATTAAGACTCTTGAGGATCTTAAATCACAAAATTACAGCAAATTATAATGACATGAGAAATCTCTTTTTTGAGAAACAGCTCTGATTGATCAATGACTTTCACTTTGCAGCCCCATGAGGGTGCCAGATAGTATGGAGTGTTGGTATGAAGGTGCTGGATGTTATGAAGGGGTGGTATGATGGTGCTGGGTGGTATGAAGCGATGGCATGATGGTGCTGGATGGTAAAAAGTGATAGTATGATGTTGCTGGGTGGTATGAAGTGATGGTATGATGGTGCTGGATGGTATGAAGTGATGGTATGATGGTGCTGGATGGTATGATGGTGCTGGGTGGTATGAAGTGATGGTATGATGGTGCTGGATGGTATGATGGTGCTGGGTGGTATGAAGTGATGGTATGATGGTGCTGGGTGGTATAAAGTGATAGTATGATGATGCTGGGTGGTATGAAGTGACAGTATGATGGTGCTGGATGGTATGATGGTGCTGGGTGATATGATGGTGCTGGGTGGTATGAAGTGATGGTACGATTGTGCATGGTGGTATGAAGTGATGGTATGATGTTGCTGGGTGGTATGATTGTGCTGGGTGGTATGAAGTGATGGTATGCTGGTGCTGGATGGTATGAAGTGATGGTATGATGTTGCTGGATGGTATGAAGTGATGGTATGATGGTGCTGGATGATATGAACTGATGGCATGATGGTGCTGGGAGGTATGAAGTGATATTATGATGTTGCTGGGTGGTATGATTGTGCTGGGTGGTATGAAGTGATGGTATGATGTTGCTGGATGTTATGAAGTGATGGTATGCTGGTGCTGGGTGGTATGAAGTGATGGTATGATGGTTCTGGATGATATGAACTGATGGCATGATGGTGCTGGGAGGTATAAAGTGATAGTATGATTGTGCTGGGTGGTATGAAGTGATGGTATGATGTTGCTGGATGTTATGAAGTGATGGTATGCTGGTGCTGGGTGGTATGAAGTGATGGTATGGTGGTCCTGGATGGTATGATGGTGCTGGGTGGTATGAAGTGATGGTACGATTGTGCATGGTGGTATGAATTATGAAGTGATGGTATGATGGTGCTGGATGGTATGAAGAGGTGGTATGATGATGCTGGGTGGTATGAAGTGATAGTATGATGGTCCTGGATGGTATAATGGTGCTGGTTGGTATGAAGTGATGGTACGATTGTGCGTGGTGGTATGATGGTGCTGGGTGGTATGAAGTGATATTATGATGTTGCTGGGTGGTATGATTGTGCTGGGTGGTATGAAGTGATGGTATGATGGTCCTGGATGGTATGATGGTGCTGGGTGGTATGAAGTGATGGTACGACTGTGCATGGTGGTATGAAGTGATGGTATGCTGGTGCTGGGTGGTATGAAGTGATGGTATGATGGTTCTGGATGATATGAACTGATGGCATGATGGTGCTGGGAGGTATAAAGTGATAGTATGATTGTGCTGGGTGGTATGAAGTGATGGTATGATGTTGCTGGATGTTATGAAGTGATGGTATGCTGGTGCTGGGTGGTATGAAGTGATGGTATGATGGTTCTGGATGATATGAACTGATGGCATGATGGTGCTGGGAGGTATAAAGTGATAGTATGATTGTGCTGGGTGGTATGAAGTGATGGTATGATGTTGCTGGATGTTATGAAGTGATGGTATGCTGGTGCTGGGTGGTATGAAGTGATGGTATGATGGTGCTGGATGGTATGATGGTGCTGGGTGGTATGAAGTGATGGTATGATGGTGCGAGGTGGTATGAAGTGATGGTATGATGTGTCTGGGTGGTATGAAGTGATGGTAGGATGTGTCTGGGTGGTATGAAGTGATGGTATGATGTGTCTGGGTGGTATAAAGTGATGGTATGATGTTGCTGGATGCTATGAAGTGATGGTATGCTGGTGCTGGGTGGTATGAAGTGATGGTATGCTGGTGCTGGGTGGTATGAAGTGATGGTATGATGGTGCTGGGTGGTATGAAGTGATGGTATGATGGTGCTGGATGGTATGAAGTGATGGTATGATGGTGCTGGATGGTATGATGGTGCTGGGTGGTATGAAGTGATGGTATGATGGTGCTGGATGGTATGAAGTGATGGTATGCTGGTGCTGGGTGGTATGAAGTGATGGTATGATGGTGCTGGATGGTATGAAGTGATGGTATGATGGTGCTGGATGGTATGATGGTGCTGGGTGGTATGAAGTGATGGTATGATGTTGCTGGATGCTATGAAGTGATGGTATGCTGGTGCTGGGTGGTATGAAGTGATGGTATGCTGGTGCTGGGTGGTATGAAGTGATGGTATGATGGTGCTGGGTGGTATGAAGTGATGGTATGATGGTGCTGGGTGGTATGAAGTGATGGTATGATGGTGCGAGGTGATATGAACTGATGGCATGATGGTGCTGGGAGGTATAAAATGATAGTATGATTGTGCTGGGTGGTATGAAGTGATGGTATGATGTTGCTGGATGTTATGAAGTGATGGTATGCTGGTGCTGGGTGGTATGAAGTGATGGTATGATGGTGCTGGATGCTATGAAGTGATGGTATGCTGGTGCTGGGTGGTATGAAGTGATGGTATGATGGTGCGAGGTGGTATGAAGTGATGGTATGATGTGTCTGGGTGGTATGAAGTGATGGTAGGATGTGTCTGGGTGGTATGAAGTGATGGTATGATGTGTCTGCGTGGTATGAAGTGATGGTATGATGTTGCTGGATGCTATGAAGTGATGGTATGCTGGTGCTGGGTGGTATGAAGTGATGGTATGCTGGTGCTGGGTGGTATGATGGTGCTGGGTGGTATGAAGTGATGGTATGATGGTGCTGGATGGTATGATGGTGCTGGGTGGTATGAAGTGATGGTATGATGGTGCTGGGTGGTATAAAGTGATAGTATGATGATGCTGGGTGGTATGAAGTGACAGTATGATGGTGCTGGATGGTATGATGGTGCTGGGTGGTATGATGGTGCTGGGTGGTATGAAGTGATGGTACGATTGTGCATGGTGGTATGAAGTGATGGTATGATGTTGCTGGGTGGTATGATTGTGCTGGGTGGTATGAAGTGATGGTATGCTGGTGCTGGATGGTATGAAGTGATGGTATGATGGTGCTGGATGATATGAACTGATGGCATGATGGTGCTGGGAGGTATGAAGTGATATTATGATGTTGCTGGGTGGTATGATTGTGCTGGGTGGTATGAAGTGATGGTATGTATGTTGCTGGATGTTATGAAGTGATGGTATGCTGGTGCTGGGTGGTATGAAGTGATGGTATGGTGGTCCTGGATGGTATGAAGTGATGGTATGATGGTGCTGGATGGTATGATGGTGCTGGGTGGTATGAAGTGATGGTATGATGATGCTGGATGGTATGATGGTGCTGGGTGGTATGAAGTGATGGTATGATGGTGCTGGGTGGTATAAAGTGATAGTATGATGATGCTGGGTGGTATGAAGTGACAGTATGATGGTGCTGGATGGTATGATGGTGCTGGGTGGTATGATGGTGCTGGGTGGTATGAAGTGATGGTACGATTGTGCATGGTGGTATGAAGTGATGGTATGATGTTGCTGGGTGGTATGATTGTGCTGGGTGGTATGAAGTGATGGTATGCTGGTGCTGGATGGTATGAAGTGATGGTATGATGGTGCTGGATGATATGAACTGATGGCATGATGGTGCTGGGAGGTATGAAGTGATGGTATGATGTTGCTGGATGTTATGAAGTGATGGTATGCTGGTGCTGGGTGGTATGAAGTGATGGTACGATTGTGCATGGTGGTATGAAGTGATGGTATGATGGTGCTGGATGGTATGAAGAGGTGGTATGATGATGCTGGGTGGTATGAAGTGATAGTATGATGGTCCTGGATGGTATGATGGTGCTGGGTGGTATGAAGTGATGGTACGATTGTGCGTGGTGGTATGATGGTGCTGGGTGGTATGAAGTGATATTATGATGTTGCTGGGTGGTATGATTGTGCTGGGTGGTATGAAGTGATGGTATGATGGTCCTGGATGGTATGATGGTGCTGGGTGGTATGAAGTGATGGTACGACTGTGCATGGTGGTATGAAGTGATGGTATGCTGGTGCTGGATGGTATGAAGTGATGGTATGATGGTGCTGGATGATATGAACTGATGGCATGATGGTGCTGGGAGGTATGAAGTGATATTATGATGTTGCTGGGTGGTATGATTGTGCTGGGTGGTATGAAGTGATGGTATGATGTTGCTGGATGTTGTGAAGTGATGGTATGCTGGTGCTGGGTGGTATGAAGTGATGGTATGATGGTTCTGGATGATATGAACTGATGGCATGATGGTGCTGGGAGGTATAAAGTGATAGTATGATTGTGCTGGGTGGTATGAAGTGATGGTATGATGTTGCTGGATGTTATGAAGTGATGGTATGCTGGTGCTGGGTGGTATGAAGTGATGGTATGATGGTTCTGGATGATATGAACTGATGGCATGATGGTGCTGGGAGGTATAAAGTGATAGTATGATTGTGCTGGGTGGTATGAAGTGATGATATGATGTTGCTGGATGTTATGAAGTGATGGTATGCTGGTGCTGGGTGGTATGAAGTGATGGTATGATGGTGCTGGATGGTATGATGGTGCTGGGTGGTATGAAGTGATGGTATGATGGTGCGAGGTGGTATGAAGTGATGGTATGATGTGTCTGGGTGGTATGAAGTGATGGTAGGATGTGTCTGGGTGGTATGAAGTGATGGTATGATGTGTCTGGGTGGTATGGAGTGATGGTATGATGTTGCTGGATGCTATGAAGTGATGGTATGCTGGTGCTGGGTGGTATAAAGTGATGGTATGCTGGTGCTGGGTGGTATGAAGTGATGGTTTGATGGTGCTGGGTCGTATGATGGTGCTGGGTGGTATGATTGTGCTGGGTGGTATGAAGTGATGGTATGATGTTGCTGGATGTTATGAAGGGATGGTATGCTGGTGCTGGGTGGTATGAAGTGATGGTATGCTGGTGCAGGGTGGGATGAAGTGATGGTATGATGGTGCTGGGTGGTATGAAGTGATGGTATGATGGTGCTGGATGGTATGATGGTGCAGGGTTGTATGAAGTGATGGTATGATGGTGCTGGGTGGTATGAAGTGATGGTATGATGGTGCTGGATCGTATGACATGACTACGTAAGCTGGGGGAGTTCTGTCCTACTGACCTGCAGGGCTGCTGCACTTTAACAAGCACGCAGCTGGTGAATTAAGAATGTGCATGCCTTGCTCCATAAGGAGAGTAAATACCCCCTGCAGTGGTTGAACACAGTAATGCCTGTCATCATGAAGTTTAAAAGGGCACAAAGCCTGTTTAAAAATGGTAGCAACGTGACAGCCCAACACCTAATTCACACATTTGATGGATAAGTCTTTCCAGCTACCAGCTTCTGGTACAGATAACGTAATTTAGATAGGCATAAACAAATGACATTCAGTTTGTGATGTAGTGTTGTGTCCAGGAGACGCTGAGAGTGGCTAATGGCAGATCCCAGTACCATCATCCCAGTGGTCAAACTGGTACACACCATATGGAAAAGAGAAGGATGGTGGTCCTTGGAATCTGGCACAATGGAATTGTGTCAGAAGCCCTTCACTGGCTTCCTAAAATTAAATGTTGTACTCTATTAAATTGATATATCTTCCTGACTGATACACTGCCAGTTTTACTAATAAAACATCCTTGAACTGAAAGTATTTAAGCATTTGGAGAATACAACTGGTCCATTTTCCCACGTATAATAACTGTAGATATACAGTAATCACTATTATTATGAGGGGGATCATATATAAATGATCAGCAAATCAGAAAATTATTATCCTTCCGCTCTCCTTCTATTCACATGACTGTAAACCATTCAGCTTTATTCTCGTGGTCAGAGATGGAACGTTCACAAACTGCTAGAATTTGCAATTGGATTTTCAAAATTGTTATTTTTGATAAGCGATATGTAATTGAATGCAGTTATTTTAGTGGCTCAGGATGAATACGTGCAGTTTTCTCATCCAGCGTGTTGTGTAGGAGGAGCAGCAGTCCTGGCCGCATGGAGAGCCCAGCTGCATGGAGGCCTGGCTGCATGGAGGCCTGGCTGCATGTAGAGCCTGGCCGCATGTAGAGCCTGGCCACATGTAGAGCCTGGCCGCATGGAGAGCCCGGCTGCATGTAGAGCCTGGCCGCATGGAAAGCCTGGCTGCATGGAGAGCCTGGCTGCATTTAGAGCCTGGCTGCATGTAGAGCCCGGCTGCATGGAGAGCCTGGCTGCATGGAGAGCCTGGCTGCATGTAGAGCCCGGCTGTATGGAGAGCCCGGCTGCATGGAGAGCCTGGCTGCATTTAGAGCCTGGCCGCATGTAGAGCCTGGCCGCATGGAGAGCCTGGCCGCATGTAGAGCCCGGCCGCATGTAGGGCCCGGCCGCATGTAGAGCCCGGCCGCATGTAGAGCCCGGCCGCATGGAGAGCCCGGCCGCATGTAGAGCCCGGCCGCATGGAAAGCCTGGCTGCATGGAGAGCCTGGCTGCATTTAGAGCCTGGCTGCATGTAGAGCCCGGCTGCATTTAGAGCCTGGCTGCATTTAGAGCCTGGCTGCATGTAGAGCCCGGCTGCATGGAGAGCCTGGCTGCATGGAGAGCCTGGCTGCATTTAGAGCCTGGCTGCATGTAGAGCCTGGCTGCATGGAGAGCCTGGCCGCATGGAGAGCCCATCTGCATGTAGAGCCTGGCTGCATATAGAGCCCGGCTGCATGTAGAGCCTGGCCAAGGCAGCAGTTGTGTCTGCTGGGCATTGCTGCACCCAGGTGTGGAGACTGGAAGGGTGCAATTAGACTCTAGCTTGCCAAAAACTACTTCCGAAGGCTAGGACTTCTGAAAACTTTACTAATTGGATCATTTGAGATATGAGAGCTCTTTTCCACCTTCATGTTGGAGCTCAGAAGTGTAACTAGATATCGTAATATTTACGAATTAAGAATCGAGTCACGTTCATACTATTCTAGCGTAATATCTTCCTATCATGGCTGGAATATAACGCTCATATGTACAAGCCTAAAACGTATGCAATATTTATACACACCACAACAGCTCTGTTAAGCCAAACCTGCAGACCCAGTGGCCTCACTGTTGACATCGGCCTACTGTAAATGATGGCATTTGTTCATGATTGTGAAGAGAAGGATTTCTGGTAGCCACAGGCTGCCCTACTTCCTGTTTGGTTTGTTTTAATCATGTTCATCTTCTAATGTGTGAGAGAGGGTTGCAAAGGTCAAGAGTAGAGAAACTGAGGAGATAATATGAATAGAAGAAGGGAGACAAGGAGAGAGGAGATGGAGAGGCTAGATGGGCTGAGAGAGGAGAGGAGAGATGAGAGGAGAGGAGATGAGAGATGAGTGGAGAGAAGAGATGAGAGGAGAGGAGAGAGGAGAGGAGAGGAGAGATGAGTGGAGACAAGAGATGAGTGGAGAGAAGAGAGGAGAGGAGAGGAGAGAGGAGAGGAGACAAGAGATGAGAGGAGAGAAGAGAGGAGAGGAGAGGAGAGATGAAAGGAGAGATGAGAGGACATGAGAGGAGAGATGAGAGGAGAGGAGAGATGAGAGGTGAGGAGAAATGAGAGGAGAGATGAGAGGACACAAGACATGAGAGGAGAGATGAGAGGAGAGGAGAGGAGAGAAGAGAGGAGAGGAGAGAGGAGAGGAGAGGAGAGGAGAAGAGAGATGAGAGGACCCAAGACATGAGAGGAGAGATGAGAGAGAAGAGATGAGAGGAGAGGAGACGAGAGATGAGAGGACACAAGACATGAGAGGAGAGATGAGAGGAGAGGAGAGGAGAGATGAGAGGAGAGGAGACGAGAGATGAGAGGACACAAGACATGAGAGGAGAGATGAGAGGAGAGAGGAGAGGAGAGGAGAGATGAGAGGACATAAGACATGAGAGGAGAGATGAGAGGAGAGGAGAGATGAGAGGACACAAGACATGAGAGGAGAAGCGAGATGAGAGGAGAGGAGAGATGAGAGGACACAAGACATGAGAGGAGAGGAGGAGAGAGGAGAGGAGAGGAGCGAGGGGAGGAGAGAAGGTTGGTGGCAGCAGCAGTCTATCAGTGGTGGCTGTAATGAGATGCTGAGGCTTCGCTGCCTAACAATGGCTGCCGTGTGTCGCTGCTTAGCCTGCTGCTCTCCTGCTATTTGTCATAATCACAGCCAGTTTTCTCATTAGTGAAAACCATTACCCCTTAAAGCTTTATCTGCCCACTCCTTATCACCCCTCCTGCTGCGGCGCGCCACGCCACCGAGGGCCATCAAGCAAGTAGAATTAACACACCACAAGTTGAACAATGAAATAACACACACACACACACACACACACACACACAACTGCAATGCATTTAGTAACGCACACATCGCACACATATATTTGCTGAAATCTGAACCACATTCAATAACACACTCGTGCATGAGTAAACACATACACACACACACACACACACACACACACACACACACACACACACACACACACACACACACACACCACAGCACAACGACATATACACACACACACACACACCACACAGACACACACACCACACAGCAACACATGCAGCAGCACGGGTGTGACTGAGGCCTGGAAGCACAGCGGCCATCATTAACCAGTACTGCGATGAAGGTTCTGGTCCAAACAGCCCGCGGGACCTCACTTTTACCTAAACCAACCGTGGGCGGTCATTTTGACCGCCAGTGTTTTAAGTCTATATCGTGTCAAGATAAATACCCAGTTGAGATATTAATGCATTACACATGTTAGTGTGTCTGTTAAGAAACTAACTGACGCCAACATTAACCTTTTAACAACTTTAATACTATTTTTAAACGATTTAAAATGGCTGCTGTCCAGCGCCTGGAAATCCTGCACCGCCTAGGTGGTGGCCATGGTGTGTCTGTAGCCAGACATGTTGGACATCATCACACATCAAGTTCAGACTATTTGTCTGCACTGGAGGGCGCTAGTGTGTTTCTAGGACACAGCAACGAACTTCACGAAGGAAATGACGCCACCAACACACGTCATCAATACTGACATGACGCACACGGTCACGCGAGAATTACGAGACGGCCATTTTGACCGCTAATGGTCGTTTTAGGTGGATCTTATCATAACTTTTTTTTGCGCGATTGAGCTAAAACTCATTTCTGATGCAACTATGTGCAGGTTTAGGAGTGTTCAGGGAGCGGCAGGTCTGTATCTGTTTTCTCCTCAAAAAGTTGTTGAACTTTGAAATCCAAAACGGTCAAAATGACGGCTTGGTGGTTCTGGTGTTAAGATACTAAAACAACCTCTGAGAACTAGTCTCTCTCTCTCTCTCTCTCTCTCTCTCTCTCTCTCTCTCTCTCTCTCTCTCTCTCTCTCTCTCTCTCTCTCTCTCTCTCTCTCTGTCTCTGTCTCACTCATACACACACGCACGCACGCACACACACACACACACACACACGCGCGCGCGCACACACATACAAGTTAAAACCCCTCACATGTGATGCACAGGTGACACAGGTGACGCACAACAACACGCGGTGTGTGGAAGCAGGAGCAGGTGCACACACGTCCTGCATTAAGTCGAAGCCCATATGCACGGTGCACAACAAACACAATGACATGCTCTTTACACCTGTGCGGTGCGGCTTGGTGAGAGAATGTGAGCAGCCACGCAGCACCTGCTACAAGCCCTACTCCAACCAGCATAGTCAATGCCCCCGTGCATACACACCTCGACCGATACACACACCAAGCGCAGAAGACTAAAACAGCACACACACTGAAGAAATGCACGGCCTTACACTCACACACATGGCACTCGCCCTTCATGGCTTGCTCAGGTATCACTGCCTATACAGAATTCACTGACCCCACCCAGCCGCTAAGTAACTCCTGCAGTGCCAGGGCTCGTTACAAAGCGCACCCATCCTAATCTGGCTCCATTAGCACTGTCTGTCCCCCAGGGTCCCTGCTGCAGAGCCGAGCAGCTTTGCTTTGTTCAGCTGTCAGGATGACCAATGACGTCGGACTCTTGCTTGATTCATGGCAGCGACCCTGAGATCACATCTGATTGTAACGTCAGGCCAAACGACCAAACGCACCCCCAGCAAGCCATTACAGTCTATTTATCTATGACATCTAATGGGAGCGCATCATTCCGCTCCAACATTGTGATGCTATCACTTAAGTGTTGACTTCAGACGAGCTTTGTGTGACAGGGTCTGTCTTGGGTGGTGGAGGTTAATAACTGGAATACCTATTAACATCTAAATCCATTAAAGTTTGACTCGACTAAAGACGGGGAAAGCTTCTGTATTAATAAATGGATTCTATCTGGTGATAGTGTCGGGCCTTTAATCATATCGTCAGAGATGTACACAAAGCTAGCATACAAATTAGGCGTCTGTCTTGAAAAAAGCCTTCATATGGAGGACAAGATTAGCTGAGTTGTGCACGAGAATAAGTGCATCACAACACAAGGTTCTTAACGAATCTTTAATCCAAAACATACACCCATTCATCCCAACGCTTCCAGTTGTGAAATCAACGTTCACTGGTTGCTAATTTAAAATCTCTGCATGAATATGTGATTTGAACCTGTGTAGTGGAGTTTGACTTGAAATCACAGCTCCTGCTTCCTTGAACAACACACTGTGTGATGCCTCTTAAAACTCGACTTGTGTTCCTCCCATATATCATGCCGAATGGTAAAACAAGATAAGAGTTGTTTATTGTGCAGGAAACAATAGATCTTTCAAACTGTGGCTGTCCTCAAATACCCAAATGACCAGCTCGAGCCAGTGAAAGTAGAAGTTTCACCAACAGCAACGTGGGTCCGAGCTGGTACGAAGCCGGGACAGGCTTCGTGTTGCTGTTCATCAACGTTTAACGTAGCGTAACTGCTGTATCGTAGCCTAACTGCTTTGTCGTAGCTTAACTGCTTTGTCGTAGCTTAACTGCTTTATCGTAGCTTAACTGCTTTTATCGTAGCTTAACTGCTTTTATCGTAGCGTAACTGCTTTATCGTAGCTTAACTGCTTTATCGTAGCTTAACTGCTTTGTCGTAGCTTAACTGCTTTATCGTAGCTTAACTGCTTTATCGTAGTTTAACTGCTTTGTCGTAGCTTAACTGCTTTATCGTGGCTTTACTGCTTTTATCATAGCGTAACTGCTTTATCGTAGCTTAACTGTTTTTATCTTAGCTTAACTGCTTTTATTGTAGCTTAACTGCTTTTAATGTAGCTTAACTGCTTGTATAGGAGCTTAACTGTTTTTATCGTAGCTCAACTGTTTTTATCCTAGCTTAACTGTTTTTATCATAGCTTAACTGCTTTATCGTAGCTTAACTGCTTTTATTGTAGCTTAACTGCTTTATTGTAGCTTAACTGCCTTATTGTAACTTAACTGCTTTATCGTAGCTTAACTGTTTTTATTGTAGCTTAACTGCTTTTATCGTAGCTTAACTGCTTTATCGTAGCTTAACTGCTTTTATCATAGCTTAACTGCTTTTATCGTAGCGTAACTGCTTTATCGTAGTTTAACTGCTTTATCGTAGCTTAACTGCTTTATCGTAGCTTAACTGCTTTTATAGTAGCTTAACTGCTTGTATCGTAGCTTAACTGCTTTATCGTAGCTTAACTGCTTTTATCGTAGCTTAACTGCTTTTATTGTAGCTTAACTGCTTGTATCGTAGCTTAACTGCTTTTATCGTAGCTTAACTGCTTGTATCGTAGCTTAACTGCTTTTATTGTAGCTTAACTGCTTTTATCGTAGCTTAACTGTTTTTATCGTAGCTTAACTGCTTTTATCGTAGCTTAACTTCTTTTATCGTAGCTTAACTGCTTTATCGTAGCTTAACTGCTTTATCGTAGCTTAACTGCTTTTATCGTAGCTTAACTGCTTTTATCGTAGCTTAACTGCTTTTATCGTAGCTTAACTTCTTTTATCGTAGCTTAACTGCTTTATCGTAGCTTAACTGCTTTATCGTAGCTTAACTGCTTTTATCGTAGCTTAACTGCTTTTATTGTAGCTTAACTGCTTTTATTGTAGCTTAATTGCTTGTATCGTAGCTTAACTGTTTTTATCATAGCTTAACTGCTTTTTATGTAGCTTAACTGCTTTTAATGTAGCTTAACTGCTTTTAATGTAGCTTAACTGTTTTTATCGTAGCTCAACTGTTTTTATCCTAGTTTAACTGTTTTTATCATAGCTTAACTGCTTTATCGTAGCTTAACTGCTTATATTGTAGCTCAACTGCTTTATTGTAACTTAACTGCCTTATTGTAACTAACTGTTTTTATTGTAGCTTAACTGTTTTTATCGTAGCTTAACTGCTTTTATCGTAGCTTAACTGCTTTTATCATAGCTTA
Source organism: Lampris megalopsis (assembly GCA_022114975.2). Lineage (NCBI taxonomy): Eukaryota > Metazoa > Chordata > Actinopteri > Lampriformes > Lampridae > Lampris > Lampris megalopsis. Next base: position 2,120,367 of record JAJHIY020000935.1, read on the forward strand.
ACTGCTTTTATCGTAGCGTAACTGCTTTATCGTAGTTTAACTGCTTTATCGTAGCTTAACTGCTTTATCGTAGCTTAACTGCTTTTATTGTAGCTTAACTGCTTTTATCGTAGCTTAACTTCTTTTATCGTAGCTTAACTGCTTTATCGTAGCTTAACTGCTTTATCGTAGCTTAACTGCTTTTATTGTAGCTTAACTGCTTTTATTGTAGCTTAATTGCTTGTATCGTAGCTTAACTGTTTTTATCATAGCTTAACTGCTTTTATTGTAGCTTAACTGCTTTTAATGTAGCTTAACTGCTTGTATCGGAGCTTAACTGTTTTTATCGTAGCTCAACTGTTTTTATCCTAGTTTAACTGTTTTTATCATAGCTTAACTGCTTTATCGTAGCTTAACTGCTTTTATTGTAGCTCAACTGCTTTATTGTAGCTTAACTGCCTTATTGTAACTAACTGCTTTATCGTAGCTTAACTGCTTTATCGTAGCTTAACTGTTTTTATCGTAGCTTAATTGCTTTATCGTAGCTTAACTGCTTGTACCGTAGCTTAACTGTTTTTATCATAGCTTAACTGCTTTTATAGTAGCTTAACTGCTTTTAATGTAGCTTAACTGCTTGTATCGGAGCTTAACTGTTTTTATCGTAGCTCAACTGTTTTTATCGTAGCTTAACTGCTTTTATTGTAGCTTAACTGCTTTATTGTAGCTTAACTGCCTTATTGTAACTTAACTGCTTTATCATAGCTTAACTGTTTTTATCGTAGCTTAACTGCTTCATCGGAGTTTAACTGTTTTTATCGTATCTTAACTGTTTTTATCGTAGCTTAACTGTTTTTATCATAGCTTAACTGTTTTTGTCATAGCTTAACTGCTTTATCGTAGCTTAACTGCTTTTATTGTAGCTTAACTGCTTTATCGTAGCTTAACTGCTTTATCGTAGCTTAACTGCTTTGTCGTAGCTTAACTGCTTTATCGTAGCTTAACTGCTTTATCGTAGTTTAACTGCTTTGTCGTAGCTTAACTGCTTTATCGTGGCTTTACTGCTTTTATCATAGCGTAACTGCTTTATCGTAGCTTAACTGTTTTTATCTTAGCTTAACTGCTTTTATTGTAGCTTAACTGCTTTTAATGTAGCTTAACTGCTTGTATAGGAGCTTAACTGTTTTTATCGTAGCTCAACTGTTTTTATCCTAGCTTAACTGTTTTTATCATAGCTTAACTGCTTTATCGTAGCTTAACTGCTTTTATTGTTGCTTAACTGCTTTATTGTAGCTTAACTGCCTTATTGTAACTTAACTGCTTTATCGTAGCTTAACTGTTTTTATTGTAGCTTAACTGCTTTTATCGTAGCTTAACTGCTTTATCGTAGCTTAACTGCTTTTATCATAGCTTAACTGCTTTTATCGTAGCGTAACTGCTTTATCGTAGTTTAACTGCTTGTATCGTAGCTTAACTGCTTTATCGTAGCTTAACTGCTTTTATAGTAGCTTAACTGCTTGTATCGTAGCTTAACTGCTTTATCGTAGCTTAACTGCTTTTATCGTAGCTTAACTGCTTTTATTGTAGCTTAACTGCTTGTATCGTAGCTTAACTGCTTTTATCGTAGCTTAACTGCTTGTATCGTAGCGTAACTGCTTTTATTGTAGCTTAACTGCTTTTATCGTAGCTTAACTGTTTTTATCGTAGCTTAACTGCTTTTATCGTAGCTTAACTTCTTTTATCGTAGCTTAACTGCTTTTATCGTAGCTTAACTGCTTTATCGTAGCTTAACTGCTTTATCGTAGCTTAACTGCTTTTATCGTAGCTTAACTGCTTTTATTGTAGCTTAACTGCTTTTATCGTAGCTTAACTTCTTTTATCGTAGCTTAACTGCTTTATCGTAGCTTAACTGCTTTATCGTAGCTTAACTGCTTTATCGTAGCTTAACTGCTTTTATCGTAGCTTAACTGCTTTTATTGTAGCTTAACTGCTTTTATTGTAGCTTAATTGCTTGTATCGTAGCTTAACTGTTTTTATCATAGCTTAACTGCTTTTATTGTAGCTTAACTGCTTTTAATGTAGCTTAACTGCTTGTATCGGAGCTTAACTGTTTTTATCGTAGCTCAACTGTTTTTATCCTAGTTTAACTGTTTTTATCATAGCTTAACTGCTTTATCGTAGCTTAACTGCTTTTATTGTAGCTCAACTGCTTTATTGTAGCTTAACTGCCTTATTGTAACTAACTGCTTTATCGTAGCTTAACTGTTTTTATTGTAGCTTAACTGTTTTTATCGTAGCTTAACTGCTTTTATCGTAGCTTAACTGCTTTTATCATAGCTTAACTGCTTTTATCGTAGCGTAACTGCTTTATCGTAGTTTAACTGCTTTATCGTAACTTAACTGCTTTATCGTAGCTTAACTGCTTTTATCGTAGCTTAACTGCTTGTATCGTAGCTTAACTGCTTTTATTGTAGCTTAACTGCTTTTATCGTAGCTTAACTTCTTTTATCGTAGCTTAACTGCTTTATCGTAGCTTAACTGCTTTATTGTAGCTCAACTGCTTTATCGTAGCTTAACTGCTATTATTGTAGCTTAACTGCTTTTATTGTAGCTTAATTGCTTGTATCGTAGCTTAACTGTTTTTATCATAGCTTAACTGCTTTTATTGTAGCTTAACTGCTTTTAATGTAGCTTAACTGCTTGTATCGGAGCTTAACTGTTTTTATCGTAGCTCAACTGTTTTTATCCTAGTTTAACTGTTTTTATCATAGCTTAACTGCTTTATCGTAGCTTAACTGCTTTTATCATAGCTTAACTGCTTTTATCGTAGCGTAACTGCTTTATCGTAGTTTAACTGCTTTATCGTAACTTAACTGCTTTATCGTAGCTTAACTGCTTTTATCGTAGCTTAACTGCTTGTATCGTAGCTTAACTGCTTTTATTGTAGCTTAACTGCTTTTATCGTAGCTTAACTTCTTTTATCGTAGCTTAACTGCTTTATCGTAGCTTAACTGCTTTATTGTAGCTCAACTGCTTTATCGTAGCTTAACTGCTATTATTGTAGCTTAACTGCTTTTATTGTAGCTTAATTGCTTGTATCGTAGCTTAACTGTTTTTATCATAGCTTAACTGCTTTTATTGTAGCTTAACTGCTTTATCGTAGCTTAACTGCTTTTATTGTAGCTTAATTGCTTGTATCGTAGCTTAACTGTTTTTATCATAGCTTAACTGCTTTATTGTAGCTTAACTGCCTTATTGTAACTAACTGCTTTATCGTAGCTTAACTGCTTTATCGTAGCTTAACTGTTTTTATCGTAGCTTAATTGCTTTATCGTAGCTTAACTGCTTGTACCGTAGCTTAACTGTTTTTATCATAGCTTAACTGCTTTTATAGTAGCTTAACTGCTTTTAATGTAGCTTAACTGCTTGTATCGGAGCTTAACTGTTTTTATCGTAGCTCAACTGTTTTTATCGTAGCTTAACTGCTTTTATTGTAGCTTAACTGCTTTATTGTAGCTTAACTGCCTTATTGTAACTTAACTGCTTTATCATAGCTTAACTGTTTTTATTGTAGCTTAACTGTTTTTATCATAGCTTAACTGCTCATATTGTAGCTTAACTGTTTTCATCGTAGCTTAACTGTTTTTATCGTAGATTAACTGCTTGTATCGTAGCGTAACTGTTTTTATCGTAGCTTAACTGTTTTTATCGTAGCTTAACTGCTTCATCGGAGTTTAACTGTTTTTATCGTATCTTAACTGTTTTTATCGTAGCTTAACTGTTTTTATCATAGCTTAACTGTTTTTGTCATAGCTTAACTGCTTTATCGTAGCTTAACTGCTTTTATTGTAGCTTAACTGCTTTATTGTAGCTTAACTGCCTTATTGTAACTTAACTGCTTTATCGTAGCTTAACTGTTTTTATTGTAGCTTAACTGCTTTTATAGTAGCTTAACTGCTTGTATCGTAGCTTAACTGCTTTATCGTAGCTTAACTGCTTTTATCGTAGCTTAACTGCTTTTATTGTAGCTTAACTGCTTGTATCGTAGCTTAACTGCTTTTATCGTAGCTTAACTGCTTGTATCGTAGCTTAACTGCTTTTATTGTAGCTTAACTGCTTTTATCGTAGCTTAACTGTTTTTATCGTAGCTTAACTGCTTTTATCGTAGCTTAACTTCTTTTATCGTAGCTTAACTGCTTTATCGTAGCTTAACTGCTTTATGGTAGCTTAACTGCTTTATCGTAGCTTAACTGCTTTTATCGTAGCTTAACTGCTTTTATTGTAGCTTAACTGCTTTTATCGTAGCTTAACTTCTTTTATCGTAGCTTAACTGCTTTATCGTAGCTTAACTGCTTTATCGTAGCTTAACTGCTTTATCGTAGCTTAACTGCTTTATCGTAGCTTAACTGCTTTTATTGTAGCTTAACTGCTTTTATTGTAGCTTAATTGCTTGTATCGTAGCTTAACTGTTTTTATCATAGCTTAACTGCTTTTATTGTAGCTTAACTGCTTTTAATGTAGCTTAACTGCTTGTATCGGAGCTTAACTGTTTTTATCGTAGCTCAACTGTTTTTATCCTAGTTTAACTGTTTTTATCATAGCTTAACTGCTTTATCGTAGCTTAACTGTTTTTATTGTAGCTCAACTGCTTTATTGTAGCTTAACTGCCTTATTGTAACTAACTGCTTTATCGTAGCTTAACTGTTTTTATTGTAGCTTAACTGTTTTTATCGTAGCTTAACTGCTTTTATCGTAGCTTAACTGCTTTTATCATAGCTTAACTGCTTTTATCGTAGCGTAACTGCTTTATCGTAGTTTAACTGCTTTATCGTAGCTTAACTGCTTTATCATAGCTTAACTGCTTTTATCGTAGCTTAACTGCTTGTATCGTAGCTTAACTGCTTTATCGTAGCTTAACTGCTTTTATCGTAGCTTAACTGCTTTTATTGTAGCTTAACTGCTTGTATCGTAGCTTAACTGCTTTTATCGTAGCTTAACTGCTTGTATCGTAGCTTAACTGCTTTTATTGTAGCTTAACTGCTTTTATCGTAGCTTAACTGTTTTTATCGTAGCTTAACTGCTTTTATCGTAGCTTAACTTCTTTTATCGTAGCTTAACTGCTTTATCGTAGCTTAACTGCTTTATCGTAGCTTAACTGCTGTATCGTAGCTTTACTGCTTTTATCGTAGCTTAACTGCTTTTATTGTAGCTTAACTGCTTTTATCGTAGCTTAACTTCTTTTATCGTAGCTTAACTGCTTTATCGTAGCTTAACTGCTTTATCGTAGCTTAACTGCTTTATCGTAGCTTAACTGCTTTTATTGTAGCTTAACTGCTTTTATTGTAGCTTAATTGCTTGTATCGTAGCTTAACTGTTTTTATCATAGCTTAACTGCTTTATCGTAGCTTAACTGCTTTATCGTAGCTTAACTGCTTGTATCGTAGCTTAACTGCTTTTATCGTAGCTTAACTGCTTTTATCGTAGCTTAACTGCTTTTATCGTAGCTTAACTGCTTTTAATGTAGCTTAACTGCTTGTATCGTAGCTTAACTGCTTGTATCGTAGCTTAACTGCTTTTATTTTAGCTTAACTGCTTTTATCGTAGTTTAACTGCTTTTGTCATAGCTTAACTGCTTTTATCGTAGCTTAACTTCTTTTTTCGTAGCTTAACTGCTTTATCGTAGCTTAACTGCTTTATCGTAGCTTAACTCCTTTTATCGTAGTTTAACTGCTTTTATTGTAGCTTAACTGCTTTTATTGTAGCTTAATTGCTTTTATCGTAGCTTAACTGTTTTTATCATAGCTTAACTGCTTTTATTGTAGCTTAACTGCTTTTAATGTAGCTTAACTGCTTGTATCAGAGCTTAACTGTTTTTATCGTAGCTCAACTGTTTTTATCGTAGCTTAACTGCTTTTATTGTAGCTTAACTGCTTTATTGTAGCTTAACTGCCTTATTGTAACTTAACTGCTTTTAATGTAGCTTAACTGCTTGTATCGGAGCTTAACTGTTTTTATCGTAGCTCAACTGTTTTTATCTTAGCTTAACTGCTTTTATTGTAACTTAACTGCTTTATTGTAGCTTAACTGCCTTATTGTAACTTAACTGCTTTTAAGGTAGCTTAACTGCTTGTATCGTAGCTTAACTGTTTTTATCATAGCTTAACTGCTTTTATTGTAGCTTAACTGCTTTTAATGTAGCTTAACTGCTTGTATCGTAGCTCAACTGCTTTATCGTAGCTTAACTGCTTGTATCGTAGCTTAACTGCTTTTATCGTAGCTTAACTTCTTTTATCGTAGCTTAACTGCTTTTATCGTAGCTTAACTGCTTTTAATGTAGCTTAACTGCTTGTATCGTAGCTTAACTGCTTTTATTTTAGCTTAACTGCTTTTATCGTAGCTTAACTGCTTTTGTCATAGCTTAACTGCTTTTATCGTAGCTTAACTTCTTTTTTCGTAGCTTAACTGCTTTATCGTAGCTTAACTTCTTTTTTCGTAGCTTAACTGCTTTATCGTAGCTTAACTGCTTTTATCGTAGCTTAACTGCTTGTATCGTAGCTTAACTGCTTTTATTGTAGCTTAACTGCTTTTATCGTAGCTTAACTGTTTTTATCGTAGCTTAACTGCTTTTATCGTAGCTTAACTTCTTTTATCGTAGCTTAACTGCTTTATCGTAGCTTAACTGCTTTATGGTAGCTTAACTGCTTTATCGTAGCTTAACTGCTTTTATCGTAGCTTAACTGCTTTTATTGTAGCTTAACTGCTTTTATCGTAGCTTAACTTCTTTTATCGTAGCTTAACTGCTTTATCGTAGCTTAACTGCTTTATCGTAGCTTAACTGCTTTATCGTAGCTTAACTGCTTTATCGTAGCTTAACTGCTTTTATTGTAGCTTAACTGCTTTTATTGTAGCTTAATTGCTTGTATCGTAGCTTAACTGTTTTTATCATAGCTTAACTGCTTTTATTGTAGCTTAACTGCTTTTAATGTAGCTTAACTGCTTGTATCGGAGCTTAACTGTTTTTATCGTAGCTCAACTGTTTTTATCCTAGTTTAACTGTTTTTATCATAGCTTAACTGCTTTATCGTAGCTTAACTGCTTTTATTGTAGCTCAACTGCTTTATTGTAGCTTAACTGCCTTATTGTAACTAACTGCTTTATCGTAGCTTAACTGTTTTTATTGTAGCTTAACTGTTTTTATCGTAGCTTAACTGCTTTTATCGTAGCTTAACTGCTTTTATCATAGCTTAACTGCTTTTATCGTAGCGTAACTGCTTTATCGTAGTTTAACTGCTTTATCGTAGCTTAACTGCTTTATCATAGCTTAACTGCTTTTATCGTAGCTTAACTGCTTGTATCGTAGCTTAACTGCTTTATCGTAGCTTAACTGCTTTTATCGTAGCTTAACTGCTTTTATTGTAGCTTAACTGCTTGTATCGTAGCTTAACTGCTTTTATCGTAGCTTAACTGCTTGTATCGTAGCTTAACTGCTTTTATTGTAGCTTAACTGCTTTTATCGTAGCTTAACTGTTTTTATCGTAGCTTAACTGCTTTTATCGTAGCTTAACTTCTTTTATCGTAGCTTAACTGCTTTATCGTAGCTTAACTGCTTTATCGTAGCTTAACTGCTGTATCGTAGCTTAACTGCTTTTATCGTAGCTTAACTGCTTTTATTGTAGCTTAACTGCTTTTATCGTAGCTTAACTTCTTTTATCGTAGCTTAACTGCTTTATCGTAGCTTAACTGCTTTATCGTAGCTTAACTGCTTTATCGTAGCTTAACTGCTTTTATTGTAGCTTAACTGCTTTTATTGTAGCTTAATTGCTTGTATCGTAGCTTAACTGTTTTTATCATAGCTTAACTGCTTTATCGTAGCTTAACTGCTTTATCGTAGCTTAACTGCTTGTATCGTAGCTTAACTGCTTTTATCGTAGCTTAACTGCTTTTATCGTAGCTTAACTGCTTTTATCGTAGCTTAACTGCTTTTAATGTAGCTTAACTGCTTGTATCGTAGCTTAACTGCTTGTATCGTAGCTTAACTGCTTTTATTTTAGCTTAACTGCTTTTATCGTAGCTTAACTGCTTTTGTCATAGCTTAACTGCTTTTATCGTAGCTTAACTTCTTTTTTCGTAGCTTAACTGCTTTATCGTAGCTTAACTGCTTTATCGTAGCTTAACTCCTTTTATCGTAGTTTAACTGCTTTTATTGTAGCTTAACTGCTTTTATTGTAGCTTAATTGCTTTTATCGTAGCTTAACTGTTTTTATCATAGCTTAACTGCTTTTATTGTAGCTTAACTGCTTTTAATGTAGCTTAACTGCTTGTATCAGAGCTTAACTGTTTTTATCGTAGCTCAACTGTTTTTATCGTAGCTTAACTGCTTTTATTGTAGCTTAACTGCTTTATTGTAGCTTAACTGCCTTATTGTAACTTAACTGCTTTTAATGTAGCTTAACTGCTTGTATCGGAGCTTAACTGTTTTTATCGTAGCTCAACTGTTTTTATCTTAGCTTAACTGCTTTTATTGTAGCTTAACTGCTTTATTGTAGCTTAACTGCCTTATTGTAACTTAACTGCTTTTAAGGTAGCTTAACTGCTTGTATCGTAGCTTAACTGTTTTTATCATAGCTTAACTGCTTTTATTGTAGCTTAACTGCTTTTAATGTAGCTTAACTGCTTGTATCGTAGCTCAACTGCTTTATCGTAGCTTAACTGCTTGTATCGTAGCTTAACTGCTTTTATCGTAGCTTAACTGCTTTTATCGTAGCTTAACTGCTTTTATCGTAGCTTAACTGCTTTTATCGTAGCTTAACTGCTTTTAATGTAGCTTAACTGCTTGTATCGTAGCTTAACTGCTTTTATTTTAGCTTAACTGCTTTTATCGTAGCTTAACTGCTTTTGTCATAGCTTAACTGCTTTTATCGTAGCTTAACTTCTTTTTTCGTAGCTTAACTGCTTTATCGTAGCTTAACTGCTTTATCGTAGCTTAACTCCTTTTATCGTAGTTTAACTGCTTTTATTGTAGCTTAACTGCTTTTATTGTAGCTTAATTGCTTTTATTGTAGCTTAACTGCTTTTATCGTAGCTTAACTGTTTTTATCGTAGCTTAACTGCTTTTATCGTAGCTTAACTTCTTTTATCGTAGCTTAACTGCTTTATCGTAGCTTAACTGCTTTATGGTAGCTTAACTGCTTTATCGTAGCTTAACTGCTTTTATCGTAGCTTAACTGCTTTTATTGTAGCTTAACTGCTTTTATCGTAGCTTAACTTCTTTTATCGTAGCTTAACTGCTTTATCGTTGCTTAACTGCTTTATCGTAGCTTAACTGCTTTATCGTAGCTTAACTGCTTTTATTGTAGCTTAACTGCTTTTATTGTAGCTTAATTGCTTGTATCGTAGCTTAACTGTTTTTATCATAGCTTAACTGCTTTTATTGTAGCTTAACTGCTTTTAATGTAGCTTAACTGCTTGTATCGGAGCTTAACTGTTTTTATCGTAGCTCAACTGTTTTTATCCTAGTTTAACTGTTTTTATCATAGCTTAACTGCTTTATCGTAGCTTAACTGCTTTTATTGTAGCTCAACTGCTTTATTGTAGCTTAACTGCCTTATTGTAACTAACTGCTTTATCGTAGCTTAACTGTTTTTATTGTAGCTTAACTGTTTTTATCGTAGCTTAACTGCTTTTATCGTAGCTTAACTGCTTTTATCATAGCTTAACTGCTTTTATCGTAGCGTAACTGCTTTATCGTAGTTTAACTGCTTTATCGTAGCTTAACTGCTTTATCATAGCTTAACTGCTTTTATCGTAGCTTAACTGCTTGTATCGTAGCTTAACTGCTTTATCGTAGCTTAACTGCTTTTATCGTAGCTTAACTGCTTTTATTGTAGCTTAACTGCTTGTATCGTAGCTTAACTGCTTTTATCGTAGCTTAACTGCTTGTATCGTAGCTTAACTGCTTTTATTGTAGCTTAACTGCTTTTATCGTAGCTTAACTGTTTTTATCGTAGCTTAACTGCTTTTATCGTAGCTTAACTTCTTTTATCGTAGCTTAACTGCTTTATCGTAGCTTAACTGCTTTATCGTAGCTTAACTGCTGTATCGTAGCTTAACTGCTTTTATCGTAGCTTAACTGCTTTTATTGTAGCTTAACTGCTTTTATCGTAGCTTAACTTCTTTTATCGTAGCTTAACTGCTTTATCGTAGCTTAACTGCTTTATCGTAGCTTAACTGCTTTATCGTAGCTTAACTGCTTTTATTGTAGCTTAACTGCTTTTATTGTAGCTTAATTGCTTGTATCGTAGCTTAACTGTTTTTATCATAGCTTAACTGCTTTATCGTAGCTTAACTGCTTTATCGTAGCTTAACTGCTTGTATCGTAGCTTAACTGCTTTTATCGTAGCTTAACTGCTTTTATCGTAGCTTAACTGCTTTTATCGTAGCTTAACTGCTTTTAATGTAGCTTAACTGCTTGTATCGTAGCTTAACTGCTTGTATCGTAGCTTAACTGCTTTTATTTTAGCTTAACTGCTTTTATCGTAGCTTAACTGCTTTTGTCATAGCTTAACTGCTTTTATCGTAGCTTAACTTCTTTTTTCGTAGCTTAACTGCTTTATCGTAGCTTAACTGCTTTATCGTAGCTTAACTCCTTTTATCGTAGTTTAACTGCTTTTATTGTAGCTTAACTGCTTTTATTGTAGCTTAATTGCTTTTATCGTAGCTTAACTGTTTTTATCATAGCTTAACTGCTTTTATTGTAGCTTAACTGCTTTTAATGTAGCTTAACTGCTTGTATCAGAGCTTAACTGTTTTTATCGTAGCTCAACTGTTTTTATCGTAGCTTAACTGCTTTTATTGTAGCTTAACTGCTTTATTGTAGCTTAACTGCCTTATTGTAACTTAACTGCTTTTAATGTAGCTTAACTGCTTGTATCGGAGCTTAACTGTTTTTATCGTAGCTCAACTGTTTTTATCTTAGCTTAACTGCTTTTATTGTAGCTTAACTGCTTTATTGTAGCTTAACTGCCTTATTGTAACTTAACTGCTTTTAAGGTAGCTTAACTGCTTGTATCGTAGCTTAACTGTTTTTATCATAGCTTAACTGCTTTTATTGTAGCTTAACTGCTTTTAATGTAGCTTAACTGCTTGTATCGTAGCTCAACTGCTTTATCGTAGCTTAACTGCTTGTATCGTAGCTTAACTGCTTTTATCGTAGCTTAACTGCTTTTATCGTAGCTTAACTGCTTTTATCGTAGCTTAACTGCTTTTATCGTAGCTTAACTGCTTTTAATGTAGCTTAACTGCTTGTATCGTAGCTTAACTGCTTTTATTTTAGCTTAACTGCTTTTATCGTAGCTTAACTGCTTTTGTCATAGCTTAACTGCTTTTATCGTAGCTTAACTTCTTTTTTCGTAGCTTAACTGCTTTATCGTAGCTTAACTGCTTTATCGTAGCTTAACTCCTTTTATCGTAGTTTAACTGCTTTTATTGTAGCTTAACTGCTTTTATTGTAGCTTAATTGCTTTTATCGTAGCTTAACTGTTTTTATCATAGCTTAACTGCTTTTATTGTAGCTTAACTGCTTTTAATGTAGCTTAACTGCTTGTATCAGAGCTTAACTGTTTTTATCGTAGCTCAACTGTTTTTATCGTAGCTTAACTGCTTTTATTGTAGCTTAACTGCTTTATTGTAGCTTAACTGCCTTATTGTAACTTAACTGCTTTTAATGTAGCTTAACTGCTTGTATCGGAGCTTAACTGTTTTTATCGTAGCTCAACTGTTTTTATCTTAGCTTAACTGCTTTTATTGTAGCTTAACTGCTTTATTGTAGCTTAACTGCCTTATTGTAACTTAACTGCTTTTAAGGTAGCTTAACTGCTTGTATCGTAGCTTAACTGTTTTTATCATAGCTTAACTGCTTTTATTGTAGCTTAACTGCTTTTAATGTAGCTTAACTGCTTGTATCGTAGCTCAACTGTTTTTATTGTAGCTTAACTGTTTTTATCATAGATTAACTGCTTGTATCGTAGCGTAACTGTTTTTATCGTAGCTTAATTGCTTTATCGTTGTTTAACTGCTTGTATCGTAGCTTAACTGCTTGTATCGTAGCTTAACTGCTTTATCGTAGCTTAACTGCTTGTATCGTAGCTTAACTGTTTTTATCGTAGCTTAACTGCTTTATCGTAGCTTAACTGCTTGTATCGTAGCTTAACTGCTTTATCGTAGTTTAACTGCTTGTATCGTAGCTTAGCTGCTTTATCGTAGCTTAACTGCTTGTATCGTAGCTTAGCTGCTTTATCGTAGCTTAACTGCTTGTATCGTAGCTTAACTGCTTTATTGTAGCTTAACTGCTTTATCGGAGCTTAACTGCGACACGTGCTGTTGCTGTAGTCCGAGTCCAGCAGAATGGGAGCTGTTGTATGGGAGTGCAACGCAACTGCTCGTTGGCCCAGCGCTAAAGCGTGTGATGGAAAACAGCTTCAGGACTGTGAACACTGCAGCCTGATAGGACGAGTTCAGCGGAAGGACTTTGTGGAGCTTACGGTACCGTGCGTCAATATGCGTCATTTAGGTCACCATCAACCCGGAAGTACGTCTTGTCCACATGGTCTACACTGATTTAACGAAGTCTTAGCATCAAATACGTTGCCTCTGTGAAACTGCAGACCCTCTGCTCACAGTGAGCCGCTGTTCTGCTCATCGTCCTGACTGAAGAGCAACTTCCGGCAAAACGCAGAACAACAACCTGGAAATTGCTTGTGTCTTACAAAAGAAGTGTGATCTAAAAACCAAAGTGTATTTTAGAGTTTAGAAAAGCGTTTCAGCGTCCTGGACTTTACCTCCTGTCATCAGCATCCTGTAGCCTCATCCCCTTATTGGTACACATATATTCCTCCCCTCTTTCAAAGTCCTACTCCTTGTTTACCTCATTCTCTCCTCTTCCCTGCTTATGGTGCTGCGTGTCATTAAGCCTGCGCCTGCCCGCCTAGTCGCTAAAACATGTAAAATAGCCTCCATTTTCTGAGAGATTTGTTTGTGGCATTAATAGTCCTTAGTTTTCCACATCGTTTCCCAGCAGCGAGAGACATTAGAAAGAGAACTGAGCTGCAACACATCTCCTCTCTCATCCCTGCCTCATCTGTCAAGAGGAGGAGAAAATGGAGGGAGAGCAAGAAATGTGGGCGTGAGAAAGAGAGAGGGAGAGAGGAAATGGGAAAGAGAATGAGAATACGAGCGGAGCGCTTACATTTTCAGGCCAGCTCCTCATTCCAGCCCTCCCTTCTTTCCAGGCCTTCCGTGCCCCCCACCCCCAGCTAATCACAGTTGTTCTCGGTAAGAGAAGCTGTTAACGGCTTGGTGGGTTAAGAATGGCCCCTGCGCTCTCCAACGCTAATCGGACTGTTACGACTGAGAAGCTTTGCATTATGCAAATCACTGGCCGGGAACAGGTGACATTTGTAGAGGAGCACTGCACCATGTGGTGAGCGGGGCGACAGGGTGGATGGAGTCTGGCTGATTTAGACATTAGTCCCTGTCACCATGTAACTGGCCCACAGCTCATCTGCATATAGAGACACACACAGGCAGACCGAAGTACACACACGCTACCTTAGACACACGCACACACACACACACACACCTAAGCATGTGCACAAGCATTCAGATGTGCAGGCATCTGTCATGCACACGCACCAACATGTTCTGATGTTTCCTTCCTTCTTTTTACTGGTCTACATCCTGCTCGTGGTTGCAGGGGGCTCACACCAGCGGGTATCTATCTGCACAGCGCTGCAGCGTATCCTGGGGGGGCGCACAGCACAGCAAGGCTGAGTCTCTACTTCTGAGTCGTCAGATATGCTCGTTTTAGGAACCAGCAACGGCAGGAACACGCAAACTGCACAGAAGGGCTCGAACTGAACCCGAGAGCCCCTGTGAGGAAGACGTCGTAATCCACCATCATGCTCAAACTGTGATGGGGATACCCCGGCAGTGCACCTGCTGGAGCGTCCACCACATGAGGCCGAGTCCTTACCGCAGCAGCCTGGGTTCGAATCCAGCCCGGGCCCTTCGCTGCATGTTACCCCCCTCCCCTGCCTTTCCTGTCTCTCTCTACTATCACCATCTAATAAAGGCGGGAAATGCCCCCCCCGACAAAATGTAAATCCTGATACATGAATACTCAAAATCAGAGAATAATGGTTTTCACCTACCCCTCTTGCTAACAAGGTCAGCATCAGGAACATGCCCCCTGAGCTGAGGCAAAGCCAGCGCCTCTGACAGGGGACATTCATGCAGGGCAAACATTCACTGACCAACACTTGACCCTTCTGATCGTCCTGCTCTTTACGTTAACATGCTGCCCATACAGTGCCTCAGACATTAAGGAAAAACTATCAAGGAGATATATATATACTATATATATATGATTTATCTTTCAGTATCATGATTGCTTTATCAGGACAAATTTATCAGGACAAATTCTGAAATTTAAGTTCTGAAGTGCAGTCAAACATTTTGGTTTCCTCGTCCCACCTACAAGTATGATGTACAGCATGTTCAGGTAGAAAATTCCTACGCCCTGCTTATCGTGTTTAGAAAGCACGTCAGGACACAGCGCCGTTGCTCCACACAACCTCTGCGTTGCTTTGTTTATTCAGACCGACACAGCGCCACAGGCAGACCCGATCAAACAACCCAGAGCCCGCAGGCATCACCAATCGAAGGCAGGGGAAGCTGAGGCCCAGGAATGTCTGGGGCCCATGTAGGAGCTGCATGAAGCCGCGGGGCGTCTCGCCATGCTGAGGGAATGGCTAAGGTTGTGTCACCAGCTGTGTGTGGCGGAGCTGACACCTTCCGCAGACGACTGGAGCACCACCGAGTGCCATCGCTGAGGAGGTAGGTGGCTGGGCCCAGCTGACGGGTGACTTGGAGAGGAGAGGACCAGTATGAAGCCATTTTATTGTCCCTGTGGGGCCTGCGGACCCTGACCCAGTCTGACGCATTGATGTCTGGCACCCTGGTTCGTTTTGACTGGTCAAACCATTGCTTCATCCGTGTCTGCTGAGGAGTGACTGAGGCTCTGACCCCAGAGGGAGGTGCCTGGGGTGTGGAGGGGCAGAGCCTGTCAAGGGGCATGCACAGTTCCCGGCCCAGCACGAGCGAGGCTGGGGAGACGCCTGTGGTCGAGTGCTGTGTGGCCCAATAGTGCAACAGAGTGTGACGGATGGCCTGCGTGAAAGAGCACCCTTGGGCCATGTGTGCTCTGAGGCCGTTCTTCAGTGACTGGTGAAAACGTTCAACGCCGCCATTGGCCTGGGGGTGGTAGTACGCAGTGCGTATATGACGGATGCCCTTGCTTTCAAGATAAGCAGTGAACTCAGCAGAGACCAGCTGAGGGCCGTTGTCAGTGGTGATGGTCTTTGGGAGGCCCCAGCGAGAGAAGAGAGAGTCCAGGAAGTCGATGATGACCTGTGAGGTCACAGTGCCAGAAGTGGTGAGTTCAGGCCATTTTGAGTGTAGATCGTAGGCGACCACCATGAAGCGTTGGTGGTGGGGAACTCCATGGATCTCACCACAAATGTCCAACTGCAGGTGTTCCCAGGGCTGAGAGGGCCAGGCGAGAGGTTGCAGGGGTGGGGGAGCCTGGTGGCCAGTCTTGCCACTCACAAGGCAGGCAGAACAGTCCTTCACCAGAGCCTCAATATCTCTGTCTATCCCCGACCACCACACCAGGTCTCGGCAGTGCTGTTTCAGTTTCACAATGCCCAGGTGGCCTTCATGCGCCATATTCAAAACACGCGCACGGAGAGCAGCTGGGACCACTGTGCAAAACCCTCGTGCCATGCAGGTGTCGTTCCAGCAGGAGAGCTCCTGTCTGACTTGGGAGAACGCAGCCAGCTCCTCTGGGACCTTGTGAGGCCAGCCATTCTGGATGTAGGTGCAGAGCCGGGAGAGGACAGGGTCCTGTTCAGAGGCTGCCCTCAGCTCCTGCAGAGAGACAGTGGCCTGAAGGGGGGTGTGTAGCATTTGGACAACGTCCTTTTCCACACAGTCAGTGTCCGTCTGTGGAGCTGGGATGGAGATAGAGCGAGAGAGCAGGTCGGCGACAACATTGTCTCTGCCTGGGGTGAACTGCAGGCTGAAAAGACCAGGGCTGCGAAGGCCATGTTGAGGCGCTTGTCGTGGATTTCACTGGTGGGCCCGTGTACCACTATATCATCCAGATAAATGGCCACGCCCAGTATGCCAGCCAGCACGGAGACCATGATTTTCTGGAAGCAGCTAGGGGCGGAGCTGAGACCGAAAGGCATCCTGGTGTAGTGAAACACTCCTGCTTGTGTCACAAAGGCTGTGAGGTTTCGGCTGCTGGGGTGGAGGGGCACCTGTAAGTACCCCTGTCTGAGGTCGAGCTTGGAGAACACCTCAGAGCCATAGAACTGAGCAGTGAGTTCTTCTGAGGTGGGCAGTGGATACTTATCAGGGACCACTACCTTATTTACTGCACGTAGATCGACGCAGACACGCAGGCCCCCCGTCTTCTTCTTAAGCACCACGAGGTTTGAGACCCAGGGTGACGCGTCCACCGGTTCAATGATGCCAGCTTCCAGCAGTTGTTGCAGCTTGGCAGAGAGCCCATCACGAAGAGCCAACGGGATGCGGCGCAGTGGTTGGATGACAGGTTTCATAGCAGGGTTGAGGAGAGGTTGATGGGCGAAGGCGGAGAGGCAGCCCAGCCCCACAAACAGTGATGGTCACTTCTGCTGCCACGGCGTGGCAAGAGTCAGGATTGCTGCCCCCTTGTGTCTAAGAGGGAGAACCCCAGAACGGAGAACAGGTCCAGGCCCATCAGGTTGGCCCCACGGCGTGCCACATGAAAAACTGCATTGGGCACCAGCTTGGTTCCATGGCGGACAGTAACTTGGAGGGAGCCAACCAGATCGATTTTGGAGTCATCATACCCACAGAGGACAGCTGAGGGTGCAGACAGTGGCAGTGAACTGAAAAATTGACTGTAGGTATCAACATTCAGGAGAGACACACCTGCACCGGTGTCCAACAGCAGGGGGATGCACACATCATTAATGTTGACTGTGCATGATTTGAATGACACTGGCCCAGAGCTCACCTTGTGAATGATGGCGGTTGAAGACTGGGGGGTGTGGCCCTCTGACCCAGCCGACAGACGTTGGCAAAGTGATTTTGCTTATCGCAGCTACGGCATGTCAGGCAAGGGGCAGGAGAGTTCTGAGCCCTTGAAGCATGAGACCGAGATCCACAGTTACCACAGGACTGTTGAGGGCGGGGCCGAGAACGCTGTCGTTGCAGTTGCAGGACGTCCTCAGTGGAGTCGGCGCCCGCCTCGCTCTGGCTGGGTTGCGTCCCGGGGGGCAGCCGTGAGTAGAGGGAGAAGTCGTTGGCAGTTTGACTGGAGGTGGCCACTTGCTGTGTATTTAGCATAGCAGCACACTCAGCTGCTCTCTCAACTTGTAGTATCATGGTAATTGCTCTGGACAGCAGCAGATCGTCTTTTTCCAGCAGGAGAGTCTCCCGCACCTTTGCGTTGTTGGTGTGTTCGATTAGCTGGTCGCGAACCATCTCGTCCTGAAGCGCGCCAAGCTTGCATGAGCTAGCTAGCCCTCGCAAATCAGCTACATACTGCTGCACAGACTCACCAGGCAGTTGGTGTCGCTGATGGAATAAAAATCGCCGAAGGAGGGCACTCTGTGGAGCAGCGAAATGGGTTTTCAGAAGTCTCACAGCTTCGTCAAAGTTTTTGAAGTTCCCCAGAGTCCCGAGCACACGATGATCCTCTGCTCCCAAGCAGTGTAGCAACAGAGCCGTCTTCCTAGCCTGGCTCACGTCGTCGAGCCCTGAGGCTATGAGGTAATTTTCAAAATTATGTAGCCAGCGAGTCCATGGTACCGGAGGCTCGCCAGATAATGCCAGGAAGGGGGCAGGTGGTGGGAGAGAGATATCAGCCATCCTCGTCGCCAATATTGTGTTTAGAAATCACGTCAGGACACAGCACTGTCGCTCGACACAAACGCTACGTTGCATTCTTTATTTAGACTGACACAGCATCACAGGCAGACCCGATCAAACAACCCAGAGCCCGCAGCCATCACCAATCGATCCCAACACAATAGAACAGCACCAAATCAAATGCAGCACTGTCGATGTGTGCAGACATAACACTGCTCTCTAGACTTCATTAAATTTAGTCTTTTTTACCCTTAAATCATGTCAAAAACGTGCCAAAACCAGTACCCAGTCCAGAAGGATACATGAACACGTGTGAAACTTGAGGTTTTACCGGTTCTGCTTTAAAGCCCTGCACTCAGTCGGCTCGAGCTGCTTTTCAGAGTGGTCCACTGTGTCAGTAATACAGTAACCACTGACCAGAAGAACCAGGTCGGCAGTTCAACAGTTTGCCAGTGTACCGACCAGTGAGTCAGTGTCGGCGTGTCCAAGTTGTTTTCTGCCCCTGCCTGCTAAATCATACTGGAGCAGGCAGAAAGCTTGGTTCACATCAGGGCTCTTGTTTGCCCCGATGTACCGCTCCTAACTCTACTTCCCTGCACATCCGTGCCTGAACCATACCGCCACCCTACCATAATGCTCTTTTCTGCATGTAGTCAGCAGGGCTCCTGCTTGAGAAGGTCCAACGTGTCATGTTTCTGAAACTCTATTGATGTTTGGGTTTCCAAAGAGTTGAATCTTAGATGGAAACAAGCAACCAACTCTATTTGTGTAGTCAGTACATATGGATAAGCAAGTTATGTCATGTGTTTGGTAATAAGTATTGTAGGTGACTGGGGTACTGTCTGTGATTAATAAGAACTGTGGGTGACTGGGGGTACTGTCTGTGATTGATAAGAACTGTGGGTGACTTGGGGTACTGTCTGTGATTTATAAAAACTGTGGGTGACTGGAGGTACTGTCTGTGATTAATAAGTATTGTGGTTGACTGGGGGTACTGTCTGTGATTAATAAGTATTGTGGCTGACTGGGGGTACTGTCTGTCATTAGTAAGTACTGTGGGGGACTGGGGAGACTGTCTGTGATTAATAAGTACTGTGGGTTACTGGGGGTACTGTCTGATATTAATAAGTAATGTGGGCAACTGCGGTACTGTCGGTGATTAATAAGAACTGTGTGTGATTGGGGGTATTGTCTGTGATTAATAAGTACTGTGGTTGACTGGGGGTACTGTCTGTGATTAATAAGTACTGTGGGTGACAGGGGTAATGTCTGTGATTAATACGTATTGTGGGTGACTGGGGTACTGCCTGTGATAAATAAGTACTGTGGGTGTCTAGGGGTACTGTCTGTGATTAGTAAGTACTGTGGGTGACTGGGGTACTGCCTGTGATAAATAAGTACTGTGGGTGTCTAGGGGTACTGTCTGTGATTAATAGGTATTGTGGGGGACTGGGGGGACTTACTGTGATTAATAAGTACTATGGGTGACTGGGGGTACTGTCTGTGATTAGTAAGTACTGTGGGTGACTGGGGTACTGCCTGTGATAAATAAGTACTGTGGGTGACTGGGGTACTGCCTGTGATAAATAAGTACTGTGGGTGTCTAGGGGTACTGTCTGTGATTAATAGGTATTGTGGGGACTGGGGGTACTGTCTGTGATTAATAAATATTGGGGGTGACTGGGGGTACTGTCTGTGATTAATAAGTACTGTGGGGGACTGGGGGGACTTACTGTGATTAATAAGTACTATGGATGACTGGGGGTACTGTCTTTGATTAATAAGTACTATGGGTGACTGGGGTACTGACTGTGATTAGTACGTACTGTGGGTGATGGGGTACTGTCCGTGCTTAAGAAGTACTGTGGGCGACTGGGCGTACTGTCTGTGATTAATAAGTATTGTGGGGACTGGGGGTACTGTCTGCCATTAATAAGTACTGTGGGTGACTGGGGGTACTGTCTGTGATTAGTAAGTACTGTGGGTGACTGGGGCACTGTCTGTGATTAGTACGTACTGTGGGTGATGGGGTACTGTCTGTGCTTAAGAAGTACTGTGGGCGACTGGGCATACTGTCTGTGATTAATAAGTATTGTGGGGACTGGGGGTACTGTCTGTCATTAATAAGTACTGTGGGTGACTGGGGGTACTGTCTGTGATTAGTAAGTACTGTGGGTGACTGGGGTACTGCCTGTAATTAATAAAATGTGTGGGTGAGTGGGGGTACTGTCTGTGATAAATAAGTACTGTGGGTGTCTAGGGGTACTGTCTGTAATTAATAGGTATTGTGGGGACTGGGGGTACTGTCTGTGATTAATAAATAATAGGGGTGACTGGGGGTACTGTCTGTGATTAATAAGTATTGTGGGTGACTGGGATACTGTCTTTGATTAATAAGTATTGTGGGTGACTGGGGGTACTGTCTGTGATTAGTAAGTACTGTGGGTGACTGGGGTACTGCCTGTGATAAATAAGTACTGTGGGTGTCTAGGGGTACTGCCTGTGATTAATAGGTATTGTGGGGACTGGGGGTACTGTCTGTGATTAATAAGGACTGTGGGTGTCCGCGGTGGCGTAGCGGTCTAAGCATCGGCTTGGTGTCGATGCAGTTGCCCACTGGGGACTGGGGTTCGCGCCCCGGTCTCGTCAGATCCGACTATGGCCGGACTCGATGAAGCAGCAATCATTGGCAACGCTGTCTTCGGGAGGGGGGCGGAGTCGGCTTGTGCTCGTCATGTGAATGCGTCTCTGTGTGTGTCGGAAAAACAGTGGTTCGGCTTGGATTCGCCTTGTCACGAAAGTGGGGAGGCGCTTTCCTTCGAGACTGCCGGCCGGAGAGATGCAGTTGGCGAACGCATGCAATACGAGGGTGGGTGTTTGAATTAAAATAGGGATCAATTGGCCACTAAATTGGGAGAAAAAAAGGGAAAAATCAGAAATAAATTTATAAAAAAAAAAAATAAGGACTGTGGGTGACTGGGGGTACTGTATGTGATTAATAAGTACTGTGGGTGACTGGGGGTACTGTCTGTGGGTAATAAGTATTGTGGGGACTGGGGTTACTGCCTTTGACTAATAAGTACTGTGGGGGACTGGTGGTACTGTCTGTGGTTATTAAGTGCTGTGGCGGGCTGGTGGTACTGTCTGTGGTTAATAAGTGCTGTGGGGGACTGGGGGTGCTGTCTGTGATTAGTACGTACTTTGGGTGAGTAGGGGTACTTTCTGTGATTAGTACGTACTGTGGGTAAGTGGGGTACTGTCTGTGATTAGTACGTACTGTGGGTGAGTAGGGGTACTGTCTGTGATTAGTACATACTGTGGATTACTGACGGTACTGTCTGTGATTAGTACGTACTGTGGGTGAGTGGGGGTACTGTGTGTGATTAGTACGTACTGTGGGTGAGTAGGGGTACTGTCTGTGATTAGTACGTACTGTGGGTGACTGGGGTGCTGTCTGTGATTAGTAAGAACTGTGGGTGAGTGGGGGTACTGTCTGTGATTAGTACGTACTGTGGGTGAGTGGGGGTACTGTCTGTGATTAATACGTACTGTGGGTGACTGACGGTACTGTCTGTGACTAGTACGTACTGTGGGTGAGTGGGGGTGCTGTCTGTGATTAGTACGTACTGTGGGTGAGTAGGGGTACTGTCTGTGATTAGTACGTACTGTGGGTGACTGACGGTACTGTCTGTGATTAATAAGTACTGTGGGTGAGTAGGGGTACTGTGTGTGATTAGTACGTACTGTGGGTGACTGACGGTACTGTCTGTGATTAATAAGTACTGTGGGTGAGTGGGGCTAAGGTCTATGATTAGTACGTACTGTGGGTAACTGGGGGTACTGTCTGTGATTAGTACGTACTGTGGGTGAGTGGGGGTACTGTCTGTGATTAGTACATACTGTGGGTGAGTGGTGGTACTGTCTGTGATTAGTACGTACTGTGGGTGAGTAGGGGTACTGTCTGTGATTAGTACGTACTGTGGGTGACTGGGGTACTGTCTGTGATTAGTACGTACTGTGGGTGAGTGGGGGTGCTGTCTGTGATTAGTACGTACTGTGGGTGAGTAGGGGTACTTTCTGTGATTAGTACGTACTGTGGGTAAGTGGGGTACTGTCTGTGATTAGTACGTACTGTGGGTGAGTAGGGGTACTGTCTATGATTAGTACGTACTGTGGGTGAGTGGGGATACTGTCTGTGATTAGTACGTACTGTGGATTACTGACGGTACTGTCTGTGATTAGTACGTACTGTGGGTGAGTGGGGGTACTGTGTGTGATTAGTACGTACTATGGGTGAGTAGTGGTACTGTCTGTGATTAGTACGTACTGTGGGTGACTGGGGTGCTGTCTGTGAATATAAGAACTGTGGTTGAGTGGGGGTACTGTCTGTGATTAGTACGTACTGTGGGTGAGTGGGGGTACTGTCTGTGATTAATACGTACTGTGGGTGACTGACGGTACTGTCTGTGACTAGTACGTACTGTGGGTGAGTGGGGCTAAGGTCTATGATTAGCACGTACTGTGGGTAACTGGGGGTACTGTCTGTGATTAGTACGTACTGTGGGTGAGTGGGGGTACTGTCTGTGATTAGTACATACTGTGGGTGAGTGGTGGTACTGTCTGTGATTAGTACTTACTGTGGGTGAGTAGGGGTACTGTCTGTGATTAGTACGTACTGTGGGTGACTGGGGTACTGTCTGTGATTAGTACGTACTGTGGGTGAGTGGGGGTGCTGTCTGTGATTAGTACGTACTGTGGGTGAGTAGGGGTACTTTCTGTGATTAGTACGTACTGTGGGTAAGTGGGGTACTGTCTGTGATTAGTACGTACTATGGGTGAGTAGGGGTACTGTCTATGATTAGTACGTACTGTGGGTGAGTGGGGATACTGTCTGTGATTAGTACGTACTGTGGATTACTGACGGTACTGTCTGTGATTAGTACGTACTGTGGGTGAGTGGGGGTACTGTGTGTGATTAGTACGTACTATGGGTGAGTAGTGGTACTGTCTGTGATTAGTACGTACTGTGGGTGACTGGCGTGCTGTCTGTGAATATAAGAACTGTGGTTGAGTGGGGGTACTGTCTGTGATTAGTACGTACTGTGGGTGAGTGGGGGTACTGTCTGTGATTAATACGTACTGTGGGTGACTGACGGTACTGTCTGTGACTAGTACGTACCGTGGGTGAGTGGGGGTACTGTCTGTGATTAGTACGTACTGTGGGTGAGTAGGGGTACTGTCTGTGATTAGTACGTACTGTGGGTGAGCAGGGGTACTGTCTGTGATTAGTACGTACTGTGGGTGACTGACAGTACTGTCTGTGATTAATAAGTACTGTGGGTGAGTGGGGCTAAGGCCTGTGATTAGTACGTACTGTGGGTGAGTGGGGGTACTGTCTGTGATTAGTACGTACTGTGGGTGAGTGGTGGTACTGTCCGTGATTAGTACTTACTGTGGGTGAGTGTGGGTACTGTCTGTGATTAGTACGTACTGTGGGTGAGTAGGAGTACTGTCTGTGATTAGTACGTACTGTCGGTGAGTGGGGGTACTGTCTGTGATTAGTACATACTGTGGGTGAGTAGGGGTACTGTCTGTGATTAGTACGTACTGTGGGTGACTGGGGTACTGTCTGTGATTAGTACGTACTGTGGGTGACTGGGGGTACTGTCTGTTATTAGTACGTACTATGGGTGACTGGGGGTACTGTCTGTGATTAGTACGTACTCTGGGTGACTGATGGTACAGTCTGTGATTAGTAAGTACTGTGGGTGAGTGGGGCTAAGGTCTGTGATTAGTACGTACTGTGGGTGAGTGGTGGTACTGTCTGTGATTAGTACTTACTGTGGGTGAGTGGTGGTACTGTCTGTGATTAATACTTACTGTGGGTGAGTGGGGGTACTGTCAGTGATTAGTACGTACTGTGGGTGAGTAGGGGTACTGTCTGTGATTAGTACGTACTGTGGGTGAGTGGTGGTACTGTCTGTGATTAGTACTTACTGTGGGTGAGTAGGGGTACTGTCTGTGATTAGTACGTACTGTGGGTGACTGGGGTACTGTCTGTGATTAGTACGTACTGTGGGTGAGTGGGGGTGCTGTCTGTGATTAGTACGTACTGTGGGTGAGTAGGGGTACTTTCTGTGATTAGTACGTACTGTGGGTAAGTGGGGTACTGTCTGTGATTAGTACGTACTATGGGTGAGTAGGGGTACTGTCTATGATTAGTACGTACTGTGGGTGAGTGGGGATACTGTCTGTGATTAGTACGTACTGTGGATTACTGACGGTACTGTCTGTGATTAGTACGTACTGTGGGTGAGTGGGGGTACTGTGTGTGATTAGTACGTACTATGGGTGAGTAGTGGTACTGTCTGTGATTAGTACGTACTGTGGGTGACTGGCGTGCTGTCTGTGAATATAAGAACTGTGGTTGAGTGGGGGTACTGTCTGTGATTAGTACGTACTGTGGGTGAGTGGGGGTACTGTCTGTGATTAATACGTACTGTGGGTGACTGACGGTACTGTCTGTGACTAGTACGTACCGTGGGTGAGTGGGGGTACTGTCTGTGATTAGTACGTACTGTGGGTGAGTAGGGGTACTGTCTGTGATTAGTACGTACTGTGGGTGACTGGGGTACAGTCTGTGATTAGTACGTACTGTGGGTGAGTGGGGGTACTGTCTGTGATTAGTACGTACTGTGGGTGACTGGGGGTACAGTCTGTGACTAGTACGTACTGTGGGTGAGCAGGGGTACTGTCTGTGATTAGTACGTACTGTGGGTGACTGACAGTACTGTCTGTGATTAATAAGTACTGTGGGTGAGTGGGGCTAAGGCCTGTGATTAGTACGTACTGTGGGTGAGTGGGGGTACTGTCTGTGATTAGTACGTACTGTGGGTGAGTGGTGGTACTGTCCGTGATTAGTACTTACTGTGGGTGAGTGTGGGTACTGTCTGTGATTAGTACGTACTGTGGGTGAGTAGGAGTACTGTCTGTGATTAGTACGTACTGTCGGTGAGTGGGGGTACTGTCTGTGATTAGTACATACTGTGGGTGAGTAGGGGTACTGTCTGTGATTAGTACGTACTGTGGGTGACTGGGGTACTGTCTGTGATTAGTACGTACTGTGGGTGACTGGGGGTACTGTCTGTTATTAGTACGTACTATGGGTGACTGGGGGTACTGTCTGTGATTAGTACGTACTCTGGGTGACTGATGGTACAGTCTGTGATTAGTAAGTACTGTGGGTGAGTGGGGCTAAGGTCTGTGATTAGTACGTACTGTGGGTGAGTGGTGGTACTGTCTGTGATTAGTACTTACTGTGGGTGAGTGGTGGTACTGTCTGTGATTAATACTTACTGTGGGTGAGTGGGGGTACTGTCAGTGATTAGTACGTACTGTGGGTGAGTAGGGGTACTGTCTGTGATTAGTACGTACTGTGGGTGAGTGGTGGTACTGTCTGTGATTAGTACTTACTGTGGGTGAGTAGGGGTACTGTCTGTAATTAGTACGTACTGTGGGTGAGTGGTGGTACTGTCTGTGATTAGTACTTACTGTGAGTGAGTGGTGGTACTGTCTGTGATTAGTACTTATTGTGGGTGAGTGGTGGTACTGTCTGTGATTAGTACGTACTGTGCGTGAGTAGTGGTACTGTCTGTGATTAGTACGTACTGTGGGTGAGTGGGGGTACTGTCTGTGATTAGTACTTACTGTGGGTGAGTGGTGGTACTGTCTGTGATTAGTACGTACTGTGGTGTGAGTGGGGGTACTGTCTGTGATTAGTACTTACTGTGGGTGAGTGGTGGTACTGTCTGTGATTAGTACGTACTGTGGGTGAGTGGGGGTACTGTCTGTGATTAGTACGTACTGTGGGTGAGTGGTGGTACTGTCTGTGATTAGTACGTACTGTGGGTGAGTAGGGGTACTGTCTGTGATTAGTACGTACTGTGGGTGACTGGGGTACTGTCTGTGATTAGTACGTACTGTGGGTGAGTGGGGGTACTGTCTGTGATTAGTACGTACTGTGGGTGACTGGGGGTACTGTCTGTGACTAGTACGTACTGTGGGTGAGCAGGGGTACTGTCTGTGATTAGGATGTACTGTGGGTGACTGACGGTACTGTCTGTGATTAATAAGTACTGTGGGTGAGTGGGGCTAAGGCCTATGATTAGTACGTACTGTGGGTAACTGGGGGTACTGTCTGTGATTAGTATGTACTGTGGGTGAGTGGTGGTACTGTCCGTGATTAGTACTTACTGTGGGTGAGTGGGGGTACTGTCTGTGATTAGTACGTACTGTGGGTGAGTAGGGGTACTGTCTGTGATTAGTACATACTGTGGGTGAGTGGTGGTACTGTCTGTGATTAGTACGTACTGTGGGTGAGTAGGGGTACTGTCTGTGATTAGTACGTACTGTGGGTGACTGGTGTACTGTCTGTGATTAGTACGTACTGTGGGTGAGTGGGGGTGCTGTCTGTGATTAGTACGTACTGTGGGTGAGTAGGGGTACTTTCTGTGATTAGTACGTACTGTGGGTAAGTGGGGTACTGTCTGTGATTAGTACGTACTGTGGGTGAGTAGGGGTACTATCTATGATTAGTACGTACTGTGGGTGAGTGGGGATACTGTCTGTGATTAGTACGTACTGTGGATTACTGACGGTACTGTCTGTGATTAGTACGTACTGTGGGTGAGTGGGGGTACTGTGTGTGATTAGTACGTACTATGGGTGAGTAGTGGTACTGTCTGTGATTAGTACGTACTGTGGGTGACTGGGGTGCTGTCTGTGAATAATAAGTATTGTGGCTGACTGGGCGTACTGTCTGTCATTAGTAAGAACTGTGTGTGATTGGGGGTATTGTCTGTGATTAATAAGTACTGTGGTTGACTGGGGGTACTGTCTGTGATTAATAAGTACTGTGGGTGACAGGGGTAATGTCTGTGATTAATACGTATTGTGGGTGACTGGGGTACTGCCTGTGATAAATAAGTACTGTGGGTGTCTAGGGGTACTGTCTGTGATTAGTAAGTACTGTGGGTGACTGGGGTACTGCCTGTGATAAATAAGTACTGTGGGTGTCTAGGGGTACTGTCTGTGATTAATAGGTATTGTGGGGGACTGGGGGGACTTACTGTGATTAATAAGTACTATGGGTGACTGGGGGTACTGTCTGTGATTAGTAAGTACTGTGGGTGACTGGGGTACTGCCTGTGATAAATAAGTACTGTGGGTGACTGGGGTACTGCCTGTGATAAATAAGTACTGTGGGTGTCTAGGGGTACTGTCTGTGATTAATAGGTATTGTGGGGACTGGGGGTACTGTCTGTGATTAATAAATATTGGGGGTGACTGGGGGTACTGTCTGTGATTAATAAGTACTGTGGGGGACTGGGGGGACTTACTGTGATTAATAAGTACTATGGATGACTGGGGGTACTGTCTTTGATTAATAAGTACTATGGGTGACTGGGGTACTGACTGTGATTAGTACGTACTGTGGGTGATGGGGTACTGTCCGTGCTTAAGAAGTACTGTGGGCGACTGGGCGTACTGTCTGTGATTAATAAGTATTTTTGGGACTGGGGGTACTGTCTGCCATTAATAAGTACTGTGGGTGACTGGGGGTACTGTCTGTGATTAGTAAGTACTGTGGGTGACTGGGGCACTGTCTGTGATTAGTACGTACTGTGGGTGATGGGGTACTGTCTGTGCTTAAGAAGTACTGTGGGCGACTGGGCATACTGTCTGTGATTAATAAGTATTGTGGGGACTGGGGGTACTGTCTGTCATTAATAAGTACTGTGGGTGACTGGGGGTACTGTCTGTGATTAGTAAGTACTGTGGGTGACTGGGGTACTGCCTGTAATTAATAAAATGTGTGGGTGAGTGGGGGTACTGTCTGTGATAAATAAGTACTGTGGGTGTCTAGGGGTACTGTCTGTAATTAATAGGTATTGTGGGGACTGGGGGTACTGTCTGTGATTAATAAATAATAGGGGTGACTGGGGGTACTGTCTGTGATTAATAAGTATTGTGGGTGACTGGGATACTGTCTTTGATTAATAAGTATTGTGGGTGACTGGGGGTACTGTCTGTGATTAGTACGTGCTGTGGGTGACTGGGGGTACTGTCTGTGATTAATAAGTATTGTGGCTGACTGGGGGTACTGTCTGTCATTAGTAAGTACTGTGGGGGACTGGGGAGACTGTCTGTGATTAATAAGTACTGTGGGTTACTGGGGGTACTGTCTGATATTAATAAGTAATGTGGGCAACTGCGGTACTGTCGGTGATTAATAAGAACTGTGTGTGATTGGGGGTATTGTCTGTGATTAATAAGTACTGTGGTTGACTGGGGGTACTGTCTGTGATTAATAAGTACTGTGGGTGACAGGGGTAATGTCTGTGATTAATACGTATTGTGGGTGACTGGGGTACTGCCTGTGATAAATAAGTACTGTGGGTGTCTAGGGGTACTGTCTGTGATTAGTAAGTACTGTGGGTGACTGGGGTACTGCCTGTGATAAATAAGTACTGTGGGTGTCTAGGGGTACTGTCTGTGATTAATAGGTATTGTGGGGGACTGGGGGGACTTACTGTGATTAATAAGTACTATGGGTGACTGGGGGTACTGTCTGTGATTAGTAAGTACTGTGGGTGACTGGGGTACTGCCTGTGATAAATAAGTACCGTGGGTGTCTAGGGGTACTGTCTGTGATTAATAGGTATTGTGGGGACTGGGGGTACTGTCTGTGATTAATAAATATTGGGGGTGACTGGGGGTACTGTCTGTGATTAATAAGTACTGTGGGGGACTGGGGGGACTTACTGTGATTAATAAGTACTATGGATGACTGGGGGTACTGTCTTTGATTAATAAGTACTATGGGTGACTGGGGTACTGACTGTGATTAGTACGTACTGTGGGTGATGGGGTACTGTCCGTGCTTAAGAAGTACTGTGGGCGACTGGGCGTACTGTCTGTGATTAATAAGTATTGTGGGGACTGGGGGTACTGTCTGCCATTAATAAGTACTGTGGGTGACTGGGGGTACTGTCTGTGATTAGTAAGTACTGTGGGTGACTGGGGCACTGTCTGTGATTAGTACGTACTGTGGGTGATGGGGTACTGTCTGTGCTTAAGAAGTACTGTGGGCGACTGGGCATACTGTCTGTGATTAATAAGTATTGTGGGGACTGGGGGTACTGTCTGTCATTAATAAGTACTGTGGGTGACTGGGGGTACTGTCTGTGATTAGTAAGTACTGTGGGTGACTGGGGTACTGCCTGTAATTAATAAAATGTGTGGGTGAGTGGGGGTACTGTCTGTGATAAATAAGTACTGTGGGTGTCTAGGGGTACTGTCTGTAATTAATAGGTATTGTGGGGACTGGGGGTACTGTCTGTGATTAATAAATAATAGGGGTGACTGGGGGTACTGTCTGTGATTAATAAGTATTGTGGGTGACTGGGATACTGTCTTTGATTAATAAGTATTGTGGGTGACTGGGGGTACTGTCTCTGATTAGTAAGTACTGTGGGTGACTGGGGTACTGCCTGTGATAAATAAGTACTGTGGGTGTCTAGGGGTACTGCCTGTGATTAATAGGTATTGTGGGGACTGGGGGTACTGTCTGTGATTAATAAGGACTGTGGGTGTCCGCGGTGGCGTAGCGGTCTAAGCATCGGCTTGGTGTCGATGCAGTTGCCCACTGGGGACTGGGGTTCGCGCCCCGGTCTCGTCAGATCCGACTATGGCCGGACTCGATGAAGCAGCAATCATTGGCAACGCTGTCTTCGGGAGGGGGGCGGAGTCGGCTTGTGCTCGTCATGTGAATGCGTCTCTGTGTGTGTCGGAAAAACAGTGGTTCGGCTTGGATTCGCCTTGTCACGAAAGTGGGGAGGCGCTTTCCTTCGAGACTGCCGGCCGGAGAGATGCAGTTGGCGAACGCATGCAATACGAGGGTGGGTGTTTGAATTAAAATAGGGATCAATTGGCCACTAAATTGGGAGAAAAAAAGGGAAAAATCAGAAATAAATTTATAAAAAAAAAAAAATAAGGACTGTGGGTGACTGGGGGTACTGTATGTGATTAATAAGTACTGTGGGTGACTGGGGGTACTGTCTGTGGGTAATAAGTATTGTGGGGACTGGGGTTACTGCCTTTGACTAATAAGTACTGTGGGGGACTGGTGGTACTGTCTGTGGTTATTAAGTGCTGTGGCGGGCTGGTGGTACTGTCTGTGGTTAATAAGTGCTGTGGGGGACTGGGGGTGCTGTCTGTGATTAGTACGTACTTTGGGTGAGTAGGGGTACTTTCTGTGATTAGTACGTACTGTGGGTAAGTGGGGTACTGTCTGTGATTAGTACGTACTGTGGGTGAGTAGGGGTACTGTCTATGATTAGTACGTACTGTGGGTGAGTGGGGATACTGTCTGTGATTAGTACATACTGTGGATTACTGACGGTACTGTCTGTGATTAGTACGTACTGTGGGTGAGTGGGGGTACTGTGTGTGATTAGTACGTACTGTGGGTGAGTAGGGGTACTGTCTGTGATTAGTACGTACTGTGGGTGACTGGGGTGCTGTCTGTGATTAGTAAGAACTGTGGGTGAGTGGGGGTACTGTCTGTGATTAGTACGTACTGTGGGTGAGTGGGGGTACTGTCTGTGATTAATACGTACTGTGGGTGACTGACGGTACTGTCTGTGACTAGTACGTACTGTGGGTGAGTGGGGGTGCTGTCTGTGATTAGTACGTACTGTGGGTGAGTAGGGGTACTGTCTGTGATTAGTACGTACTGTGGGTGACTGACGGTACTGTCTGTGATTAATAAGTACTGTGGGTGAGTAGGGGTACTGTGTGTGATTAGTACGTACTGTGGGTGACTGACGGTACTGTCTGTGATTAATAAGTACTGTGGGTGAGTGGGGCTAAGGTCTATGATTAGTACGTACTGTGGGTAACTGGGGGTACTGTCTGTGATTAGTACGTACTGTGGGTGAGTGGGGGTACTGTCTGTGATTAGTACATACTGTGGGTGAGTGGTGGTACTGTCTGTGATTAGTACGTACTGTGGGTGAGTAGGGGTACTGTCTGTGATTAGTACGTACTGTGGGTGACTGGGGTACTGTCTGTGATTAGTACGTACTGTGGGTGAGTGGGGGTGCTGTCTGTGATTAGTACGTACTGTGGGTGAGTAGGGGTGCTTTCTGTGATTAGTACGTACTGTGGGTAAGTGGGGTACTGTCTGTGATTAGTACGTACTGTGGGTGAGTAGGGGTACTGTCTATGATTAGTACGTACTGTGGGTGAGTGAGGATACTGTCTGTGATTAGTACGTACTGTGGATTACTGACGGTACTGTCTGTGATTAGTACGTACTGTGGGTGAGTGGGGGTACTGTGTGTGATTAGTACGTACTATGGGTGAGTAGTGGTACTGTCTGTGATTAGTACGTACTGTGGGTGACTGGGGTGCTGTCTGTGAATATAAGAACTGTGGTTGAGTGGGGGTACTGTCTGTGATTAGTACGTACTGTGTGTGATTGGGGGTATTGTCTGTGATTAATAAGTACTGTGGTTGACTGGGGGTACTGTCTGTGATTAGTAAGTACTGTGGGTGACTGGGGTACTGCCTGTGATAAATAAGTACTGTGGGTGACTGGGGTACTGCCTGTGATAAATAAGTACTGTGGGTGTCTAGGGGTACTGTCTGTGATTAATAGGTATTGTGGGGACTGGGGGTACTGTCTGTGATTAATAAATATTGGGGGTGACTGGGGGTACTGTCTGTGATTAATAAGTACTGTGGGGGACTGGGGGGACTTACTGTGATTAATAAGTACTATGGATGACTGGGGGTACTGTCTTTGATTAATAAGTACTATGGGTGACTGGGGTACTGACTGTGATTAGTACGTACTGTGGGTGATGGGGTACTGTCCGTGCTTAAGAAGTACTGTGGGCGACTGGGCGTACTGTCTGTGATTAATAAGTATTGTGGGGACTGGGGGTACTGTCTGCCATTAATAAGTACTGTGGGTGACTGGGGGTACTGTCTGTGATTAGTACATACTGTGGGTGAGTGGTGGTACTGTCTGTGATTAGTACGTACTGTGGGTGAGTAGGGGTACTGTCTGTGATTAGTACGTACTGTGGGTGACTGGGGTACTGTCTGTGATTAGTACGTACTGTGGGTGAGTGGGGGTGCTGTCTGTGATTAGTACGTACTGTGGGTGAGTAGGGGTGCTTTCTGTGATTAGTACTTACTGTGGGTGAGTGTGGGTACTGTCTGTGATTAGTACGTACTGTGGGTGAGTAGGAGTACTGTCTGTGATTAGTACGTACTGTCGGTGAGTGGGGGTACTGTCTGTGATTAGTACATACTGTGGGTGAGTAGGGGTACTGTCTGTGATTAGTACGTACTGTGGGTGACTGGGGTACTGTCTGTGATTAGTACGTACTGTAGGTGACTGGGGGTACTGTCTGTTATTAGTACGTACTATGGGTGACTGGGGGTACAGTCTGTGATTAGTACGTACTCTGGGTGACTGATGGTACAGTCTGTGATTAGTAAGTACTGTGGGTGAGTGGGGCTAAGGTCTGTGATTAGTACGTACTGTGGGTGAGTGGTGGTACTGTCTGTGATTAGTACTTACTGTGGGTGAGTGGTGGTACTGTCTGTGATTAATACTTACTGTGGGTGAGTGGGGGTACTGTCAGTGATTAGTACGTACTGTGGGTGAGTAGGGGTACTGTCTGTGATTAGTACGTACTGTGGGTGAGTGGTGGTACTGTCTGTGATTAGTACTTACTGTGGGTGAGTAGGGGTACTGTCTGTAATTAGTACGTACTGTGGGTGAGTGGTGGTACTGTCTGTGATTAGTACTTACTGTGAGTGAGTGGTGGTACTGTCTGTGATTAGTACTTATTGTGGGTGAGTGGTGGTACTGTCTGTGATTAGTACGTACTGTGCGTGAGTAGTGGTACTGTCTGTGATTAGTACGTACTGTGGGTGAGTGGGGGTACTGTCTGTGATTAGTACTTACTGTGGGTGAGTGGTGGTACTGTCTGTGATTAGTACGTACTGTGGTGTGAGTGGGGGTACTGTCTGTGATTAGTACTTACTGTGGGTGAGTGGTGGTACTGTCTGTGATTAGTACGTACTGTGGGTGAGTGGGGGTACTGTCTGTGATTAGTACGTACTGTGGGTGAGTGGTGGTACTGTCTGTGATTAGTACGTACTGTGGGTGAGTGGGGTACTGTCTGTGATTAGTACGTACTGTGGGTGACTGGGGTACTGTCTGTGATTAGTACGTACTGTGGGTGAGTGGGGGTACTGTCTGTGATTAGTACGTACTGTGGGTGACTGGGGGTACTGTCTGTGACTAGTACGTACTGTGGGTGAGCAGGGGTACTGTCTGTGATTAGGATGTACTGTGGGTGACTGACGGTACTGTCTGTGATTAATAAGTACTGTGGGTGAGTGGGGCTAAGGCCTATGATTAGTACGTACTGTGGGTAACTGGGGGTACTGTCTGTGATTAGTATGTACTGTGGGTGAGTGGTGGTACTGTCCGTGATTAGTACGTACTGTGGGTGAGTGGGGGTACTGTCTGTGATTAGTACGTACTGTGGGTGAGTAGGGGTACTGTCTGTGATTAGTACATACTGTGGGTGAGTGGTGGTACTGTCTGTGATTAGTACGTACTGTGGGTGAGTAGGGGTACTGTCTGTGATTAGTACGTACTGTGGGTGACTGGTGTACTGTCTGTGATTAGTACGTACTGTGGGTGAGTGGGGGTGCTGTCTGTGATTAGTACGTACTGTGGGTGAGTAGGGGTACTTTCTGTGATTAGTACGTACTGTGGGTAAGTGGGGTACTGTCTGTGATTAGTACGTACTGTGGGTGAGTAGGGGTACTATCTATGATTAGTACGTACTGTGGGTGAGTGGGGATACTGTCTGTGATTAGTACGTACTGTGGATTACTGACGGTACTGTCTGTGATTAGTACGTACTGTGGGTGAGTGGGGGTACTGTGTGTGATTAGTACGTACTATGGGTGAGTAGTGGTACTGTCTGTGATTAGTACGTACTGTGGGTGACTGGGGTGCTGTCTTTGAATATAAGAACTGTGGTTGAGTGGGGGTACTGTCTGTGATTAGTACGTACTGTGGGTGAGTGGGGGTATTGTCTGTGATTAATAAGTACTGTGGTTGACTGGGGGTACTGTCTGTGATTAATAAGTATTGTGGCTGACTGGGCGTACTGTCTGTCATTAGTAAGAACTGTGTGTGATTGGGGGTATTGTCTGTGATTAATAAGTACTGTGGTTGACTGGGGGTACTGTCTGTGATTAATAAGTACTGTGGGTGACAGGGGTAATGTCTGTGATTAATACGTATTGTGGGTGACTGGGGTACTGCCTGTGATAAATAAGTACTGTGGGTGTCTAGGGGTACTGTCTGTGATTAGTAAGTACTGTGGGTGACTGGGGTACTGCCTGTGATAAATAAGTACTGTGGGTGTCTAGGGGTACTGTCTGTGATTAATAGGTATTGTGGGGGACTGGGGGGACTTACTGTGATTAATAAGTACTATGGGTGACTGGGGGTACTGTCTGTGATTAGTAAGTACTGTGGGTGACTGGGGTACTGCCTGTGATAAATAAGTACTGTGGGTGACTGGGGTACTGCCTGTGATAAATAAGTACTGTGGGTGTCTAGGGGTACTGTCTGTGATTAATAGGTATTGTGGGGACTGGGGGTACTGTCTGTGATTAATAAATATTGGGGGTGACTGGGGGTACTGTCTGTGATTAATAAGTACTGTGGGGGACTGGGGGGACTTACTGTGATTAATAAGTACTATGGATGACTGGGGGTACTGTCTTTGATTAATAAGTACTATGGGTGACTGGGGTACTGACTGTGATTAGTACGTACTGTGGGTGATGGGGTACTGTCCGTGCTTAAGAAGTACTGTGGGCGACTGGGCGTACTGTCTGTGATTAATAAGTATTGTGGGGACTGGGGGTACTGTCTGCCATTAATAAGTACTGTGGGTGACTGGGGGTACTGTCTGTGATTAGTAAGTACTGTGGGTGACTGGGGCACTGTCTGTGATTAGTACGTACTGTGGGTGATGGGGTACTGTCTGTGCTTAAGAAGTACTGTGGGCGACTGGGCATACTGTCTGTGATTAATAAGTATTGTGGGGACTGGGGGTACTGTCTGTCATTAATAAGTACTGTGGGTGACTGGGGGTACTGTCTGTGATTAGTAAGTACTGTGGGTGACTGGGGTACTGCCTGTAATTAATAAAATGTGTGGGTGAGTGGGGGTACTGTCTGTGATAAATAAGTACTGTGGGTGTCTAGGGGTACTGTCTGTAATTAATAGGTATTGTGGGGACTGGGGGTACTGTCTGTGATTAATAAATAATAGGGGTGACTGGGGGTACTGTCTGTGATTAATAAGTATTGTGGGTGACTGGGATACTGTCTTTGATTAATAAGTATTGTGGGTGACTGGGGGTACTGTCTGTGATTAGTACGTGCTGTGGGTGAGTGGGGGTACTGTCTGTGATTAATAAGTATTGTGGCTGACTGGGGGTACTGTCTGTCATTAGTAAGTACTGTGGGGGACTGGGGAGACTGTCTGTGATTAATAAGTACTGTGGGTTACTGGGGGTACTGTCTGATATTAATAAGTAATGTGGGCAACTGCGGTACTGTCGGTGATTAATAAGAACTGTGTGTGATTGGGGGTATTGTCTGTGATTAATAAGTACTGTGGTTGACTGGGGGTACTGTCTGTGATTAATAAGTACTGTGGGTGACAGGGGTAATGTCTGTGATTAATACGTATTGTGGGTGACTGGGGTACTGCCTGTGATAAATAAGTACTGTGGGTGTCTAGGGGTACTGTCTGTGATTAGTAAGTACTGTGGGTGACTGGGGTACTGCCTGTGATAAATAAGTACTGTGGGTGTCTAGGGGTACTGTCTGTGATTAATAGGTATTGTGGGGGACTGGGGGGACTTACTGTGATTAATAAGTACTATGGGTGACTGGGGGTACTGTCTGTGATTAGTAAGTACTGTGGGTGACTGGGGTACTGCCTGTGATAAATAAGTACCGTGGGTGTCTAGGGGTACTGTCTGTGATTAATAGGTATTGTGGGGACTGGGGGTACTGTCTGTGATTAATAAATATTGGGGGTGACTGGGGGTACTGTCTGTGATTAATAAGTACTGTGGGGGACTGGGGGGACTTACTGTGATTAATAAGTACTATGGATGACTGGGGGTACTGTCTTTGATTAATAAGTACTATGGGTGACTGGGGTACTGACTGTGATTAGTACGTACTGTGGGTGATGGGGTACTGTCCGTGCTTAAGAAGTACTGTGGGCGACTGGGCGTACTGTCTGTGATTAATAAGTATTGTGGGGACTGGGGGTACTGTCTGCCATTAATAAGTACTGTGGGTGACTGGGGGTACTGTCTGTGATTAGTAAGTACTGTGGGTGACTGGGGCACTGTCTGTGATTAGTACGTACTGTGGGTGATGGGGTACTGTCTGTGCTTAAGAAGTACTGTGGGCGACTGGGCATACTGTCTGTGATTAATAAGTATTGTGGGGACTGGGGGTACTGTCTGTCATTAATAAGTACTGTGGGTGACTGGGGGTACTGTCTGTGATTAGTAAGTACTGTGGGTGACTGGGGTACTGCCTGTAATTAATAAAATGTGTGGGTGAGTGGGGGTACTGTCTGTGATAAATAAGTACTGTGGGTGTCTAGGGGTACTGTCTGTAATTAATAGGTATTGTGGGGACTGGGGGTACTGTCTGTGATTAATAAATAATAGGGGTGACTGGGGGTACTGTCTGTGATTAATAAGTATTGTGGGTGACTGGGATACTGTCTTTGATTAATAAGTATTGTGGGTGACTGGGGGTACTGTCTCTGATTAGTAAGTACTGTGGGTGACTGGGGTACTGCCTGTGATAAATAAGTACTGTGGGTGTCTAGGGGTACTGCCTGTGATTAATAGGTATTGTGGGGACTGGGGGTACTGTCTGTGATTAATAAGGACTGTGGGTGTCCGCGGTGGCGTAGCGGTCTAAGCATCGGCTTGGTGTCGATGCAGTTGCCCACTGGGGACTGGGGTTCGCGCCCCGGTCTCGTCAGATCCGACTATGGCCGGACTCGATGAAGCAGCAATCATTGGCAACGCTGTCTTCGGGAGGGGGGCGGAGTCGGTTTGTGCTCGTCATGTGAATGCGTCTCTGTGTGTGTCGGAAAAACAGTGGTTCGGCTTGGATTCGCCTTGTCACGAAAGTGGGGAGGCGCTTTCCTTCGAGACTGCCGGCCGGAGAGATGCAGTTGGCGAACGCATGCAATACGAGGGTGGGTGTTTGAATTAAAATAGGGATCAATTGGCCACTAAATTGGGAGAAAAAAAGGGAAAAATCAGAAATAAATTTATAAAAAAAAAAAAATAAGGACTGTGGGTGACTGGGGGTACTGTATGTGATTAATAAGTACTGTGGGTGACTGGGGGTACTGTCTGTGGGTAATAAGTATTGTGGGGACTGGGGTTACTGCCTTTGACTAATAAGTACTGTGGGGGACTGGTGGTACTGTCTGTGGTTATTAAGTGCTGTGGCGGGCTGGTGGTACTGTCTGTGGTTAATAAGTGCTGTGGGGGACTGGGGGTGCTGTCTGTGATTAGTACGTACTTTGGGTGAGTAGGGGTACTTTCTGTGATTAGTACGTACTGTGGGTAAGTGGGGTACTGTCTGTGATTAGTACGTACTGTGGGTGAGTAGGGGTACTGTCTATGATTAGTACGTACTGTGGGTGAGTGGGGATACTGTCTGTGATTAGTACATACTGTGGATTACTGACGGTACTGTCTGTGATTAGTACGTACTGTGGGTGAGTGGGGGTACTGTGTGTGATTAGTACGTACTGTGGGTGAGTAGGGGTACTGTCTGTGATTAGTACGTACTGTGGGTGACTGGGGTGCTGTCTGTGATTAGTAAGAACTGTGGGTGAGTGGGGGTACTGTCTGTGATTAGTACGTACTGTGGGTGAGTGGGGGTACTGTCTGTGATTAATACGTACTGTGGGTGACTGACGGTACTGTCTGTGACTAGTACGTGCTGTGGGTGAGTGGGGGTGCTGTCTGTGATTAGTACGTACTGTGGGTGAGTAGGGGTACTGTCTGTGATTAGTACGTACTGTGGGTGACTGACGGTACTGTCTGTGATTAATAAGTACTGTGGGTGAGTAGGGGTACTGTGTGTGATTAGTACGTACTGTGGGTGACTGACGGTACTGTCTGTGATTAATAAGTACTGTGGGTGAGTGGGGCTAAGGTCTATGATTAGTACGTACTGTGGGTAACTGGGGGTACTGTCTGTGATTAGTACGTACTGTGGGTGAGTGGGGGTACTGTCTGTGATTAGTACATACTGTGGGTGAGTGGTGGTACTGTCTGTGATTAGTACGTACTGTGGGTGAGTAGGGGCACTGTCTGTGATTAGTACGTACTGTGGGTGACTGGGGTACTGTCTGTGATTAGTACGTACTGTGGGTGAGTGGGGGTGCTGTCTGTGATTAGTACGTACTGTGGGTGAGTAGGGGTGCTTTCTGTGATTAGTACGTACTGTGGGTAAGTGGGGTACTGTCTGTGATTAGTACGTACTGTGGGTGAGTAGGGGTACTGTCTATGATTAGTACGTACTGTGGGTGAGTGAGGATACTGTCTGTGATTAGTACGTACTGTGGATTACTGACGGTACTGTCTGTGATTAGTACGTACTGTGGGTGAGTGGGGGTACTGTGTGTGATTAGTACGTACTATGGGTGAGTAGTGGTACTGTCTGTGATTAGTACGTACTGTGGGTGACTGGGGTGCTGTCTGTGAATATAAGAACTGTGGTTGAGTGGGGGTACTGTCTGTGATTAGTACGTACTGTGGGTGAGTGGGGGTACTGTCTGTGATTAATACGTACTGTGGGTGACTGACGGTACTGTCTGTGACTAGTACGTACTGTGGGTGAGTGGGGCTAAGGTCTATGATTAGTACGTACTGTGGGTAACTGGGGGTACTGTCTGTGATTAGTACGTACTGTGGGTGAGTGGGGGTACTGTCTGTGATTAGTACGTACTGTGGGTGAGTGGGGGTACTGTCTGTGATTAGTACATACTGTGGGTGAGTGGTGGTACTGTCTGTGATTAGTACGTACTGTGGGTGAGTAGGGGTACTGTCTGTGATTAGTACGTACTGTGGGTGACTGGGGTACTGTCTGTGATTAGTACGTACTGTGGGTGAGTGGGGGTGCTGTCTGTGATTAGTACGTACTGTGGGTGAGTAGGGGTACTTTCTGTGATTAGTACGTACTGTGGGTAAGTGGGGTACTGTCTGTGATTAGTACGTACTGTGGGTGAGTAGGGGTACTGTCTATGATTAGTACGTACTGTGGGTGAGTGGGGATACTGTCTGTGATTAGTACGTACTGTGGATTACTGACGGTATTGTCTGTGATTAGTACGTACTGTGGGTGAGTGGGGGTACTGTGTGTGATTAGTACGTACTATGGGTGAGTAGTGGTACTGTCTGTGATTAGTACGTACTGTGGGTGACTGGGGTGCTGTCTGTGAATATAAGAACTGTGGTTGAGTGGGGGTACTGTCTGTGATTAGTACGTACTGTGGGTGAGTGGGGGTACTGTCTGTGATTAATACGTACTGTGGGTGACTGACGGTACTGTCTGTGACTAGTACGTACTGTGGGTGAGTGGGGCTAAGGTCTATGATTAGTACGTACTGTGGGTAACTGGGGGTACTGTCTGTGATTAGTACGTACTGTGGGTGAGTGGGGGTACTGTCTGTGATTAGTACATACTGTGGGTTAGTGGTGGTACTGTCTGTGATTAGTACGTACTGTTGGTGAGTAGGGGTACTGTCTGTGATTAGTACGTACTGTGGGTGACTGGGGTACTGTCTGTGATTAGTACGTACTGTGGGTGAGTGGGGGTGCTGTCTGTGATTAGTACGTACTGTGGGTGAGTAGGGGTACTTTCTGTGATTAGTACGTACTGTGGGTAAGTGGGGTACTGTCTGTGATTAGTACGTACTGTGGGTGAGTAGGGGTACTGTCTATGATTAGTACGTACTGTGGGTGAGTGGGGATACTGTCTGTGATTAGTACGTACTGTGGATTACTGACGGTACTGTCTGTGATTAGTACGTACTGTGGGTGAGTGGGGGTACTGTGTGTGATTAGTACGTACTATGGGTGAGTAGTGGTACTGTCTGTGATTAGTACGTACTGTGGGTGACTGGCGTGCTGTCTGTGAATATAAGAACTGTGGTTGAGTGGGGGTACTGTCTGTGATTAGTACGTACTGTGGGTGAGTGGGGGTACTGTCTGTGATTAATACGTACTGTGGGTGACTGACGGTACTGTCTGTGACTAGTACGTACTGTGGGTGAGTGGGGCTAAGGTCTATGATTAGTACGTACTGTGGGTAACTGGGGGTACTGTCTGTGATTAGTACGTACTGTGGGTGAGTGGGGGTACTGTCTGTGATTAGTACATACTGTGGGTGAGTGGTGGTACTGTCTGTGATTAGTACGTACTGTGGGTGAGTAGGGGTACTGTCTGTGATTAGTACGTACTGTGGGTGACTGGGGTACTGTCTGTGATTAGTACGTACTGTGGGTGAGTGGGGGTGCTGTCTGTGATTAGTACGTACTGTGGGTGAGTAGGGGTACTTTCTGTGATTAGTACGTACTGTGGGTAAGTGGGGTACTGTCTGTGATTAGTACGTACTGTGGGTGAGTAGGGGTACTGTCTATGATTAGTACGTACTGTGGGTGAGTGGGGATACTGTCTGTGATTAGTACGTACTGTGGATTACTGACGGTACTGTCTGTGATTAGTACGTACTGTGGGTGAGTGGGGGTACTGTGTGTGATTAGTACGTACTATGGGTGAGTAGTGGTACTGTCTGTGATTAGTACGTACTGTGGGTGACTGGCGTGCTGTCTGTGAATATAAGAACTGTGGTTGAGTGGGGGTACTGTCTGTGATTAGTACGTACTGTGGGTGAGTGGGGGTACTGTCTGTGATTAATACGTACTGTGGGTGACTGACGGTACTGTCTGTGACTAGTACGTACCGTGGGTGAGTGGGGGTACTGTCTGTGATTAGTACGTACTGTGGGTGAGTAGGGGTA
Source organism: Lampris megalopsis (assembly GCA_022114975.2). Taxonomy (NCBI): domain Eukaryota; kingdom Metazoa; phylum Chordata; class Actinopteri; order Lampriformes; family Lampridae; genus Lampris; species Lampris megalopsis. Next base: position 2,161,578 of record JAJHIY020000935.1, read on the forward strand.
CTGTCTGTGATTAGTACGTACTGTGGGTGACTGGGGTACAGTCTGTGATTAGTACGTACTGTGGGTGAGTGGGGGTACTGTCTGTGATTAGTACGTACTGTGGGTGACTGGGGGTACAGTCTGTGACTAGTACGTACTGTGGGTGAGCAGGGGTACTGTCTGTGATTAGTACGTACTGTGGGTGACTGACGGTACTGTCTGTGATTAATAAGTACTGTGGGTGAGTGGGGCTAAGGCCTGTGATTAGTACGTACTGTGGGTAACTGGGGGTACTGTCTGTGATTAGTACGTACTGTGGGTGAGTGGTGGTACTGTCCGTGATTAGTACTTACTGTGGGTGAGTGTGGGTACTGTCTGTGATTAGTACGTACTGTGGGTGAGTAGGAGTACTGTCTGTGATTAGTACGTACTGTCGGTGAGTGGGGGTACTGTCTGTGATTAGTACATACTGTGGGTGAGTAGGGGTACTGTCTGTGATTAGTACGTACTGTGGGTGACTGGGGTACTGTCTGTGATTAGTACGTACTGTGGGTGACTGGGGGTACTGTCTGTTATTAGTACGTACTGTGGGTGACTGGGGGTACTGTCTGTTATTAGTACGTACTCTGGGTGACTGACGGTACAGTCTGTGATTAGTAAGTACTGTGGGTGAGTGGGGCTAAGGTCTGTGATTAGTACGTACTGTGGGTGAGTGGTGGTACTGTCTGTGATTAGTACTTACTGTGGGTGAGTGGTGGTACTGTCTGTGATTAATACTTACTGTGGGTGAGTGGGGGTACTGTCAGTGATTAGTACGTACTGTGGGTGAGTAGGGGTACTGTCTGTGATTAGCACGTACTGTGGGTGAGTGGTGGTACTGTCTGTGATTAGTACTTACTGTGGGTGAGTAGGGGTACTGTCTGTAATTAGTACGTACTGTGGGTGAGTGGTGGTACTGTCTGTGATTAGTACTTACTGTGGGTGAGTGGTGGTACTGTCTGTGATTAGTACTTACTGTGGGTGAGTGGTGGTACTGTCTGTGATTAATACTTACTGTGGGTGAGTGGGGGTACTGTCAGTGATTAGTACGTACTGTGGGTGAGTAGGGGTACTGTCTGTGATTAGCACGTACTGTGGGTGAGTGGTGGTACTGTCTGTGATTAGTACTTACTGTGGGTGAGTAGGGGTACTGTCTGTAATTAGTACGTACTGTGGGTGAGTGGTGGTACTGTCTGTGATTAGTACTTACTGTGAGTGAGTGGTGGTACTGTCTGTGATTAGTACTTATTGTGGGTGAGTGGTGGTACTGTCTGTGATTAGTACGTACTGTGCGTGAGTAGTGGTACTGTCTGTGATTAGTACGTACTGTGGGTGAGTGGGGGTACTGTCTGTGATTAGTACTTACTGTGCGTGAGTGGTGGTACTGTCTGTGATTAGTACGTACTGTGGGTGAGTGGGGGTACTGTCTGTGATTAGTACTTACTGTGGGTGAGTGGTGGTACTGTCTGTGATTAGTACGTACTGTGGGTGAGTGGGGGTACTGTCTGTGATTAGTACGTACTGTGGGTGAGTGGTGGTACTGTCTGTGATTAGTACGTACTGTGGGTGAGTAGGGGTACTGTCTGTGATTAGTACGTACTGTGGGTGACTGGGGTACTGTCTGTGATTAGTACGTACTGTGGGTGAGTGGGGGTACTGTCTGTGATTAGTACGTACTGTGGGTGACTGGGGGTACTGTCTGTGACTAGTACGTACTGTGGGTGAGCAGGGGTACTGTCTGTGATTAGGATGTACTGTGGGTGACTGACGGTACTGTCTGTGATTAATAAGTACTGTGGGTGAGTGGGGCTAAGGCCTATGATTAGTACGTACTGTGGGTAACTGGGGGTACTGTCTGTGATTAGTATGTACTGTGGGTGAGTGGTGGTACTGTCCGTGATTAGTACTTACTGTGGGTGAGTGGGGGTACTGTCTGTGATTAGTACGTACTGTGGGTGAGTAGGGGTACTGTCTGTGATTAGTACATACTGTGGGTGAGTGGTGGTACTGTCTGTGATTAGTACGTACTGCGGGTGAGTAGGGGTACTGTCTGTGATTAGTACGTACTGTGGGTGACTGGGGTACTGTCTGTGATTAGTACGTACTGTGGGTGAGTGGGGGTGCTGTCTGTGATTAGTACGTACTGTGGGTGAGTAGGGGTACTTTCTGTGATTAGTACGTACTGTGGGTAAGTGGGGTACTGTCTGTGATTAGTACGTACTGTGGGTGAGTAGGCGTACTGTCTATGATTAGTACGTACTGTGGGTGAGTGGGGATACTGTCTGTGATTAGTACGTACTGTGGATTACTGACGGTACTGTCTGTGATTAGTACGTTCTGTGGGTGAGTGGGGGTACTGTGTGTGATTAGTACGTACTATGGGTGAGTAGTGGTACTGTCTGTGATTAGTACGTACTGTGGGTGACTGGGGTGCTGTCTGTGAATATAAGAACTGTGGTTGAGTGGGGGTACTGTCTGTGATTAGTACGTACTGTGGGTGAGTGGGGGTACTGTCTGTGATTAATACGTACTGTGGGTGACTGACGGTACTGTCTGTGACTAGTACGTACCGTGGGTGAGTGGGGGTACTGTCTGTGATTAGTACGTACTGTGGGTGAGTAGGGGTACTGTCTGTGATTAGTACGTACTGTGGGTGACTGGGGTACAGTCTGTGATTAGTATGTACTGTGGGTGAGTGGGGGTACTGTCTGTGATTAGTACGTACTGTGGGTGACTGGGGGTACAGTCTGTGACTAGTACGTACTGTGGGTGAGCAGGGGTACTGTCTGTGATTAGTACGTACTGTGGGTGACTGACGGTACTGTCTGTGATTAATAAGTACTGTGGGTGAGTGGGGCTAAGGCCTGTGATTAGTACGTACTGTGGGTAACTGGGGGTACTGTCTGTGATTAGTACGTACTGTGGGTGAGTGGTGGTACTGTCCGTGATTAGTACTTACTGTGGGTGAGTGTGGGTACTGTCTGTGATTAGTACGTACTGTGGGTGAGTAGGAGTACTGTCTGTGATTAGTACGTACTGTCGGTGAGTGGGGGTACTGTCTGTGATTAGTACATACTGTGGGTGAGTAGGGGTACTGTCTGTGATTAGTACGTACTGTGGGTGACTGGGGTACTGTCTGTGATTAGTACGTACTGTGGGTGACTGGGGGTACTGTCTGTTATTAGTACGTACTGTGGGTGACTGGGGGTACTGTCTGTGATTAGTACGTACTCTGGGTGACTGACGGTACAGTCTGTGATTAGTAAGTACTGTGGGTGAGTGGGGCTAAGGTCTGTGATTAGTACGTACTGTGGGTGAGTGGTGGTACTGTCTGTGATTAGTACTTACTGTGGGTGAGTGGTGGTACTGTCTGTGATTAATACTTACTGTGGGTGAGTGGGGGTACTGTCAGTGATTAGTACGTACTGTGGGTGAGTAGGGGTACTGTCTGTGATTAGTACGTACTGTGGGTGACTGGGGGTACTGTCTGTGACTAGTACGTACTGTGGGTGAGCAGGGGTACTGTCTGTGATTAGTATGTACTGTGGGTGACTGACGGTACTGTCTGTGATTAATAGGTACTGTGGGTGAGTGGGGCTAAGGTTTGTGATTAGTACGTACGGTGGGTGACTGGGGGTACTGTCTGTGATTAGTACGTACTGTGGGTGAGTAGGGGTACTGTCTGTGATTAGTACGTACTGTGGGTGAGTGGGGGTACTGTCTGTGATTACTACTTACTGTGGGTGAGTAGGGGTACTGTCTGTGATTAGTACGTACTGTGGGTGAGTGGGGCTACTGTCTGTGATTAGTACTTACTGTGGGTGAGTGGGGCTACTATCTGTGATTAGTACTTACTGTGGGTGAGTGGGGGTACTGTCTGTGATTAGTCCGTACTGCTGTCTGTGATTAGTAGGTACTGTGGGTGGGTGGGGGTACTGTCTGTGATTAGTACTTACTGTGGGTGAGTAGGGGTACTGTCTGTGATTAGTACGTACTGTGGGTGAGTGGGGCTACTGTCTGTGATTAGTACTTACTGTGGGTGAGTGGGGCTACTATCTGTGATTAGTACTTACTGTGGGTGAGTGGGGGTACTGTCTGTGATTAGTCCGTACTGTGGGTGACTGACGGTACTGTCTGTGATTAGTACGTACTGTGGGTGACTGGGGGTACTGTCTCTGATTAGTACGTACTGTGGGTGAGTGGGGGTACTGTCTGTGATTAGTACGTACTGTGGGTGAGTGGGGGTACTGTCTGTGATTAGTACAAACTGTGTGTGAGTGGGGGTACTGTCTTTGATTAGTCCGTACTGTGGGTGACTGACGGTACTGTCTGTGATTAGTACGTACGTTGGGTGACTGGGGGTACTGTCTCTGATTAGTACGTACTGTGGGTGAGTGGGTGTACTTTCTGTGATTAGTACGTACTGTGGGTGAGTGGGGGTACTGTCTGTGATTAGTAGGTACTGTGGGTGAGTGGGGGTACTGTCTGTGATTAGTACAAACTGTGTGTGAGTGGGGGTACTGTCTTTGATTAGTCCGTACTGTGGGTGAGTGGGGGTACTGTCTGTGATTAGTACGTACTGTGGGTGAGTGGGGGTACTGTCTGTGATTAGTACAAACTGTGTGTGAGTGGGGGTACTGTCTTTGATTAGTCCGTACTGTGGGTGACTGACGGTACTGTCTGTGATTAGTACGTACGTTGGGTGACTGACGGTACTGTCTGTGATTAGTACGTACTGTGGGTGACTGGGGGTACTGTCTGTGATTAGTACAAACTGTGTGTGAGTGGGGGTACTGTCTTTGATTAGTCCGTACTGTGGGTGACTGACGGTACTGTCTGTGATTAGTACGTACGTTGGGTGACTGGGGGTACTGTCTGTGATTAGTACGTACTGTGGGTGAGTGGGGGTACTGTCTGTGATTAGTACGTACTGTGGGTGAGTGGGGGTACTGTCTGTGATTAGTACGTACTGTGGGTGAGTGGGGGTACTGTCTGTGATTAGTACTTACGGTGGGTGAGTAGGGGTACTGTCTGTGATTAGTACGTACTGTGGGTGAGTGGGGCTACTGTCTGTGATTAGTACTTACTGTGGGTAAGTGGGGCTACTATCTGTGATTAGTACTTACTGTGGGTGAGTGGGGGTACTGTCTGTGATTAGTCCGTACTGTGGGTGACTGACGGTACTGTCTGTGATTAGTACGTACTGTGGGTGACTGGGGGTACTGTCTCTGATTAGTACGTACTGTGGGTGAGTGGGGGTACTGTGTGTGATTAGTACAAACTGTGTGTGAGTGGGGGTACTGTCTTTGATTAGTCCGTACTGTGGGTGACTGACGGTACTGTCTGTGATTAGTACGTACGTTGGGTGACTGGGGGTACTGTCTGTGATTAGTACGTACTGTGGGTGAGTGGGGGTTCTGTCTGTGATTAGTACGTACTGTGGGTGAGTGGGGGTACTGTCTGTGATTAGTACGTACTGTGGGTGACTGACGGTACTGTCTGTGATTAGTACGTACTGTGGGTGAGTGGGGGTACTGTCTGTGATTAGTACGTACTGTGGGTGAGTGGTGGTATTGTCTGTGATTAGTACGTACTGTGGGTGAGTGGGGGTACTGTCTGTGATTAGTACTTACTGTGGGTGAGTGGTGGTACTGTCTGTGATTAGTACGTACTGTGGGTGAGTGGGGGTACTGTCTGTGATTAGTACGTACTGTGGGTGAGTGGTGGTACTGTCTGTGATTAGTACGTACTGTGGGTGAGTAGGGGTACTGTCTGTGATTAGTACGTACTGTGGGTGACTGGGGTACTGTCTGTGATTAGTACGTACTGTGGGTGAGTGGGGGTACTGTCTGTGATTAGTACGTACTGTGGGTGACTGGGGGTACTGTCTGTGACTAGTACGTACTGTGGGTGAGCAGGGGTACTGTCTGTGATTAGGATGTACTGTGGGTGACTGACGGTACTGTCTGTGATTAATAAGTACTGTGGGTGAGTGGGGCTAAGGCCTATGATTAGTACGTACTGTGGGTAACTGGGGGTACTGTCTGTGATTAGTATGTACTGTGGGTGAGTGGTGTTACTGTCCGTGATTAGTACTTACTGTGGGTGAGTGGGGGTACTGTCTGTGATTAGTACGTACTGTGGGTGAGTAGGGGTACTGTCTGTGATTAGTACATACTGTGGGTGAGTGGTGGTACTGTCTGTGATTAGTACGTACTGCGGGTGAGTAGGGGTACTGTCTGTGATTAGTACGTACTGTGGGTGACTGGGGTACTGTCTGTGATTAGTACGTACTGTGGGTGAGTGGGGGTGCTGTCTGTGATTAGTACGTACTGTGGGTGAGTAGGGGTACTTTCTGTGATTAGTACGTACTGTGGGTAAGTGGGGTACTGTCTGTGATTAGTACGTACTGTGGGTGAGTAGGGGTACTGTCTATGATTAGTACGTACTGTGGGTGAGTGGGGATACTGTCTGTGATTAGTACGTACTGTGGATTACTGACGGTACTGTCTGTGATTAGTACGTTCTGTGGGTGAGTGGGGGTACTGTGTGTGATTAGTACGTACTATGGGTGAGTAGTGGTACTGTCTGTGATTAGTACGTACTGTGGGTGACTGGGGTGCTGTCTGTGAATATAAGAACTGTGGTTGAGTGGGGGTACTGTCTGTGATTAGTACGTACTGTGGGTGAGTTGGGGTACTGTCTGTGATTAATACGTACTGTGGGTGACTGACGGTACTGTCTGTGACTAGTACGTACCGTGGGTGAGTGGGGGTACTGTCTGTGATTAGTACGTACTGTGGGTGAGTAGGGGTACTGTCTGTGATTAGTACGTACTGTGGGTGACTGGGGTACAGTCTGTGATTAGTATGTACTGTGGGTGAGTGGGGGTACTGTCTGTGATTAGTACGTACTGTGGGTGACTGGGGGTACAGTCTGTGACTAGTACGTACTGTGGGTGAGCAGGGGTACTGTCTGTGATTAGTACGTACTGTGGGTGACTGACGGTACTGTCTGTGATTAATAAGTACTGTGGGTGAGTGGGGCTAAGGCCTGTGATTAGTACGTACTGTGGGTAACTGGGGGTACTGTCTGTGATTAGTACGTACTGTGGGTGAGTGGTGGTACTGTCCGTGATTAGTACTTACTGTGGGTGAGTGTGGGTACTGTCTGTGATTAGTACGTACTGTGGGTAAGTAGGAGTACTGTCTGTGATTAGTACGTACTGTCGGTGAGTGGGGGTACTGTCTGTGATTAGTACATACTGTGGGTGAGTAGGGGTACTGTCTGTGATTAGTACGTACTGTGGGTGACTGGGGTACTGTCTGTGATTAGTACGTACTGTGGGTGACTGGGGGTACTGTCTGTTATTAGTACGTACTGTGGGTGACTGGGGGTACTGTCTGTGATTAGTACGTACTCTGGGTGACTGACGGTACAGTCTGTGATTAGTAAGTACTGTGGGTGAGTGGGGCTAAGGTCTGTGATTAGTACGTACTGTGGGTGAGTGGTGGTACTGTCAGTGATTAGTACGTACTGTGGGTGAGTAGGGGTACTGTCTGTGATTAGTACGTACTGTGGGTGAGTGGTGGTACTGTCTGTGATTAGTACTTACTGTGGGTGAGTAGGGGTACTGTCTGTAATTAGTACGTACTGTGGGTGAGTGGTGGTACTGTCTGTGATTAGTACTTACTGTGAGTGAGTGGTGGTACTGTCTGTGATTAGTACTTATTGTGGGTGAGTGGTGGTACTGTCTGTGATTAGTACGTACTGTGCGTGAGTAGTGGTACTGTCTGTGATTAGTACGTACTGTGGGTGAGTGGGGGTACTGTCTGTGATTAGTACTTACTGTGGGTGAGTGGTGGTACTGTCTGTGATTAGTACGTACTGTGGGTGAGTGGGGGTACTGTCTGTGATTAGTACTTACTGTGGGTGAGTGGTGGTACTGTCTGTGATTAGTACGTACTGTGGGTGAGTGGGGGTACTGTCTGTGATTAGTACGTACTGTGGGTGAGTGGGGGTACTGTCTGTGATTAGTACGTACTGTGGGTGAGTGGGGGTACTGTCTGTGATTAGTACAAACTGTGTGTGAGTGGGGGTACTGTCTTTGATTAGTCCGTACTGTGGGTGACTGACGGTACTGTCTGTGATTAGTACGTACGTTGGGTGACTGGGGGTACTGTCTGTGATTAGTACGTACTGTGGGTGAGTGGGGGTTCTGTCTGTGATTAGTACGTACTGTGGGTGAGTGGGGGTACTGTCTGTGATTAGTACGTACTGTGGGTGACTGACGGTACTGTCTGTGATTAGTACGTACTGTGGGTGAGTGGGGGTACTGTCTGTGATTAGTACGTACTGTGGGTGAGTGGTGGTACTGTCTGTGATTAGTACGTACTGTGGGTGAGTGGGGGTACTGTCTGTGATTAGTACTTACTGTGGGTGAGTGGTGGTACTGTCTGTGATTAGTACGTACTGTGGGTGAGTGGGGGTACTGTCTGTGATTAGTACGTACTGTGGGTGAGTGGTGGTACTGTCTGTGATTAGTACGTACTGTGGGTGAGTAGGGGTACTGTCTGTGATTAGTACGTACTGTGGGTGACTGGGGTACTGTCTGTGACTAGTACGTACTGTGGGTGAGTGGGGGTACTGTCTGTGATTAGTACGTACTGTGGGTGACTGGGGGTACTGTCTGTGACTAGTACGTACTGTGGGTGAGCAGGGGTACTGTCTGTGATTAGGATGTACTGTGGGTGACTGACGGTACTGTCTGTGATTAATAAGTACTGTGGGTGAGTGGGGCTAAGGCCTATGATTAGTACGTACTGTGGGTAACTGGGGGTACTGTCTGTGATTAGTATGTACTGTGGGTGAGTGGTGTTACTGTCCGTGATTAGTACTTACTGTGGGTGAGTGGGGGTACTGTCTGTGATTAGTACGTACTGTGGGTGAGTAGGGGTACTGTCTGTGATTAGTACATACTGTGGGTGAGTGGTGGTACTGTCTGTGATTAGTACGTACTGCGGGTGAGTAGGGGTACTGTCTGTGATTAGTACGTACTGTGGGTGACTGGGGTACTGTCTGTGATTAGTACGTACTGTGGGTGAGTGGGGGTGCTGTCTGTGATTAGTACGTACTGTGGGTGAGTAGGGGTACTTTCTGTGATTAGTACGTACTGTGGGTAAGTGGGGTACTGTCTGTGATTAGTACGTACTGTGGGTGAGTAGGGGTACTGTCTATGATTAGTACGTACTGTGGGTGAGTGGGGATACTGTCTGTGATTAGTACGTACTGTGGATTACTGACGGTACTGTCTGTGATTAGTACGTTCTGTGGGTGAGTGGGGGTACTGTGTGTGATTAGTACGTACTATGGGTGAGTAGTGGTACTGTCTGTGATTAGTACGTACTGTGGGTGACTGGGGTGCTGTCTGTGAATATAAGAACTGTGGTTGAGTGGGGGTACTGTCTGTGATTAGTACGTACTGTGGGTGAGTGGGGGTACTGTCTGTGATTAATACGTACTGTGGGTGACTGACGGTACTGTCTGTGATTAATAAGTACTGTGGGTGAGTGGGGCTAAGGCCTGTGATTAGTACGTACTGTGGGTAACTGGGGGTACTGTCTGTGATTAGTACGTACTGTGGGTGAGTGGTGGTACTGTCCGTGATTAGTACTTACTGTGGGTGAGTGTGGGTACTGTCTGTGATTAGTACGTACTGTGGGTAAGTAGGAGTACTGTCTGTGATTAGTACGTACTGTCGGTGAGTGGGGGTACTGTCTGTGATTAGTACATACTGTGGGTGAGTAGGGGTACTGTCTGTGATTAGTACGTACTGTGGGTGACTGGGGTACTGTCTGTGATTAGTACGTACTGTGGGTGACTGGGGGTACTGTCTGTTATTAGTACGTACTGTGGGTGACTGGGGGTACTGTCTGTGATTAATACGTACTCTGGGTGACTGACGGTACAGTCTGTGATTAGTAAGTACTGTGGGTGAGTGGGGCTAAGGTCTGTGATTAGTACGTACTGTGGGTGAGTGGTGGTACTGTCAGTGATTAGTACGTACTGTGGGTGAGTAGGGGTACTGTCTGTGATTAGTACGTACTGTGGGTGAGTGGTGGTACTGTCTGTGATTAGTACTTACTGTGGGTGAGTAGGGGTACTGTCTGTAATTAGTACGTACTGTGGGTGAGTGGTGGTACTGTCTGTGATTAGTACTTACTGTGAGTGAGTGGTGGTACTGTCTGTGATTAGTACTTATTGTGGGTGAGTGGTGGTACTGTCTGTGATTAGTACGTACTGTGCGTGAGTAGTGGTACTGTCTGTGATTAGTACGTACTGTGGGTGAGTGGGGGTACTGTCTGTGATTAGTACTTACTGTGGGTGAGTGGTGGTACTGTCTGTGATTAGTACGTACTGTGGGTGAGTGGGGGTACTGTCTGTGATTAGTACTTACTGTGGGTGAGTGGTGGTACTGTCTGTGATTAGTACGTACTGTGGGTGAGTGGGGGTACTGTCTGTGATTAGTACGTACTGTGGGTGAGTGGTGGTACTGTCTGTGATTAGTACGTAATGTGGGTGAGTAGGGGTACTGTCTGTGATTAGTACGTACTGTGGGTGACTGGGGTACTGTCTGTGATTAGTACGTACTGTGGGTGAGTGGGGGTACTGTCTGTGATTAGTACGTACTGTGGGTGACTGGGGGTACTGTCTGTGACTAGTACGTACTGTGGGTGAGCAGGGGTACTGTCTGTGATTAGTACGTACTGTGGGTGACTGACGGTACTGTCTGTGATTAATAAGTACTGTGGGTGAGTGGGGCTTAGGCCTGTGATTAGTACGTACTGTGGGTAACTGGGGGTACTGTCTGTGATTAGTACAAACTGTGGGTGAGTGGTGGTACTGTCCGTGATTAGTATTTACTGTGGGTGAGTGGGGGTACTGTCTGTGATTAGTACGTACTGTGGGTGACTGGGGGTACTGTATGTGATTAGTACGTACTGTCGGTGAGTGGGGGTACTGTCTGTGATTAGTACATACTGTGGGTGAGTAGGGGTACTGTCTGTGATTAGTACGTACTGTGGGTCAGTGGGGGTACTGTCTATGATTAGTACGTACTGTGGGTCACTGGGGTACTGTCTGTGATTAGTACGTACTGTGGGTGACTGGGGGTACTGTCTGTGATTAGTACGTACTGTGGGTGACTGGGGGTACTGTCTGTGATTAGTACGTACTGTGGGTGAGTAGGGGTACTGTCTGTGATTAGTACGTACTGTGGGTGAGTGGGGGTACTGTCTGTGATTACTACTTACTGTGGGTGAGTAGGGGTACTGTCTGTGATTACGTACTGTGGGTGAGTGGGGCTACTGTCTGTGATTAGTACTTACTGTGGGTGAGTGGGGCTACTATCTGTGATTAGTACTTACTGTGGGTGAGTGGGGGTACTGTCTGTGATTAGTCCGTACTGTGGGTGACTGACGGTACTGTCTGTGATTAGTACGTACTTTGGGTGAGTGGGGGTACTGTCTGTGATTAGTACGTACTGTCGGTGAGTGGGGGTACTGTCTGTGATTAGTAGGTACTGTGGGTGAGTGGGGGTACTGTCTGTGATTAGTACAAACTGTGTGTGAGTGGGGGTACTGTCTTTGATTAGTCCGTACTGTGGGTGACTGACGGTACTGTCTGTGATTAGTACGTACGTTGGGTGACTGGGGGTACTGTCTATGATTAGTACGTACTGTGGGTGAGTGGGGGTACTGTCTGTGATTAGTACGTACTGTGGGTGAGTGGGGGTACTGTCTGTGATTAGTACGTACTGTGGGTGAGTGGGGGTACTGTCTGTGATTAGTACGTACTGTGTGTGAGTGGGGGTACTGTCTTTGATTACTACGTACTGTGGGTGACTGACGGTACTGTCTGTGATTAGTACGTACTGTGGGTGAGTAGGGATATTTTTTGTGATTAGTAAGTACTGTGGGTGAGTAGGGGTGCTGTCTGTGATTAGTACGTACTGTGGGTGACTGACGGTACTGTCTGTGATTAATAAGTACTGTGGGTGAGTAGGGGTACTGTCTGTGATTAGTACGTACTGCGGGTGACTGACGGTACTGTCTGTGATTAATAAGTACTGTGGGTGAGTAGGGGTACTGTCTGTGATTAGTACGTACTGTGGGTGAGTGGGGGTACTGTCTGTGATTAGTAGGTACTTTGGGTGAGTGGGGGTACTGTCTGTGATTAGTACATACTGTGGGTGACTGACGGTACTGTCTGTGATTAGTACGTACTGTGGGTGACTGGGGGTACTGTCTGTGATTAGTACGTACTGTGGGTGAGTAGGGGTACTGTCTGTGATTAGTACGTACTGTGGGTGAGTGGGGGTACTGTCTGTGATTACTACTTACTGTGGGTGAGTAGGGGTACTGTCTGTGATTACGTACTGTGGGTGAGTGGGGCTACTGTCTGTGATTAGTACTTACTGTGGGTGAGTGGGGCTACTATCTGTGATTAGTACTTACTGTGGGTGAGTGGGGGTACTGTCTGTGATTAGTCCGTACTGTGGGTGACTGACGGTACTGTCTGTGATTAGCACGTACTGTGGGTGACTGGGGGTACTGTCTGTGATTAGTACGTACTTTGGGTGAGTGGGGGTACTGTCTGTGATTAGTACGTACTGTGGGTGAGTGGGGGTACTGTCTGTGATTAGTAGGTACTGTGGGTGAGTGGGGGTACTGTCTGTGATTAGTACAAACTGTGTGTGAGTGGGGGTACTGTCTTTGATTAGTCCGTACTGTGGGTGACTGACGGTACTGTCTGTGATTAGTACGTACGTTGGGTGACTGGGGGTACTGTCTGTGATTAGTACGTACTGTGGGTGAGTGGGGGTACTGTCTGTGATTAGTACGTACTGTGGGTGAGTGGGGGTACTGTCTGTGATTAGTACGTACTGTGGGTGAGTGGGGGTACTGTCTGTGATTAGTACGTACTGTGTGTGAGTGGGGGTACTGTCTTTGATTACTACGTACTGTGGGTGACTGACGGTACTGTCTGTGATTAGTACGTACTGTGGGTGAGTAGGGATATTGTCTGTGATTAGTAAGTACTGTGGGTGAGTAGGGGTGCTGTCTGTGATTAGTACGTACTGTGGGTGACTGACGGTACTGTCTGTGATTAATAAGTACTGTGGGTGAGTAGGGGTACTGTCTGTGATTAGTACGTACTGCGGGTGACTGACGGTACTGTCTGTGATTAATAAGTACTGTGGGTGAGTAGGGGTACTGTCTGTGATTAGTACGTACTGTGGGTGACTGGGGGTACTGTCTGTGATTAGTACGTACTGTGGGTGAGTAGGGGTACTGTCTGTGATTAGTACGTACTGTGGGTGAGTGGGGGTACTGTCTGTGATTACTACTTACTGTGGGTGAGTAGGGGTACTGTCTGTGATTAGTACGTACTGTGGGTGAGTGGGGCTACTGTCTGTGATTAGTACTTACTGTGGGTGAGTGGGGCTACTATCTGTGATTAGTACTTACTGTGGGTGAGTGGGGGTACTGTCTGTGATTAGTCCGTACTGTGGGTGACTGACGGTACTGTCTGTGATTAGCACGTACTGTGGGTGACTGGGGGTACTGTCTGTGATTAGTACGTACTTTGGGTGAGTGGGGGTACTGTCTGTGATTAGTACGTACTGTGGGTGAGTGGGGGTACTGTCTGTGATTAGTAGGTACTGTGGGTGAGTGGGGGTACTGTCTGTGATGAGTACAAACTGTGTGTGAGTGGGGGTACTGTCTTTGATTAGTCCGTACTGTGGGTGACTGACGGTACTGTCTGTGATTAGTACGTACGTTGGGTGACTGGGGGTACTGTCTGTGATTAGTACGTACTGTGGGTGAGTGGGGGTACTGTCTGTGATTAGTACGTACTGTGGGTGAGTGGGGGTACTGTCTGTGATTAGTACGTACTGTGGGTGAGTGGGGGTACTGTCTGTGATTAGTACGTACTGTGTGTGAGTGGGGGTACTGTCTTTGATTACTACGTACTGTGGGTGACTGACGGTACTGTCTGTGATTAGTACGTACTGTGGGTGAGTAGGGATATTGTCTGTGATTAGTAAGTACTGTGGGTGAGTAGGGGTGCTGTCTGTGATTAGTACGTACTGTGGGTGACTGACGGTACTGTCTGTGATTAATAAGTACTGTGGGTGAGTAGGGGTACTGTCTGTGATTAGTACGTACTGCGGGTGACTGACGGTACTGTCTGTGATTAATAAGTACTGTGGGTGAGTAGGGGTACTGTCTGTGATTAGTACGTACTGTGGGTGACTGGGGGTACTGTCTGTGATTAGTACGTACTGTGGGTGAGTAGGGGTACTGTCTGTGATTAGTACGTACTGTGGGTGAGTGGGGGTACTGTCTGTGATTACTACTTACTGTGGGTGAGTAGGGGTACTGTCTGTGATTAGTACGTACTGTGGGTGAGTGGGGCTACTGTCTGTGATTAGTACTTACTGTGGGTGAGTGGGGCTACTATCTGTGATTAGTACTTACTGTGGGTGAGTGGGGGTACTGTCTGTGATTAGTCCGTACTGTGGGTGACTGACGGTACTGTCTGTGATTAGTACGTACTGCGGGTGACTGGGGGTACTGTCTGTGATTAGTACGTACTTTGGGTGAGTGGGGGTACTGTCTGTGATTAGTACGTACTGTGGGTGAGTGGGGGTACTGTCTGTGATTAGTAGGTACTGTGGGTGAGTGGGGGTACTGTCTGTGATTAGTACAAACTGTGTGTGAGTGGGGGTACTGTCTTTGATTAGTCCGTACTGTGGGTGACTGACGGTACTGTCTGTGATTAGTACGTACGTTGGGTGACTGGGGGTACTGTCTGTGATTAGTACGTACTGTGGGTGTGTGGGGGTACTGTCTGTGATTAGTACGTACTGTGGGTGAGTGGGGGTACTGTCTGTGATTAGTACGTACTGTGGGTGAGTGGGGGTACTGTCTGTGATTAGTACGTACTGTGTGTGAGTGGGGGTACTGTCTTTGATTACTACGTACTGTGGGTGACTGACGGTACTGTCTGTGATTAGTACGTACTGTGGGTGAGTAGGGATATTGTCTGTGATTAGTAAGTACTGTGGGTGAGTAGGGGTGCTGTCTGTGATTAGTACGTACTGTGGGTGACTGACGGTACTGTCTGTGATTAATAAGTACTGTGGGTGAGTAGGGGTACTGTCTGTGATTAGTACGTACTGTGGGTGACTGACGGTACTGTCTGTGATTAGTACGTGCTGTGGGTGAGTGGGGGTACTGTCTGTGATTAGTACGTACTGTGGGTGAGTGGTGGTACTGTCTGTGATTAGTACGTACTGCGGGTGAGTGGGGGTACTGTCTGTGATTAGTACGTACTTTGGGTGAGTGGGGGTACTGTCTGTGATTAGTACATACTGTGGGTGACTGACGGTACTGTCTGTGATTAGTACGTACTGTGGGTGACTGGGGGTACTGTCTCTGATTAGTACGTACTGTGAGTGAATTGGGGTACTGTCTGTGATTAGTACGTACTGTGGGTGAGTGGGGGTACTGTCTGTGATTAGTAGGTACTGTGGGTGAGTGGGGGTACTGTCTGTGATTAGTACTTACTGTGGGTGAGTAGGGGTACTGTCTGTGATTAGTACGTACTGTGGGTGAGTGGGGCTACTGTCTGTGATTAGTACTTACTGTGGGTGAGTGGGGCTACTATCTGTGATTAGTACTTACTGTGGGTGAGTGGGGGTACTGTCTGTGATTAGTCCGTACTGTGGGTGACTGACGGTACTGTCTGTGATTAGTACGTACTGTGGGTGACTGGGGGTACTGTCTCTGATTAGTACGTACTGTGGGTGAGTGGGGGTACTGTCTGTGATTAGTACGTACTGTGGGTGTGTGGGGGTACTGTCTGTGATTAGTAGGTACTGTGGGTGAGTGGGGGTACTGTCTGTGATTAGTACAAACTGTGTGTGAGTGGGGGTACTGTCTTTGATTAGTCCGTACTGTGGGTGACTGACGGTACTGTCTGTGATTAGTACGTACGTTGGGTGACTGGGGGTACTGTCTCTGATTAGTACGTACTGTGGGTGAGTGGGTGTACTTTCTGTGATTAGTACGTACTGTGGGTGAGTGGGGGTACTGTCTGTGATTAGTAGGTACTGTGGGTGAGTGGGGGTACTGTCTGTGATTAGTACAAACTGTGTGTGAGTGGGGGTACTGTCTTTGATTAGTCCGTACTGTGGGTGAGTGGGGGTACTGTCTGTGATTAGTACGTACTGTGGGTGAGTGGGGGTACTGTCTGTGATTAGTACAAACTGTGTGTGAGTGGGGGTACTGTCTTTGATTAGTCCGTACTGTGGGTGACTGACGGTACTGTCTGTGATTAGTACGTACGTTGGGTGACTGACGGTACTGTCTGTGATTAGTACGTACTGTGGGTGACTGGGGGTACTGTCTGTGATTAGTACGTACTGTGGGTGAGTGGGGGTACTGTCTGTGATTAGTACGTACTGTGGGTGAGTGGGGGTACTGTCTGTGATTAGTAGGTACTGTGGGTGAGTGGGGGTACTGTCTGTGATTAGTACAAACTGTGTGTGAGTGGGGGTACTGTCTTTGATTAGTCCGTACTGTGGGTGACTGACGGTACTGTCTGTGATTAGTACGTACGTTGGGTGACTGGGGGTACTGTCTGTGATTAGTACGTACTGTGGGTGAGTGGGGGTACTGTCTGTGATTAGTACGTACTGTGGGTGAGTGGGGGTACTGTCTGTGATTAGTAGGTACTGTGGGTGAGTGGGGGTACTGTCTGTGATTAGTACAAACTGTGTGTGAGTGGGGGTACTGTCTTTGATTACTACGTACTGTGGGTGAGTAGGGGTACTGTCTGTGATTAGTACGTACTGTGGGTGAGTGGGGGTACTGTCTGTGATTAGTACTTACGGTGGGTGAGTAGGGGTACTGTCTGTGATTAGTACGTACTGTGGGTGAGTGGGGCTACTGTCTGTGATTAGTACTTACTGTGGGTGAGTGGGGCTACTATCTGTGATTAGTACTTACTGTGGGTGAGTGGGGGTACTGTCTGTGATTAGTCCGTACTGTGGGTGACTGACGGTACTGTCTGTGATTAGTACGTACTGTGGGTGACTGGGGGTACTGTCTCTGATTAGTACGTACTGTGGGTGAGTGGGGGTACTGTCTGTGATTAGTACGTACTGTGGGTGAGTGGGGGTACTGTCTGTGATTAGTAGGTACTGTGGGTGAGTGGGGGTACTGTCTGTGATTAGTACAAACTGTGTGTGAGTGGGGGTACTGTCTTTGATTAGTCCGTACTGTGGGTGACTGACGGTACTGTCTGTGATTAGTACGTACGTTGGTTAACTGGGGGTACTGTCTGTGATTAGTACGTACTGTGGGTGAGTGGTGGTACTGTCTGTGACTAGTACGTACTGTGGGTGAGCAGGGGTACTGTCTGTGATTAGTACGTACTGTGGGTGACTGACGGTACTGTCTGTGATTAATAAGTACTGTGGGTGAGTGGGGCTTAGGCCTGTGATTAGTACGTACTGTGGGTAACTGGGGGTACTGTCTGTGATTAGTACAAACTGTGGGTGAGTGGTGGTACTGTCCGTGATTAGTATTTACTGTGGGTGAGTGGGGGTACTGTCTGTGATTAGTACGTACTGTGGGTGACTGGGGGTACTGTATGTGATTAGTACGTACTGTCGGTGAGTGGGGGTACTGTCTGTGATTAGTACATACTGTGGGTGAGTAGGGGTACTGTCTGTGATTAGTACGTACTGTGGGTCAGTGGGGGTACTGTCTATGATTAGTACGTACTGTGGGTCACTGGGGTACTGTCTGTGATTAGTACGTACTGTGGGTGACTGGGGGTACTGTCTGTGATTAGTACGTACTGTGGGTGACTGGGGGTACTGTCTGTGATTAGTACGTACTGTGGGTGAGTAGGGGTACTGTCTGTGATTAGTACGTACTGTGGGTGAGTGGGGGTACTGTCTGTGATTACTACTTACTGTGGGTGAGTAGGGGTACTGTCTGTGATTACGTACTGTGGGTGAGTGGGGCTACTGTCTGTGATTAGTACTTACTGTGGGTGAGTGGGGCTACTATCTGTGATTAGTACTTACTGTGGGTGAGTGGGGGTACTGTCTGTGATTAGTCCGTACTGTGGGTGACTGACGGTACTGTCTGTGATTAGTACGTACTTTGGGTGAGTGGGGGTACTGTCTGTGATTAGTACGTACTGTCGGTGAGTGGGGGTACTGTCTGTGATTAGTAGGTACTGTGGGTGAGTGGGGGTACTGTCTGTGATTAGTACAAACTGTGTGTGAGTGGGGGTACTGTCTTTGATTAGTCCGTACTGTGGGTGACTGACGGTACTGTCTGTGATTAGTACGTACGTTGGGTGACTGGGGGTACTGTCTATGATTAGTACGTACTGTGGGTGAGTGGGGGTACTGTCTGTGATTAGTACGTACTGTGGGTGAGTGGGGGTACTGTCTGTGATTAGTACGTACTGTGGGTGAGTGGGGGTACTGTCTGTGATTAGTACGTACTGTGTGTGAGTGGGGGTACTGTCTTTGATTACTACGTACTGTGGGTGACTGACGGTACTGTCTGTGATTAGTACGTACTGTGGGTGAGTAGGGATATTTTTTGTGATTAGTAAGTACTGTGGGTGAGTAGGGGTGCTGTCTGTGATTAGTACGTACTGTGGGTGACTGACGGTACTGTCTGTGATTAATAAGTACTGTGGGTGAGTAGGGGTACTGTCTGTGATTAGTACGTACTGCGGGTGACTGACGGTACTGTCTGTGATTAATAAGTACTGTGGGTGAGTAGGGGTACTGTCTGTGATTAGTACGTACTGTGGGTGAGTGGGGGTACTGTCTGTGATTAGTAGGTACTTTGGGTGAGTGGGGGTACTGTCTGTGATTAGTACATACTGTGGGTGACTGACGGTACTGTCTGTGATTAGTACGTACTGTGGGTGACTGGGGGTACTGTCTGTGATTAGTACGTACTGTGGGTGAGTAGGGGTACTGTCTGTGATTAGTACGTACTGTGGGTGAGTGGGGGTACTGTCTGTGATTACTACTTACTGTGGGTGAGTAGGGGTACTGTCTGTGATTACGTACTGTGGGTGAGTGGGGCTACTGTCTGTGATTAGTACTTACTGTGGGTGAGTGGGGCTACTATCTGTGATTAGTACTTACTGTGGGTGAGTGGGGGTACTGTCTGTGATTAGTCCGTACTGTGGGTGACTGACGGTACTGTCTGTGATTAGCACGTACTGTGGGTGACTGGGGGTACTGTCTGTGATTAGTACGTACTTTGGGTGAGTGGGGGTACTGTCTGTGATTAGTACGTACTGTGGGTGAGTGGGGGTACTGTCTGTGATTAGTAGGTACTGTGGGTGAGTGGGGGTACTGTCTGTGATTAGTACGTACTGTGGGTGAGTGGGGGTACTGTCTGTGATTAGTAGGTACTGTGGGTGAGTGGGGGTACTGTCTGTGATTAGTACGTACTGTGGGTGAGTGGGGGTACTGTCTGTGATTAGTACAAACTGTGTGTGAGTGGGGGTACTGTCTTTGATTAGTCCGTACTGTGGGTGACTGACGGTACTGTCTGTGATTAGTACGTACGTTGGGTGACTGACGGTACTGTCTGTGATTAGTACGTACTGTGGGTGACTGGGGGTACTGTCTGTGATTAGTACGTACTGTGGGTGAGTGGGGGTACTGTCTGTGATTAGTACGTACTGTGGGTGAGTGGGGGTACTGTCTGTGATTAGTAGGTACTGTGGGTGAGTGGGGGTACTGTCTGTGATTAGTACAAACTGTGTGTGAGTGGGGGTACTGTCTTTGATTAGTCCGTACTGTGGGTGACTGACGGTACTGTCTGTGATTAGTACGTACGTTGGGTGACTGGGGGTACTGTCTGTGATTAGTACGTACTGTGGGTGAGTGGGGGTACTGTCTGTGATTAGTACGTACTGTGGGTGAGTGGGGGTACTGTCTGTGATTAGTAGGTACTGTGGGTGAGTGGGGGTACTGTCTGTGATTAGTACAAACTGTGTGTGAGTGGGGGTACTGTCTTTGATTACTACGTACTGTGGGTGAGTAGGGGTACTGTCTGTGATTAGTACGTACTGTGGGTGAGTGGGGGTACTGTCTGTGATTAGTACTTACGGTGGGTGAGTAGGGGTACTGTCTGTGATTAGTACGTACTGTGGGTGAGTGGGGCTACTGTCTGTGATTAGTACTTACTGTGGGTGAGTGGGGCTACTATCTGTGATTAGTACTTACTGTGGGTGAGTGGGGGTACTGTCTGTGATTAGTCCGTACTGTGGGTGACTGACGGTACTGTCTGTGATTAGTACGTACTGTGGGTGACTGGGGGTACTGTCTCTGATTAGTACGTACTGTGGGTGAGTGGGGGTACTGTCTGTGATTAGTACGTACTGTGGGTGAGTGGGGGTACTGTCTGTGATTAGTAGGTACTGTGGGTGAGTGGGGGTACTGTCTGTGATTAGTACAAACTGTGTGTGAGTGGGGGTACTGTCTTTGATTAGTCCGTACTGTGGGTGACTGACGGTACTGTCTGTGATTAGTACGTACGTTGGTTAACTGGGGGTACTGTCTGTGATTAGTACGTACTGTGGGTGAGTGGTGGTACTGTCTGTGACTAGTACGTACTGTGGGTGAGCAGGGGTACTGTCTGTGATTAGTACGTACTGTGGGTGACTGACGGTACTGTCTGTGATTAATAAGTACTGTGGGTGAGTGGGGCTTAGGCCTGTGATTAGTACGTACTGTGGGTAACTGGGGGTACTGTCTGTGATTAGTACAAACTGTGGGTGAGTGGTGGTACTGTCCGTGATTAGTATTTACTGTGGGTGAGTGGGGGTACTGTCTGTGATTAGTACGTACTGTGGGTGACTGGGGGTACTGTATGTGATTAGTACGTACTGTCGGTGAGTGGGGGTACTGTCTGTGATTAGTACATACTGTGGGTGAGTAGGGGTACTGTCTGTGATTAGTACGTACTGTGGGTCAGTGGGGGTACTGTCTATGATTAGTACGTACTGTGGGTCACTGGGGTACTGTCTGTGATTAGTACGTACTGTGGGTGACTGGGGGTACTGTCTGTGATTAGTACGTACTGTGGGTGACTGGGGGTACTGTCTGTGATTAGTACGTACTGTGGGTGAGTAGGGGTACTGTCTGTGATTAGTACGTACTGTGGGTGAGTGGGGGTACTGTCTGTGATTACTACTTACTGTGGGTGAGTAGGGGTACTGTCTGTGATTACGTACTGTGGGTGAGTGGGGCTACTGTCTGTGATTAGTACTTACTGTGGGTGAGTGGGGCTACTATCTGTGATTAGTACTTACTGTGGGTGAGTGGGGGTACTGTCTGTGATTAGTCCGTACTGTGGGTGACTGACGGTACTGTCTGTGATTAGTACGTACTTTGGGTGAGTGGGGGTACTGTCTGTGATTAGTACGTACTGTCGGTGAGTGGGGGTACTGTCTGTGATTAGTAGGTACTGTGGGTGAGTGGGGGTACTGTCTGTGATTAGTACAAACTGTGTGTGAGTGGGGGTACTGTCTTTGATTAGTCCGTACTGTGGGTGACTGACGGTACTGTCTGTGATTAGTACGTACGTTGGGTGACTGGGGGTACTGTCTATGATTAGTACGTACTGTGGGTGAGTGGGGGTACTGTCTGTGATTAGTACGTACTGTGGGTGAGTGGGGGTACTGTCTGTGATTAGTACGTACTGTGGGTGAGTGGGGGTACTGTCTGTGATTAGTACGTACTGTGTGTGAGTGGGGGTACTGTCTTTGATTACTACGTACTGTGGGTGACTGACGGTACTGTCTGTGATTAGTACGTACTGTGGGTGAGTAGGGATATTTTTTGTGATTAGTAAGTACTGTGGGTGAGTAGGGGTGCTGTCTGTGATTAGTACGTACTGTGGGTGACTGACGGTACTGTCTGTGATTAATAAGTACTGTGGGTGAGTAGGGGTACTGTCTGTGATTAGTACGTACTGCGGGTGACTGACGGTACTGTCTGTGATTAATAAGTACTGTGGGTGAGTAGGGGTACTGTCTGTGATTAGTACGTACTGTGGGTGAGTGGGGGTACTGTCTGTGATTAGTAGGTACTTTGGGTGAGTGGGGGTACTGTCTGTGATTAGTACATACTGTGGGTGACTGACGGTACTGTCTGTGATTAGTACGTACTGTGGGTGACTGGGGGTACTGTCTGTGATTAGTACGTACTGTGGGTGAGTAGGGGTACTGTCTGTGATTAGTACGTACTGTGGGTGAGTGGGGGTACTGTCTGTGATTACTACTTACTGTGGGTGAGTAGGGGTACTGTCTGTGATTACGTACTGTGGGTGAGTGGGGCTACTGTCTGTGATTAGTACTTACTGTGGGTGAGTGGGGCTACTATCTGTGATTAGTACTTACTGTGGGTGAGTGGGGGTACTGTCTGTGATTAGTCCGTACTGTGGGTGACTGACGGTACTGTCTGTGATTAGCACGTACTGTGGGTGACTGGGGGTACTGTCTGTGATTAGTACGTACTTTGGGTGAGTGGGGGTACTGTCTGTGATTAGTACGTACTGTGGGTGAGTGGGGGTACTGTCTGTGATTAGTAGGTACTGTGGGTGAGTGGGGGTACTGTCTGTGATTAGTACAAACTGTGTGTGAGTGGGGGTACTGTCTTTGATTAGTCCGTACTGTGGGTGACTGACGGTACTGTCTGTGATTAGTACGTACGTTGGGTGACTGGGGGTACTGTCTGTGATTAGTACGTACTGTGGGTGAGTGGGGGTACTGTCTGTGATTAGTACGTACTGTGGGTGAGTGGGGGTACTGTCTGTGATTAGTACGTACTGTGGGTGAGTGGGGGTACTGTCTGTGATTAGTACGTACTGTGTGTGAGTGGGGGTACTGTCTTTGATTACTACGTACTGTGGGTGACTGACGGTACTGTCTGTGATTAGTACGTACTGTGGGTGAGTAGGGATATTGTCTGTGATTAGTAAGTACTGTGGGTGAGTAGGGGTGCTGTCTGTGATTAGTACGTACTGTGGGTGACTGACGGTACTGTCTGTGATTAATAAGTACTGTGGGTGAGTAGGGGTACTGTCTGTGATTAGTACGTACTGCGGGTGACTGACGGTACTGTCTGTGATTAATAAGTACTGTGGGTGAGTAGGGGTACTGTTAGTGATTAGTACGTACTGTGGGTGACTGGGGGTACTGTCTGTGATTAGTACGTACTGTGGGTGAGAAGGGGTACTGTCTGTGATTAGTACGTACTGTGGGTGAGTGGGGGTACTGTCTGTGATTACTACTTACTGTGGGTGAGTAGGGGTACTGTCTGTGATTAGTACGTACTGTGGGTGAGTGGGGCTACTGTCTGTGATTAGTACTTACTGTGGGTGAGTGGGGCTACTATCTGTGATTAGTACTTACTGTGGGTGAGTGGGGGTACTGTCTGTGATTAGTCCGTACTGTGGGTGACTGACGGTACTGTCTGTGATTAGTACGTACTGCGGGTGACTGGGGGTTCTGTCTGTGATTAGTACGTACTTTGGGTGAGTGGGGGTACTGTCTGTGATTAGTACGTACTGTGGGTGAGTGGGGGTACTGTCTGTGATTAGTAGGTACTGTGGGTGAGTGGGGGTACTGTCTGTGATTAGTACAAACTGTGTGTGAGTGGGGGTACTGTCTTTGATTAGTCCGTACTGTGGGTGACTGACGGTACTGTCTGTGATTAGTACGTACGTTGGGTGACTGGGGGTACTGTCTGTGATTAGTACGTACTGTTGGTGTGTGGGGGTACTGTCTGTGATTAGTACGTACTGTGGGTGAGTGGGGGTACTGTCTGTGATTAGTACGTACTGTGGGTGAGTGGGGGTACTGTCTGTGATTAGTACGTACTGTGTGTGAGTGGGGGTACTGTCTTTGATTACTACGTACTGTGGGTGACTGACGGTACTGTCTGTGATTAGTACGTACTGTGGGTGAGTAGGGATATTGTCTGTGATTAGTAAGTACTGTGGGTGAGTAGGGGTGCTGTCTGTGATTAGTACGTACTGTGGGTGACTGACGGTACTGTCTGTGATTAATAAGTACTGTGGGTGAGTAGGGGTACTGTCTGTGATTAGTACGTACTGTGGGTGACTGACGGTACTGTCTGTGATTAGTACGTGCTGTGGGTGAGTGGGGGTACTGTCTGTGATTAGTACGTACTGTGGGTGAGTGGTGGTACTGTCTGTGATTAGTACGTACTGCGGGTGACTGACGGTACTGTCTGTGATTAATAAGTACTGTGGGTGAGTAGGGGTACTGTCAGTGATTAGTACGTGCTGTGGGTGAGTGGGGGTACTGTCTGTGATTAGTACGTACTTTGGGTGAGTGGGGGTACTGTCTGTGATTAGTACATACTGTGGGTGACTGACGGTACTGTCTGTGATTAGTACGTACTGTGGGTGACTGGGGGTACTGTCTCTGATTAGTACGTACTGTGAGTGAATTGGGGTACTGTCTGTGATTAGTACGTACTGTGGGTGAGTGGGGGTACTGTCTGTGATTAGTAGGTACTGTGGGTGAGTGGGGGTACTGTCTGTGATTAGTACTTACTGTGGGTGAGTAGGGGTACTGTCTGTGATTAGTACGTACTGTGGGTGAGTGGGGCTACTGTCTGTGATTAGTACTTACTGTGGGTGAGTGGGGCTACTATCTGTGATTAGTACTTACTGTGGGTGAGTGGGGGTACTGTCTGTGATTAGTCCGTACTGTGGGTGACTGACGGTACTGTCTGTGATTAGTACGTACTGTGGGTGACTGGGGGTACTGTCTCTGATTAGTACGTACTGTGGGTGAGTGGGGGTACTGTCTGTGATTAGTACGTACTGTGGGTGTGTGGGGGTACTGTCTGTGATTAGTAGGTACTGTGGGTGAGTGGGGGTACTGTCTGTGATTAGTACAAACTGTGTGTGAGTGGGGGTACTGTCTTTGATTAGTCCGTACTGTGGGTGACTGACGGTACTGTCTGTGATTAGTACGTACGTTGGGTGACTGGGGGTACTGTCTCTGATTAGTACGTACTGTGGGTGAGTGGGTGTACTTTCTGTGATTAGTACGTACTGTGGGTGAGTGGGGGTACTGTCTGTGATTAGTAGGTACTGTGGGTGAGTGGGGGTACTGTCTGTGATTAGTACAAACTGTGTGTGAGTGGGGGTACTGTCTTTGATTAGTCCGTACTGTGGGTGAGTGGGGGTACTGTCTGTGATTAGTACGTACTGTGGGTGAGTGGGGGTACTGTCTGTGATTAGTACAAACTGTGTGTGAGTGGGGGTACTGTCTTTGATTAGTCCGTACTGTGGGTGACTGACGGTACTGTCTGTGATTAGTACGTACGTTGGGTGACTGACGGTACTGTCTGTGATTAGTACGTACTGTGGGTGACTGGGGGTACTGTCTGTGATTAGTACGTACTGTGGGTGAGTGGGGGTACTGTCTGTGATTAGTACGTACTGTGGGTGAGTGGGGGTACTGTCTGTGATTAGTAGGTACTGTGGGTGAGTGGGGGTACTGTCTGTGATTAGTACAAACTGTGTGTGAGTGGGGGTACTGTCTTTGATTAGTCCGTACTGTGGGTGACTGACGGTACTGTCTGTGATTAGTACGTACGTTGGGTGACTGGGGGTACTGTCTGTGATTAGTACGTACTGTGGGTGAGTGGGGGTACTGTCTGTGATTAGTACGTACTGTGGGTGAGTGGGGGTACTGTCTGTGATTAGTACGTACTGTGGGTGAGTGGGGGTACTGTCTGTGATTAGTACAAACTGTGTGAGTGGGGGTACTGTCTTTGATTACTACGTACTGTGGGTGAGTAGGGGTACTGTCTGTGATTAGTACGTACTGTGGGTGAGTGGGGGTACTGTCTGTGATTAGTACTTACGGTGGGTGAGTAGGGGTACTGTCTGTGATTAGTACGTACTGTGGGTGAGTGGGGCTACTGTCTGTGATTAGTACTTACTGTGGGTGAGTGGGGCTACTATCTGTGATTAGTACTTACTGTGGGTGAGTGGGGGTACTGTCTGTGATTAGTCCGTACTGTGGGTGACTGACGGTACTGTCTGTGATTAGTACGTACTGTGGGTGACTGGGGGTACTGTCTCTGATTAGTACGTACTGTGGGTGAGTGGGGGTACTGTCTGTGATTAGTACGTACTGTGGGTGAGTGGGGGTACTGTCTGTGATTAGTAGGTACTGTGGGTGAGTGGGGGTACTGTCTGTGATTAGTACAAACTGTGTGTGAGTGGGGGTACTGTCTTTGATTAGTCCGTACTGTGGGTGACTGACGGTACTGTCTGTGATTAGTACGTACGTTGGTTAACTGGGGGTACTGTCTGTGATTAGTACGTACTGTGGGTGAGTGGGGGTACTGTCTGTGATTAGTACGTACTGTGGGTGAGTGGGGGTACTGTCTGTGATTAGTACGTACTGTGGGTGAGTGGGGGTACTGTCTGTGATTAGTACAAACTGTGTGTGAGTGGGGGTACTGTCTTTGATTAGTCCGTACTGTGGGTGACTGACGGTACTGTCTGTGATTAGTACGTACGTTGGGTGACTGGGGGTACTGTCTGTGATTAGTACGTACTGTGGGTGAGTGGGGGTTCTGTCTGTGATTAGTACGTACTGTGGGTGAGTGGGGGTACTGTCTGTGATTAGTACGTACTGTGGGTGACTGACGGTACTGTCTGTGATTAGTACGTACTGTGGGTGAGTGGGGGTACTGTCTGTGATTAGTACGTACTGTGGGTGAGTGGTGGTACTGTCTGTGATTAGTACGTACTGTGGGTGAGTGGGGGTACTGTCTGTGATTAGTACTTACTGTGGGTGAGTGGTGGTACTGTCTGTGATTAGTACGTACTGTGGGTGAGTGGGGGTACTGTCTGTGATTAGTACGTACTGTGGGTGAGTGGTGGTACTGTCTGTGATTAGTACGTACTGTGGGTGAGTAGGGGTACTGTCTGTGATTAGTACGTACTGTGGGTGACTGGGGTACTGTCTGTGATTAGTACGTACTGTGGGTGAGTGGGGGTACTGTCTGTGATTAGTACGTACTGTGGGTGACTGGGGGTACTGTCTGTGACTAGTACGTACTGTGGGTGAGCAGGGGTACTGTCTGTGATTAGGATGTACTGTGGGTGACTGACGGTACTGTCTGTGATTAATAAGTACTGTGGGTGAGTGGGGCTAAGGCCTATGATTAGTACGTACTGTGGGTAACTGGGGGTACTGTCTGTGATTAGTATGTACTGTGGGTGAGTGGTGTTACTGTCCGTGATTAGTACTTACTGTGGGTGAGTGGGGGTACTGTCTGTGATTAGTACGTACTGTGGGTGAGTAGGGGTACTGTCTGTGATTAGTACATACTGTGGGTGAGTGGTGGTACTGTCTGTGATTAGTACGTACTGCGGGTGAGTAGGGGTACTGTCTGTGATTAGTACGTACTGTGGGTGACTGGGGTACTGTCTGTGATTAGTACGTACTGTGGGTGAGTGGGGGTGCTGTCTGTGATTAGTACGTACTGTGGGTGAGTAGGGGTACTTTCTGTGATTAGTACGTACTGTGGGTAAGTGGGGTACTGTCTGTGATTAGTACGTACTGTGGGTGAGTAGGGGTACTGTCTATGATTAGTACGTACTGTGGGTGAGTGGGGATACTGTCTGTGATTAGTACGTACTGTGGATTACTGACGGTACTGTCTGTGATTAGTACGTTCTGTGGGTGAGTGGGGGTACTGTGTGTGATTAGTACGTACTATGGGTGAGTAGTGGTACTGTCTGTGATTAGTACGTACTGTGGGTGACTGGGGTGCTGTCTGTGAATATAAGAACTGTGGTTGAGTGGGGGTACTGTCTGTGATTAGTACGTACTGTGGGTGAGTGGGGGTACTGTCTGTGATTAATACGTACTGTGGGTGACTGACGGTACTGTCTGTGACTAGTACGTACCGTGGGTGAGTGGGGGTACTGTCTGTGATTAGTACGTACTGTGGGTGAGTAGGGGTACTGTCTGTGATTAGTACGTACTGTGGGTGACTGGGGTACAGTCTGTGATTAGTATGTACTGTGGGTGAGTGGGGGTACTGTCTGTGATTAGTACGTACTGTGGGTGACTGGGGGTACAGTCTGTGACTAGTACGTACTGTGGGTGAGCAGGGGTACAGTCTGTGATTAGTACGTACTGTGGGTGTATGACGGTACTGTCTGTGATTAATAAGTACTGTGGGTGAGTGGGGCTAAGGCCTGTGATTAGTACGTACTGTGGGTAACTGGGGGTACTGTCTGTGATTAGTACGTACTGTGGGTGAGTGGTGGTACTGTCCGTGATTAGTACTTACTGTGGGTGAGTGTGGGTACTGTCTGTGATTAGTACGTACTGTGGGTAAGTAGGAGTACTGTCTGTGATTAGTACGTACTGTCGGTGAGTGAGGGTACTGTCTGTGATTAGTACATACTGTGGGTGAGTAGGGGTACTGTCTGTGATTAGTACGTACTGTGGGTGACTGGGGTACTGTCTGTGATTAGTACGTACTGTGGGTGACTGGGGGTACTGTCTGTTATTAGTACGTACTGTGGGTGACTGGGGGTACTGTCTGTGATTAGTACGTACTCTGGGTGACTGACGGTACAGTCTGTGATTAGTAAGTACTGTGGGTGAGTGGGGCTAAGGTCTGTGATTAGTACGTACTGTGGGTGAGTGGTGGTACTGTCAGTGATTAGTACGTACTGTGGGTGAGTAGGGGTACTGTCTGTGATTAGTACGTACTGTGGGTGAGTGGTGGTACTGTCTGTGATTAGTACTTACTGTGGGTGAGTAGGGGTACTGTCTGTAATTAGTACGTACTGTGGGTGAGTGGTGGTACTGTCTGTGATTAGTACTTACTGTGAGTGAGTGGTGGTACTGTCTGTGATTAGTACTTATTGTGGGTGAGTGGTGGTACTGTCTGTGATTAGTACGTACTGTGCGTGAGTAGTGGTACTGTCTGTGATTAGTACGTACTGTGGGTGAGTGGGGGTACTGTCTGTGATTAGTACTTACTGTGGGTGAGTGGTGGTACTGTCTGTGATTAGTACGTACTGTGGGTGAGTGGGGGTACTGTCTGTGATTAGTACTTACTGTGGGTGAGTGGTGGTACTGTCTGTGATTAGTACGTACTGTGGGTGAGTGGGGGTACTGTCTGTGATTAGTACGTACTGTGGGTGAGTGGTGGTACTGTCTGTGATTAGTACGTAATGTGGGTGAGTAGGGGTACTGTCTGTGATTAGTACGTACTGTGGGTGACTGGGGTACTGTCTGTGATTAGTACGTACTGTGGGTGAGTGGGGGTACTGTCTGTGATTAGTACGTACTGTGGGTGACTGGGGGTACTGTCTGTGACTAGTACGTACTGTGGGTGAGCAGGGGTACTGTCTGTGATTAGTACGTACTGTGGGTGACTGACGGTACTGTCTGTGATTAATAAGTACTGTGGGTGAGTGGGGCTTAGGCCTGTGATTAGTACGTACTGTGGGTAACTGGGGGTACTGTCTGTGATTAGTACAAACTGTGGGTGAGTGGTGGTACTGTCCGTGATTAGTACTTACTGTGGGTGAGTGGGGGTACTGTCTGTGATTAGTACGTACTGTGGGTGACTGGGGGTACTGTCTGTGATTAGTACGTACTGTCGGTGAGTGGGGGTACTGTCTGTGATTAGTACATACTGTGGGTGAGTAGGGGTACTGTCTGTGATTAGTACGTACTGTGGGTCAGTGGGGGTACTGTCTATGATTAGTACGTACTGTGGGTCACTGGGGTACTGTCTGTGATTAGTACGTACTGTGGGTGACTGGGGGTACTGTCTGTGATTAGTACGTACTGTGGGTGACTGGGGGTACTGTCTGTGATTAGTACGTACTGTGGGTGAGTAGGGGTACTGTCTGTGATTAGTACGTACTGTGGGTGAGTGGGGGTACTGTCTGTGATTACTACTTACTGTGGGTGAGTAGGGGTACTGTCTGTGATTACGTACTGTGGGTGAGTGGGGCTACTGTCTGTGATTAGTACTTACTGTGGGTGAGTGGGGCTACTATCTGTGATTAGTACTTACTGTGGGTGAGTGGGGGTACTGTCTGTGATTAGTCCGTACTGTGGGTGACTGACGGTACTGTCTGTGATTAGTACGTACTTTGGGTGAGTGGGGGTACTGTCTGTGATTAGTACGTACTGTCGGTGAGTGGGGGTACTGTCTGTGATTAGTAGGTACTGTGGGTGAGTGGGGGTACTGTCTGTGATTAGTACAAACTGTGTGTGAGTGGGGGTACTGTCTTTGATTAGTCCGTACTGTGGGTGACTGACGGTACTGTCTGTGATTAGTACGTACGTTGGGTGACTGGGGGTACTGTCTATGATTAGTACGTACTGTGGGTGAGTGGGGGTACTGTCTGTGATTAGTACGTACTGTGGGTGAGTGGGGGTACTGTCTGTGATTAGTACGTACTGTGGGTGAGTGGGGGTACTGTCTGTGATTAGTACGTACTGTGTGTGAGTGGGGGTACTGTCTTTGATTACTACGTACTGTGGGTGACTGACGGTACTGTCTGTGATTAGTACGTACTGTGGGTGAGTAGGGATATTTTTTGTGATTAGTAAGTACTGTGGGTGAGTAGGGGTGCTGTCTGTGATTAGTACGTACTGTGGGTGACTGACGGTACTCACTGTGATTAATAAGTACTGTGGGTGAGTAGGGGTACTGTCTGTGATTAGTACGTACTGCGGGTGACTGACGGTACTGTCTGTGATTAATAAGTACTGTGGGTGAGTAGGGGTACTGTCTGTGATTAGTACGTACTGTGGGTGAGTGGGGGTACTGTCTGTGATTAGTAGGTACTTTGGGTGAGTGGGGGTACTGTCTGTGATTAGTACATACTGTGGGTGACTGACGGTACTATCTGTGATTAGTACGTACTGTGGGTGACTGGGGGTACTGTCTGTGATTAGTACGTACTGTGGGTGAGTAGGGGTACTGTCTGTGATTAGTACGTACTGTGGGTGAGTGGGGGTACTGTCTGTGATTACTACTTACTGTGGGTGAGTAGGGGTACTGTCTGTGATTACGTACTGTGGGTGAGTGGGGCTACTGTCTGTGATTAGTACTTACTGTGGGTGAGTGGGGCTACTATCTGTGATTAGTACTTACTGTGGGTGAGTGGGGGTACTGTCTGTGATTAGTCCGTACTGTGGGTGACTGACGGTACTGTCTGTGATTAGCACGTACTGTGGGTGACTGGGGGTACTGTCTGTGATTAGTACGTACTTTGGGTGAGTGGGGGTACTGTCTGTGATTAGTACGTACTGTGGGTGAGTGGGGGTACTGTCTGTGATTAGTAGGTACTGTGGGTGAGTGGGGGTACTGTCTGTGATTAGTACAAACTGTGTGTGAGTGGGGGTACTGTCTTTGATTAGTCCGTACTGTGGGTGACTGACGGTACTGTCTGTGATTAGTACGTACGTTGGGTGACTGGGGGTACTGTCTGTGATTAGTACGTACTGTGGGTGAGTGGGGGTACTGTCTGTGATTAGTACGTACTGTGGGTGAGTGGGGGTACTGTCTGTGATTAGTACGTACTGTGGGTGAGTGGGGGTACTGTCTGTGATTAGTACGTACTGTGTGTGAGTGGGGGTACTGTCTTTGATTACTACGTACTGTGGGTGACTGACGGTACTGTCTGTGATTAGTACGTACTGTGGGTGAGTAGGGATATTGTCTGTGATTAGTAAGTACTGTGGGTGAGTAGGGGTGCTGTCTGTGATTAGTACGTACTGTGGGTGACTGACGGTACTGTCTGTGATTAATAAGTACTGTGGGTGAGTAGGGGTACTGTCTGTGATTAGTACGTACTGCGGGTGACTGTTGGTACTGTCTGTGATTAATAAGTACTGTGGGTGAGTAGGGGTACTGTCTGTGATTAGTACGTACTGTGGGTGAGTGGGGGTACTGTCTGTGATTAGTAGGTACTTTGGGTGAGTGGGGGTACTGTCTGTGATTAGTACATACTGTGGGTGACTGACGGTACTGTCTGTGATTAGTACGTACTGTGGGTGACTGGGGGTACTGTCTCTGATTAGTACGTACTGTGGGTGAGTGGGGGTACTGTCTGTGATTAGTACGTACTGTGGGTGAGTGGGGGTACTGTCTGTGATTAGTAGGTACTGTGGGTGAGTGGGGGTACTGTCTGTGATTAGTACTTACTGTGGGTGAGTAGGGGTACTGTTTGTGATTAGTACGTACTGTGGGTGAGTGGGGCTACTGTCTGTGATTAGTACTTACTGTGGGTGAGTGGGGCTACTATCTGTGATTAGTACTTATTGTGGGTGAGTGGGGGTACTGTCTGTGATTAGTCCGTACTGTGGGTGACTGACGGTACTGTCTGTGATTAGTATGTACTGTGGGTGACTGGGGGTACTGTCTCTGATTAGTACGTACTGTGGGTGAGTGGGGGTACTGTCTGTGATTAGTACGTACTGTGGGTGAGTGGGGGTACTGTCTGTGATTAGTAGGTACTGTGGGTGAGTGGGGGTACTGTCTGTGATTAGTACAAACTGTGTGTGAGTGGGGGTACTGTCTTTGATTAGTCCGTACTGTGGGTGACTGACGGTACTGTCTGTGATTAGTACGTACGTTGGGTGACTGGGGGTACTGTCTCTGATTAGTACGTACTGTGGGTGAGTGGGTGTACTTTCTGTGATTAGTACGTACTGTGGGTGAGTGGGGGTACTGTCTGTGATTAGTAGGTACTGTGGGTGAGTGGGGGTACTGTCTGTGATTAGTACAAACTTTGTGTGAGTGGGGGTACTGTCTTTGATTAGTCCGTACTGTGGGTGAGTGGGGGTACTGTCTGTGATTAGTACAAACTGTGTGTGAGTGGGGGTACTGTCTTTGATTAGTCCGTACTGTGGGTGACTGACGGTACTGTCTGTGATTAGTACGTACGTTGGGTGACTGACGGTACTGTCTGTGATTAGTACGTACTGTGGGTGACTGGGGGTACTGTCTGTGATTAGTACGTACTGTGGGTGAGTGGGGGTACTGTCTGTGATTAGTACGTACTGTGGGTGACTGACGGTACTGTCTGTGATTAATAAGTACTGTGGGTGAGTGGGGCTTAGGCCTGTGATTAGTACGTACTGTGGGTAACTGGGGGTACTGTCTGTGATTAGTACAAACTGTGGGTGAGTGGTGGTACTGTCCGTGATTAGTACTTACTGTGGGTGAGTGGGGGTACTGTCTGTGATTAGTACGTACTGTGGGTGACTGGGGGTACTGTCTGTGATTAGTACGTACTGTCGGTGAGTGGGGGTACTGTCTGTGATTAGTACATACTGTGGGTGAGTAGGGGTACTGTCTGTGATTAGTACGTACTGTGGGTCAGTGGGGGTACTGTCTATGATTAGTACGTACTGTGGGTCACTGGGGTACTGTCTGTGATTAGTACGTACTGTGGGTGACTGGGGGTACTGTCTGTGATTAGTACGTACTGTGGGTGACTGGGGGTACTGTCTGTGATTAGTACGTACTGTGGGTGAGTAGGGGTACTGTCTGTGATTAGTACGTACTGTGGGTGAGTGGGGGTACTGTCTGTGATTACTACTTACTGTGGGTGAGTAGGGGTACTGTCTGTGATTACGTACTGTGGGTGAGTGGGGCTACTGTCTGTGATTAGTACTTACTGTGGGTGAGTGGGGCTACTATCTGTGATTAGTACTTACTGTGGGTGAGTGGGGGTACTGTCTGTGATTAGTCCGTACTGTGGGTGACTGACGGTACTGTCTGTGATTAGTACGTACTTTGGGTGAGTGGGGGTACTGTCTGTGATTAGTACGTACTGTCGGTGAGTGGGGGTACTGTCTGTGATTAGTAGGTACTGTGGGTGAGTGGGGGTACTGTCTGTGATTAGTACAAACTGTGTGTGAGTGGGGGTACTGTCTTTGATTAGTCCGTACTGTGGGTGACTGACGGTACTGTCTGTGATTAGTACGTACGTTGGGTGACTGGGGGTACTGTCTATGATTAGTACGTACTGTGGGTGAGTGGGGGTACTGTCTGTGATTAGTACGTACTGTGGGTGAGTGGGGGCACTGTCTGTGATTAGTACGTACTGTGGGTGAGTGGGGGTACTGTCTGTGATTAGTACGTACTGTGTGTGAGTGGGGGTACTGTCTTTGATTACTACGTACTGTGGGTGACTGACGGTACTGTCTGTGATTAGTACGTACTGTGGGTGAGTAGGGATATTTTTTGTGATTAGTAAGTACTGTGGGTGAGTAGGGGTGCTGTCTGTGATTAGTACGTACTGTGGGTGACTGACGGTACTGTCTGTGATTAATAAGTACTGTGGGTGAGTAGGGGTACTGTCTGTGATTAGTACGTACTGCGGGTGACTGACGGTACTGTCTGTGATTAATAAGTACTGTGGGTGAGTAGGGGTACTGTCTGTGAATAGTACGTACTGTGGGTGAGTGGGGGTACTGTCTGTGATTAGTAGGTACTTTGGGTGAGTGGGGGTACTGTCTGTGATTAGTACATACTGTGGGTGACTGACGGTACTGTCTGTGATTAGTACGTACTGTGGGTGACTGGGGGTACTGTCTGTGATTAGTACGTACTGTGGGTGAGTAGGGGTACTGTCTGTGATTAGTACGTACTGTGGGTGAGTGGGGGTACTGTCTGTGATTACTACTTACTGTGGGTGAGTAGGGGTACTGTCTGTGATTACGTACTGTGGGTGAGTGGGGCTACTGTCTGTGATTAGTACTTACTGTGGGTGAGTGGGGCTACTATCTGTGATTAGTACTTACTGTGGGTGAGTGGGGGTACTGTCTGTGATTAGTCCGTACTGTGGGTGACTGACGGTACTGTCTGTGATTAGCACGTACTGTGGGTGACTGGGGGTACTGTCTGTGATTAGTACGTACTTTGGGTGAGTGGGGGTACTGTCTGTGATTAGTACGTACTGTGGGTGAGTGGGGGTACTGTCTGTGATTAGTAGGTACTGTGGGTGAGTGGGGGTACTGTCTGTGATTAGTACAAACTGTGTGTGAGTGGGGGTACTGTCTTTGATTAGTCCGTACTGTGGGTGACTGACGGTACTGTCTGTGATTAGTACGTACGTTGGGTGACTGGGGGTACTGTCTGTGATTAGTACGTACTGTGGGTGAGTGGGGGTACTGTCTGTGATTAGTACGTACTGTGGGTGAGTGGGGGTACTGTCTGTGATTAGTACGTACTGTGGGTGAGTGGGGGTACTGTCTGTGATTAGTACGTACTGTGTGTGAGTGGGGGTACTGTCTTTGATTACTACGTACTGTGGGTGACTGACGGTACTGTCTGTGATTAGTACGTACTGTGGGTGAGTAGGGATATTGTCTGTGATTAGTAAGTACTGTGGGTGAGTAGGGGTGCTGTCTGTGATTAGTACGTACTGTGGGTGACTGACGGTACTGTCTGTGATTAATAAGTACTGTGGGTGAGTAGGGGTACTGTCTGTGATTAGTACGTACTGCGGGTGACTGACGGTACTGTCTGTGATTAATAAGTACTGTGGGTGAGTAGGGGTACTGTCTGTGATTAGTACTTACTGTGGGTGAGTGGGGGTACTGTCTGTGATTAGTAGGTACTTTGGGTGAGTGGGGGTACTGTCTGTGATTAGTACATACTGTGGGTGACTGACGGTACTGTCTGTGATTAGTACGTACTGTGGGTGACTGGGGGTACTGTCTCTGATTAGTACGTACTGTGGGTGAGTGGGGGTACTGTCTGTGATTAGTACGTACTGTGGGTGAGTGGGGGTACTGTCTGTGATTAGTAGGTACTGTGGGTGAGTGGGGGTACTGTCTGTGATTAGTACTTACTGTGGGTGAGTAGGGGTACTGTCTGTGATTAGTACGTACTGTGGGTGAGTGGGGCTACTGTCTGTGATTAGTACTTACTGTGGGTGAGTGGGGCTACTATCTGTGATTAGTACTTATTGTGGGTGAGTGGGGGTACTGTCTGTGATTAGTCCGTACTGTGGGTGACTGACGGTACTGTCTGTGATTAGTATGTACTGTGGGTGACTGGGGGTACTGTCTCTGATTAGTACGTACTGTGGGTGAGTGGGGGTACTGTCTGTGATTAGTACGTACTGTGGGTGAGTGGGGGTACTGTCTGTGATTAGTAGGTACTGTGGGTGAGTGGGGGTACTGTCTGTGATTAGTACAAACTGTGTGTGAGTGGGGGTACTGTCTTTGATTAGTCCGTACTGTGGGTGACTGACGGTACTGTCTGTGATTAGTACGTACGTTGGGTGACTGGGGGTACTGTCTCTGATTAGTACGTACTGTGGGTGAGTGGGTGTACTTTCTGTGATTAGTACGTACTGTGGGTGAGTGGGGGTACTGTCTGTGATTAGTAGGTACTGTGGGTGAGTGGGGGTACTGTCTGTGATTAGTACAAACTTTGTGTGAGTGGGGGTACTGTCTTTGATTAGTCCGTACTGTGGGTGAGTGGGGGTACTGTCTGTGATTAGTACAAACTGTGTGTGAGTGGGGGTACTGTCTTTGATTAGTCCGTACTGTGGGTGACTGACGGTACTGTCTGTGATTAGTACGTACGTTGGGTGACTGACGGTACTGTCTGTGATTAGTACGTACTGTGGGTGACTGGGGGTACTGTCTGTGATTAGTACGTACTGTGGGTGAGTGGGGGTACTGTCTGTGATTAGTACGTACTGTGGGTGAGTGGGGGTACTGTCTGTGATTAGTAGGTACTGTGGGTGAGTGGGGGTACTGTCTGTGATTAGTACAAACTGTGTGTGAGTGGGGGTACTGTCTTTGATTAGTCCGTACTGTGGGTGACTGACGGTACTGTCTGTGATTAGTACGTACGTTGGGTGACTGGGGGTACTGTCTGTGATTAGTACGTACTGTGGGTGAGTGGGGGTACTGTCTGTGATTAGTACGTACTGTGGGTGAGTGGGGGTACTGTCTGTGATTAGTACGTACTGTGGGTGAGTGGGGGTACTGTCTGTGATTAGTACAAACTGTGTGTGAGTGGGGGTACTGTCTTTGATTACTACGTACTGTGGGTGAGTAGGGGTACTGTCTGTGATTAGTACGTACTGTGGGTGAGTGGGGGTACTGTCTGTGATTAGTACTTACTGTGGGTGAGTAGGGGTACTGTCTGTGATTAGTACGTACTGTGGGTGAGTGGGGCTACTGTCTGTGATTAGTACTTACTGTGGGTGAGTGGGGCTACTATCTGTGATTAGTACTTACTGTGGGTGAGTGGGGGTACTGTCTGTGATTAGTCCGTACTGTGGGTGACTGACGGTACTGTCTGTGATTAGTACGTACTGTGGGTGACTGGGGGTACTGTCTCTGATTAGTACGTACTGTGGGTGAGTGGGGGTACTGTCTGTGATTAGTACGTACTGTGGGTGAGTGGGGGTACTGTCTGTGATTAGTAGGTACTGTGGGGGAGTGGGGGTACTGTCTGTGATTAGTACAAACTGTGTGTGAGTGGGGGTACTGTCTTTGATTAGTCCGTACTGTGGGTGACTGACGGTACTGTCTGTGATTAGTACGTACGTTGGTTAACTGGGGGTACTGTCTGTGATTAGTACGTACTGTGGGTGAGTGGGGGTACTGTCTGTGATTAGTACGTACTGTGGGTGAGTGGGGGTACTGTCTGTGATTAGTACGTACTGTGGGTGAGTGGGGGTACTGTCTGTGATTAGTACAAACTGTGTGTGAGTGGGGGTACTGTCTTTGATTAGTCCGTACTGTGGGTGACTGACGGTACTGTCTGTGATTAGTACGTACGTTGGGTGACTGGGGGTACTGTCTGTGATTAGTACGTACTGTGGGTGAGCAGGGGTACTGTCTGTGATTAGTACGTACTGTGGGTGAGTGGGGGTACTGTCTGTGATTAATAAGTACTGTGGGTGAGTGGGGCTAAGGCCTATGATTAGTACGTACTGTGGGTAACTGGGGGTACTGTCTGTGATTAGTATGTACTGTGGGTGAGTGGTGGTACTGTCCGTGATTAGTACTTACTGTGGGTGAGTGGGGGTACTGTCTGTGATTAGTACGTACTGTGGGTGAGTAGGGGTACTGTCTGTGATTAGTACATACTGTGGGTGAGTGGTGGTACTGTCTGTGATTAGTACGTACTGCGGGTGAGTAGGGGTACTGTCTGTGATTAGTACGTACTGTGGGTGACTGGGGTACTGTCTGTGATTAGTACGTACTGTGGGTGAGTGGGGGTGCTGTCTGTGATTAGTACGTACTGTGGGTGAGTAGGGGTACTTTCTGTGATTAGTACGTACTGTGGGTAAGTGGGGTACTGTCTGTGATTAGTACGTACTGTGGGTGAGTAGGGGTACTGTCTATGATTAGTACGTACTGTGGGTGAGTGGGGATACTGTCTGTGATTAGTACGTACTGTGGATTACTGACGGTACTGTCTGTGATTAGTACGTTCTGTGGGTGAGTGGGGGTACTGTGTGTGATTAGTACGTACTATGGGTGAGTAGTGGTACTGTCTGTGATTAGTACGTACTGTGGGTGACTGGGGTGCTGTCTGTGAATATAAGAACTGTGGTTGAGTGGGGGTACTGTCTGTGATTAGTACGTACTGTGGGTGAGTGGGGGTACTGTCTGTGATTAATACGTACTGTGGGTGACTGACGGTACTGTCTGTGACTAGTACGTACCGTGGGTGAGTGGGGGTACTGTCTGTGATTAGTACGTACTGTGGGTGAGTAGGGGTACTGTCTGTGATTAGTACGTACTGTGGGTGACTGGGGTACAGTCTGTGATTAGTATGTACTGTGGGTGAGTGGGGGTACTGTCTGTGATTAGTACGTACTGTGGGTGACTGGGGGTACAGTCTGTGACTAGTACGTACTGTGGGTGAGCAGGGGTACTGTCTGTGATTAGTACGTACTGTGGGTGACTGACGGTACTGTCTGTGATTAATAAGTACTGTGGGTGAGTGGGGCTAAGGCCTGTGATTAGTACGTACTGTGGGTAACTGGGGGTACTGTCTGTGATTAGTACGTACTGTGGGTGAGTGGTGGTACTGTCCGTGATTAGTACTTACTGTGGGTGAGTGTGGGTACTGTCTGTGATTAGTACGTACTGTGGGTGAGTAGGAGTACTGTCTGTGATTAGTACGTACTGTCGGTGAGTGGGGGTACTGTCTGTGATTAGTACATACTGTGGGTGAGTAGGGGTACTGTCTGTGATTAGTACGTACTGTGGGTGACTGGGGTACTGTCTGTGATTAGTACGTACTGTGGGTGACTGGGGGTACTGTCTGTTATTAGTACGTACTGTGGGTGACTGGGGGTACTGTCTGTGATTAGTACGTACTCTGGGTGACTGACGGTACAGTCTGTGATTAGTAAGTACTGTGGGTGAGTGGGGCTAAGGTCTGTGATTAGTACGTACTGTGGGTGAGTGGTGGTACTGTCTGTGATTAGTACTTACTGTGGGTGAGTGGTGGTACTGTCTGTGATTAATACTTACTGTGGGTGAGTGGGGGTACTGTCAGTGATTAGTACGTACTGTGGGTGAGTAGGGGTACTGTCTG
Source organism: Lampris megalopsis (assembly GCA_022114975.2). Taxonomy (NCBI): domain Eukaryota; kingdom Metazoa; phylum Chordata; class Actinopteri; order Lampriformes; family Lampridae; genus Lampris; species Lampris megalopsis. Next base: position 2,201,353 of record JAJHIY020000935.1, read on the forward strand.
TGATTAGTACGTACTGTGGGTGAGTGGTGGTACTGTCTGTGATTAGTACTTACTGTGGGTGAGTAGGGGTACTGTCTGTAATTAGTACGTACTGTGGGTGAGTGGTGGTACTGTCTGTGATTAGTACTTACTGTGAGTGAGTGGTGGTACTGTCTGTGATTAGTACTTATTGTGGGTGAGTGGTGGTACTGTCTGTGATTAGTACGTACTGTGCGTGAGTAGTGGTACTGTCTGTGATTAGTACGTACTGTGGGTGAGTGGGGGTACTGTCTGTGATTAGTACTTACTGTGGGTGAGTGGTGGTACTGTCTGTGATTAGTACGTACTGTGGGTGAGTGGGGGTACTGTCTGTGATTAGTACTTACTGTGGGTGAGTGGTGGTACTGTCTGTGATTAGTACGTACTGTGGGTGAGTGGGGGTACTGTCTGTGATTAGTACGTACTGTGGGTGAGTGGTGGTACTGTCTGTGATTAGTACGTACTGTGGGTGAGTAGGGGTACTGTCTGTGATTAGTACGTACTGTGGGTGACTGGGGTACTGTCTGTGATTAGTACGTACTGTGGGTGAGTGGGGGTACTGTCTGTGATTAGTACGTATTGTGGGTGACTGGGGGTACTGTCTGTGACTAGTACGTACTGTGGGTGAGCAGGGGTACTGTCTGTGATTAGTACGTACTGTGGGTGACTGACGGTACTGTCTGTGATTAATAAGTACTGTGGGTGAGTGGGGCTAAGGCCTGTGATTAGTACGTACTGTGGGTAACTGGGGGTACTGTCTGTGATTAGTACAAACTGTGGGTGAGTGGTGGTACTGTCCGTGATTAGTACTTACTGTGGGTGAGTGGGGGTACTGTCTGTGATTAGTACGTACTGTGGGTGAGTAGGGGTACTGTCTGTGATTAGTACGTACTGTCGGTGAGTGGGGGTACTGTCTGTGATTAGTACATACTGTGGGTGAGTAGGGGTACTGTCTGTGATTAGTACGTACTGTGGGTCAGTGGGGGTACTGTCTATGATTAGTACGTACTGTGGGTCACTGGGGTACTGTCTGTGATTAGTACGTACTGTGGGTGACTGGGGGTACTGTCTGTGATTAGTACGTACTGTGGGTGACTGGGGGTACTGTCTGTGATTAGTACGTACTGTGGGTGAGTAGGGGTACTGTCTGTGATTAGTACGTACTGTGGGTGAGTGGGGGTACTGTCTGTGATTACTACTTACTGTGGGTGAGTAGGGGTACTGTCTGTGATTAGTACGTACTGTGGGTGAGTGGGGCTACTGTCTGTGATTAGTACTTACTGTGGGTGAGTGGGGCTACTATCTGTGATTAGTACTTACTGTGGGTGAGTGGGGGTACTGTCTGTGATTAGTCCGTACTGTGGGTGACTGACGGTACTGTCTGTGATTAGTACGTACTGCGGGTGACTGGGGGTACTGTCTGTGATTAGTACGTACTTTGGGTGAGTGGGGGTACTGTCTGTGATTAGTACGTACTGTGGGTGAGTGGGGGTACTGTCTGTGATTAGTAGGTACTGTGGGTGAGTGGGGGTACTTTCTGTGATTAGTACAAACTGTGTGTGAGTGGGGGTACTGTCTTTGATTAGTCCGTACTGTGGGTGACTGACGGTACTGTCTGTGATTAGTACGTACGTTGGGTGACTGGGGGTACTGTCTGTGATTAGTACGTACTGTGGGTGAGTGGGGGTACTGTCTGTGATTAGTACGTACTGTGGGTGAGTGGGGGTACTGTCTGTGATTAGTACGTACTGTGGGTGAGTGGGGGTACTGTCTGTGATTAGTACGTACTGTGTGTGAGTGGGGGTACTGTCTTTGATTACTACGTACTGTGGGTGACTGACGGTACTGTCTGTGATTAGTACGTACTGTGGGTGAGTAGGGATATTGTCTGTGATTAGTAAGTACTGTGGGTGAGTAGGGGTGCTGTCTGTGATTAGTACGTACTGTGGGTGACTGACGGTACTGTCTGTGATTAATAAGTACTGTGGGTGAGTAGGGGTACTGTCTGTGATTAGTACGTACTGTGGGTGACTGACGGTACTGTCTGTGATTAGTACGTGCTGTGGGTGAGTGGGGGTACTGTCTGTGATTAGTACGTACTGTGGGTGAGTGGTGGTACTGTCTGTGATTAGTACGTACTGCGGGTGACTGACGGTACTGTCTGTGATTAATAAGTACTGTGGGTGAGTAGGGGTACTGTCTGTGATTAGTACGTACTGTGGGTGAGTGGGGGTACTGTCTGTGATTAGTACGTACTTTGGGTGAGTGGGGGTACTGTCTGTGATTAGTACATACTGTGGGTGACTGACGGTACTGTCTGTGATTAGTACGTACTGTGGGTGACTGGGGGTACTGTCTCTGATTAGTACGTACTGTGGGTGAGTGGGGGTACTGTCTGTGATTAGTACGTACTGTGGGTGAGTGGGGGTACTGTCTGTGATTAGTAGGTACTGTGGGTGAGTGGGGGTACTGTCTGTGATTAGTACTTACTGTGGGTGAGTGGGTGTACTTTCTGTGATTAGTCCGTACTGTGGGTGACTGACGGTACTGTCTGTGATTAGTACGTACTGTGGGTGACTGGGGGTACTGTCTCTGATTAGTACGTACTGTGGGTGAGTGGGGGTACTGTCTGTGATTAGTACGTACTGTGGGTGAGTGGGGGTACTGTCTGTGATTAGTAGGTACTGTGGGTGAGTGGGGGTACTGTCTGTGATTAGTACAAACTGTGTGTGAGTGGGGGTACTGTCTTTGATTAGTCCGTACTGTGGGTGACTGACGGTACTGTCTGTGATTAGTACGTACGTTGGGTGACTGGGGGTACTGTCTCTGATTAGTACGTACTGTGGGTGAGTGGGTGTACTTTCTGTGATTAGTACGTACTGTGGGTGAGTGGGGGTACTGTCTGTGATTAGTAGGTACTGTGGGTGAGTGGGGGTACTGTCTGTGATTAGTACAAACTGTGTGTGAGTGGGGGTACTGTCTTTGATTAGTCCGTACTGTGGGTGAGTGGGGGTACTGTCTGTGATTAGTACGTACTGTGGGTGAGTGGGGGTACTGTCTGTGATTAGTACAAACTGTGTGTGAGTGGGGGTACTGTCTTTGATTAGTCCGTACTGTGGGTGACTGACGGTACTGTCTGTGATTAGTACGTACGTTGGGTGACTGACGGTACTGTCTGTGATTAGTACGTACTGTGGGTGACTGGGGGTACTGTCTGTGATTAGTACGTACTGTGGGTGAGTGGGGGTACTGTCTGTGATTAGTACGTACTGTGGGTGAGTGGGGGTACTGTCTGTGATTAGTAGGTACTGTGGGTGAGTGGGGGTACTGTCTGTGATTAGTACAAACTGTGTGTGAGTGGGGGTACTGTCTTTGATTAGTCCGTACTGTGGGTGACTGACGGTACTGTCTGTGATTAGTACGTACGTTGGGTGACTGGGGGTACTGTCTGTGATTAGTACGTACTGTGGGTGAGTGGGGGTACTGTCTGTGATTAGTACGTACTGTGGGTGAGTGGGGGTACTGTCTGTGATTAGTACGTACTGTGGGTGAGTGGGGGTACTGTCTGTGATTAGTACAAACTGTGTGTGAGTGGGGGTACTGTCTTTGATTACTACGTACTGTGGGTGAGTAGGGGTACTGTCTGTGATTAGTACGTACAGTGGGTGAGTGGGGGTACTGTCTGTGATTAGTACTTACTGTGGGTGAGTAGGGGTACTGTCTGTGATTAGTACGTACTGTGGGTGAGTGGGGCTACTGTCTGTGATTAGTACTTACTGTGGGTGAGTGGGGCTACTATCTGTGATTAGTACTTACTGTGGGTGAGTGGGGGTACTGTCTGTGATTAGTCCGTACTGTGGGTGACTGACGGTACTGTCTGTGATTAGTACGTACTGTGGGTGACTGGGGGTACTGTCTCTGATTAGTACGTACTGTGGGTGAGTGGGGGTACTGTCTGTGATTAGTACGTACTGTGGGTGAGTGGGGGTACTGTCTGTGATTAGTAGGTACTGTGGGTGAGTGGGGGTACTGTCTGTGATTAGTACAAACTGTGTGTGAGTGGGGGTACTGTCTTTGATTAGTCCGTACTGTGGGTGACTGACGGTACTGTCTGTGATTAGTACGTACGTTGGTTAACTGGGGGTACTGTCTGTGATTAGTACGTACTGTGGGTGAGTGGGGGTACTGTCTGTGATTAGTACGTACTGTGGGTGAGTGGGGGTACTGTCTGTGATTAGTACGTACTGTGGGTGAGTGGGGGTACTGTCTGTGATTAGTACAAACTGTGTGTGAGTGGGGGTACTGTCTTTGATTAGTCCGTACTGTGGGTGACTGACGGTACTGTCTGTGATTAGTACGTACGTTGGGTGACTGGGGGTACTGTCTGTGATTAGTACGTACTGTGGGTGAGTGGGGGTTCTGTCTGTGATTAGTACGTACTGTGGGTGAGTGGGGGTACTGTCTGTGATTAGTACGTACTGTGGGTGACTGACGGTACTGTCTGTGATTAGTACGTACTGTGGGTGAGTGGGGGTACTGTCTGTGATTAGTACAAACTGTGGGTGAGTGGTGGTACTGTCCGTGATTAGTACTTACTGTGGGTGAGTGGGGGTACTGTCTGTGATTAGTACGTACTGTGGGTGAGTAGGGGTACTGTCTGTGATTAGTACGTACTGTCGGTGAGTGGGGGTACTGTCTGTGATTAGTACATACTGTGGGTGAGTAGGGGTACTGTCTGTGATTAGTACGTACTGTGGGTCAGTGGGGGTACTGTCTATGATTAGTACGTACTGTGGGTCACTGGGGTACTGTCTGTGATTAGTACGTACTGTGGGTGACTGGGGGTACTGTCTGTGATTAGTACGTACTGTGGGTGACTGGGGGTACTGTCTGTGATTAGTACGTACTGTGGGTGAGTAGGGGTACTGTCTGTGATTAGTACGTACTGTGGGTGAGTGGGGGTACTGTCTGTGATTACTACTTACTGTGGGTGAGTAGGGGTACTGTCTGTGATTAGTACGTACTGTGGGTGAGTGGGGCTACTGTCTGTGATTAGTACTTACTGTGGGTGAGTGGGGCTACTATCTGTGATTAGTACTTACTGTGGGTGAGTGGGGGTACTGTCTGTGATTAGTCCGTACTGTGGGTGACTGACGGTACTGTCTGTGATTAGTACGTACTGCGGGTGACTGGGGGTACTGTCTGTGATTAGTACGTACTTTGGGTGAGTGGGGGTACTGTCTGTGATTAGTACGTACTGTGGGTGAGTGGGGGTACTGTCTGTGATTAGTAGGTACTGTGGGTGAGTGGGGGTACTTTCTGTGATTAGTACAAACTGTGTGTGAGTGGGGGTACTGTCTTTGATTAGTCCGTACTGTGGGTGACTGACGGTACTGTCTGTGATTAGTACGTACGTTGGGTGACTGGGGGTACTGTCTGTGATTAGTACGTACTGTGGGTGAGTGGGGGTACTGTCTGTGATTAGTACGTACTGTGGGTGAGTGGGGGTACTGTCTGTGATTAGTACGTACTGTGGGTGAGTGGGGGTACTGTCTGTGATTAGTACGTACTGTGTGTGAGTGGGGGTACTGTCTTTGATTACTACGTACTGTGGGTGACTGACGGTACTGTCTGTGATTAGTACGTACTGTGGGTGAGTAGGGATATTGTCTGTGATTAGTAAGTACTGTGGGTGAGTAGGGGTGCTGTCTGTGATTAGAACGTACTGTGGGTGACTGACGGTACTGTCTGTGATTAATAAGTACTGTGGGTGAGTAGGGGTACTGTCTGTGATTAGTACGTACTGTGGGTGACTGACGGTACTGTCTGTAATTAGTACGTGCTGTGGGTGAGTGGGGGTACTGTCTGTGATTAGTACGTACTGTGGGTGAGTGGTGGTACTGTCTGTGATTAGTACGTACTGCGGGTGACTGACGGTACTGTCTGTGATTAATAAGTACTGTGGGTGAGTAGGGGTACTGTCTGTGATTAGTACGTACTGTGGGTGAGTGGGGGTACTGTCTGTGATTAGTACGTACTTTGGGTGAGTGGGGGTACTGTCTGTGATTAGTACGTACTGTGGGTGAGTGGGGGTACTGTCTGTGATTAGTAGGTACTGTGGGTGAGTGGGGGTACTGTCTGTGATTAGTACTTACTGTGGGTGAGTAGGGGTACTGTCTGTGATTAGTACGTACTGTGGGTGAGTGGGGCTACTGTCTGTGATTAGTACTTACTGTGGGTGAGTGGGGCTACTATCTGTGATTAGTACTTACTGTGGGTGAGTGGGGGTACTGTCTGTGATTAGTACGTACTGTGGGTGACTGGGGGTACTGTCTCTGATTAGTACGTACTGTGGGTGAGTGGGGGTACTGTCTGTGATTAGTCCGTACTGTGGGTGACTGACGGTACTGTCTGTGATTAGTACGTACGTTGGGTGACTGGGGGTACTGTCTCTGATTAGTACGTACTGTGGGTGAGTGGGTGTACTTTCTGTGATTAGTCCGTACTGTGGGTGACTGACGGTACTGTCTGTGATTAGTACGTACTGTGGGTGACTGGGGGTACTGTCTCTGATTAGTACGTACTGTGGGTGAGTGGGGGTACTGTCTGTGATTAGTACGTACTGTGGGTGAGTGGGGGTACTGTCTGTGATTAGTAGGTACTGTGGGTGAGTGGGGGTACTGTCTGTGATTAGTACAAACTGTGTGTGAGTGGGGGTACTGTCTTTGATTAGTCCGTACTGTGGGTGACTGACGGTACTGTCTGTGATTAGTACGTACGTTGGGTGACTGGGGGTACTGTCTCTGATTAGTACGTACTGTGGGTGAGTGGGTGTACTTTCTGTGATTAGTACGTACTGTGGGTGAGTGGGGGTACTGTCTGTGATTAGTAGGTACTGTGGGTGAGTGGGGGTACTGTCTGTGATTAGTACAAACTGTGTGTGAGTGGGGGTACTGTCTTTGATTAGTCCGTACTGTGGGTGAGTGGGGGTACTGTCTGTGATTAGTACGTACTGTGGGTGAGTGGGGGTACTGTCTGTGATTAGTACAAACTGTGTGTGAGTGGGGGTACTGTCTTTGATTAGTCCGTACTGTGGGTGACTGACGGTACTGTCTGTGATTAGTACGTACGTTGGGTGACTGACGGTACTGTCTGTGATTAGTACGTACTGTGGGTGACTGGGGGTACTGTCTGTGATTAGTACGTACTGTGGGTGAGTGGGGGTACTGTCTGTGATTAGTACGTACTGTGGGTGAGTGGGGGTACTGTCTGTGATTAGTAGGTACTGTGGGTGAGTGGGGGTACTGTCTGTGATTAGTACAAACTGTGTGTGAGTGGGGGTACTGTCTTTGATTAGTCCGTACTGTGGGTGACTGACGGTACTGTCTGTGATTAGTACGTACGTTGGGTGACTGGGGGTACTGTCTGTGATTAGTACGTACTGTGGGTGAGTGGGGGTACTGTCTGTGATTAGTACGTACTGTGGGTGAGTGGGGGTACTGTCTGTGATTAGTACGTACTGTGGGTGAGTGGGGGTACTGTCTGTGATTAGTACAAACTGTGTGTGAGTGGGGGTACTGTCTTTGATTACTACGTACTGTGGGTGAGTAGGGGTACTGTCTGTGATTAGTACGTACTGTGGGTGAGTGGGGGTACTGTCTGTGATTAGTACTTACTGTGGGTGAGTAGGGGTACTGTCTGTGATTAGTACGTACTGTGGGTGAGTGGGGCTACTGTCTGTGATTAGTACTTACTGTGGGTGAGTGGGGCTACTATCTGTGATTAGTACTTACTGTGGGTGAGTGGGGGTACTGTCTGTGATTAGTCCGTACTGTGGGTGACTGACGGTACTGTCTGTGATTAGTACGTACTGTGGGTGACTGGGGGTACTGTCTCTGATTAGTACGTACTGTGGGTGAGTGGGGGTACTGTCTGTGATTAGTACGTACTGTGGGTGAGTGGGGGTACTGTCTGTGATTAGTAGGTACTCTGGGTGAGTGGGGGTACTGTCTGTGATTAGTACAAACTGTGTGTGAGTGGGGGTACTGTCTTTGATTAGTCCGTACTGTGGGTGACTGACGGTACTGTCTGTGATTAGTACGTACGTTGGTTAACTGGGGGTACTGTCTGTGATTAGTACGTACTGTGGGTGAGTGGGGGTACTGTCTGTGATTAGTACGTACTGTGGGTGAGTGGGGGTACTGTCTGTGATTAGTACGTACTGTGGGTGAGTGGGGGTACTGTCTGTGATTAGTACAAACTGTGTGTGAGTGGGGGTACTGTCTTTGATTAGTCCGTACTGTGGGTGACTGACGGTACTGTCTGTGATTAGTACGTACGTTGGGTGACTGGGGGTACTGTCTGTGATTAGTACGTACTGTGGGTGAGTGGGGGTTCTGTCTGTGATTAGTACGTACTGTGGGTGAGTGGGGGTACTGTCTGTGATTAGTACGTACTGTGGGTGACTGACGGTACTGTCTGTGATTAGTACGTACTGTGGGTGAGTGGGGGTACTGTCTGTGATTAGTACGTACTGTGGGTGAGTGGTGGTACTGTCTGTGATTAGTACGTACTGTGGGTGAGTGGGGGTACTGTCTGTGATTAGTACTTACTGTGGGTGAGTGGTGGTACTGTCTGTGATTAGTAAGTACTGTGGGTGAGTGGGGGTACTGTCTGTGATTAGTACGTACTGTGGGTGAGTGGTGGTACTGTCTGTGATTAGTACGTACTGTGGGTGAGTAGGGGTACTGTCTGTGATTAGTACGTACTGTGGGTGACTGGGGTACTGTCTGTGATTAGTACGTACTGTGGGTGAGTGGGGGTACTGTCTGTGATTAGTACGTACTGTGGGTGACTGGGGGTACTGTCTGTGACTAGTACGTACTGTGGGTGAGCAGGGGTACTGTCTGTGATTAGGATGTACTGTGGGTGACTGACGGTACTGTCTGTAATTAATAAGTACTGTGGGTGAGTGGGGCTAAGGCCTATGATTAGTACGTACTGTGGGTAACTGGGGGTACTGTCTGTGATTAGTATGTACTGTGGGTGAGTGGTGGTACTGTCCGTGATTAGTACTTACTGTGGGTGAGTGGGGGTACTGTCTGTGATTAGTACGTACTGTGGGTGAGTAGGGGTACTGTCTGTGATTAGTACATACTGTGGGTGAGTGGTGGTACTGTCTGTGATTAGTACGTACTGCGGGTGAGTAGGGGTACTGTCTGTGATTAGTACGTACTGTGGGTGACTGGGGTACTGTCTGTGATTAGTACGTACTGTGGGTGAGTGGGGGTGCTGTCTGTGATTAGTACGTACTGTGGGTGAGTAGGGGTACTTTCTGTGATTAGTACGTACTGTGGGTAAGTGGGGTACTGTCTGTGATTAGTACGTACTGTGGGTGAGTAGGGGTACTGTCTATGATTAGTACGTACTGTGGGTGAGTGGGGATACTGTCTGTGATTAGTACGTACTGTGGATTACTGACGGTACTGTCTGTGATTAGTACGTTCTGTGGGTGAGTGGGGGTACTGTGTGTGATTAGTACGTACTATGGGTGAGTAGTGGTACTGTCTGTGATTAGTACGTACTGTGGGTGACTGGGGTGCTGTCTGTGAATATAAGAACTGTGGTTGAGTGGGGGTACTGTCTGTGATTAGTACGTACTGTGGGTGAGTGGGGGTACTGTCTGTGATTAATACGTACTGTGGGTGACTGACGGTACTGTCTGTGACTAGTACGTACCGTGGGTGAGTGGGGGTACTGTCTGTGATTAGTACGTACTGTGGGTGAGTAGGGGTACTGTCTGTGATTAATACGTACTGTGGGTGACTGGGGTACAGTCTGTGATTAGTATGTACTGTGGGTGAGTGGGGGTACTGTCTGTGATTAGTACGTACTGTGGGTGACTGGGGGTACAGTCTGTGATTAGTACGTACTGTGGGTGAGCAGGGGTACTGTCTGTGATTAGTACGTACTGTGGGTGACTGACGGTACTGTCTGTGATTAATAAGTACTGTGGGTGAGTGGGGCTAAGGCCTGTGATTAGTACGTACTGTGGGTAACTGGGGGTACTGTCTGTGATTAGTACGTACTGTGGGTGAGTGGTGGTACTGTCCGTGATTAGTACTTACTGTGGGTGAGTGTGGGTACTGTCTGTGATTAGTACGTACTGTGGGTAAGTAGGAGTACTGTCTGTGATTAGTACGTACTGTCGGTGAGTGGGGGTACTGTCTGTGATTAGTACATACTGTGGGTGAGTAGGGGTACTGTCTGTGATTAGTACGTACTGTGGGTGACTGGGGTACTGTCTGTGATTAGTACGTACTGTGGGTGACTGGGGGTACTGTCTGTTATTAGTACGTACTGTGGGTGAGTGGGGGTACTGTCTGTGATTAGTAGGTACTGTGGGTGAGTGGGGGTACTGTCTGTGATTAGTACAAACTGTGTGTGAGTGGGGGTACTGTCTTTGATTAGTCCGTACTGTGGGTGACTGACGGTACTGTCTGTGATTAGTACGTACGTTGGGTGACTGGGGGTACTGTCTGTGATTAGTACGTACTGTGGGTGAGTGGGGGTACTGTCTGTGATTAGTACGTACTGTGGGTGAGTGGGGGTACTGTCTGTGATTAGTACGTACTGTGGGTGAGTGGGGGTACTGTCTGTGATTAGTACAAACTGTGTGTGAGTGGGGGTACTGTCTTTGATTACTACGTACTGTGGGTGAGTAGGGGTACTGTCTGTGATTAGTACGTACTGTGGGTGAGTGGGGGTACTGTCTCTGATTAGTACGTACTGTGGGTGAGTGGGTGTACTTTCTGTGATTAGTCCGTACTGTGGGTGACTGACGGTACTGTCTGTGATTAGTACGTACTGTGGGTGACTGGGGGTACTGTCTCTGATTAGTACGTACTGTGGGTGAGTGGGGGTACTGTCTGTGATTAGTACGTACTGTGGGTGAGTGGGGGTACTGTCTGTGATTAGTAGGTACTGTGGGTGAGTGGGGGTACTGTCTGTGATTAGTACAAACTGTGTGTGAGTGGGGGTACTGTCTTTGATTAGTCCGTACTGTGGGTGACTGACGGTACTGTCTGTGATTAGTACGTACGTTGGGTGACTGGGGGTACTGTCTCTGATTAGTACGTACTGTGGGTGAGTGGGTGTACTTTCTGTGATTAGTACGTACTGTGGGTGAGTGGGGGTACTGTCTGTGATTAGTAGGTACTGTGGGTGAGTGGGGGTACTGTCTGTGATTAGTCCGTACTGTGTGTGAGTGGGGGTACTGTCTGTGATTAGTACGTACGTTGGTTAACTGGGGGTACTGTCTGTGATTAGTACGTACTGTGGGTGAGTGGGGGTACTGTCTGTGATTAGTACGTACTGTGGGTGAGTGGGGGTACTGTCTGTGATTAGTACGTACTGTGGGTGAGTGGGGGTACTGTCTGTGATTAGTACAAACTGTGTGTGAGTGGGGGTACTGTCTTTGATTAGTCCGTACTGTGGGTGACTGACGGTACTGTCTGTGATTAGTACGTACGTTGGGTGACTGGGGGTACTGTCTGTGATTAGTACGTACTGTGGGTGAGTGGGGGTTCTGTCTGTGATTAGTACGTACTGTGGGTGAGTGGGGGTACTGTCTGTGATTAGTACGTACTGTGGGTGACTGACGGTACTGTCTGTGATTAGTACGTACTGTGGGTGAGTGGGGGTACTGTCTGTGATTAGTACGTACTGTGGGTGAGTGGTGGTACTGTCTGTGATTAGTACGTACTGTGGGTGAGTGGGGGTACTGTCTGTGATTAGTACTTACTGTGGGTGAGTGGTGGTACTGTCTGTGATTAGTAAGTACTGTGGGTGAGTGGGGGTACTGTCTGTGATTAGTACGTACTGTGGGTGAGTGGTGGTACTGTCTGTGATTAGTACGTACTGTGGGTGAGTAGGGGTACTGTCTGTGATTAGTACGTACTGTGGGTGACTGGGGTACTGTCTGTGATTAGTACGTACTGTGGGTGAGTGGGGGTACTGTCTGTGATTAGTACGTACTGTGGGTGACTGGGGGTACTGTCTGTGACTAGTACGTACTGTGGGTGAGCAGGGGTACTGTCTGTGATTAGGATGTACTGTGGGTGACTGACGGTACTGTCTGTAATTAATAAGTACTGTGGGTGAGTGGGGCTAAGGCCTATGATTAGTACGTACTGTGGGTAACTGGGGGTACTGTCTGTGATTAGTATGTACTGTGGGTGAGTGGTGGTACTGTCCGTGATTAGTACTTACTGTGGGTGAGTGGGGGTACTGTCTGTGATTAGTACGTACTGTGGGTGAGTAGGGGTACTGTCTGTGATTAGTACATACTGTGGGTGAGTGGTGGTACTGTCTGTGATTAGTACGTACTGCGGGTGAGTAGGGGTACTGTCTGTGATTAGTACGTACTGTGGGTGACTGGGGTACTGTCTGTGATTAGTACGTACTGTGGGTGAGTGGGGGTGCTGTCTGTGATTAGTACGTACTGTGGGTGAGTAGGGGTACTTTCTGTGATTAGTACGTACTGTGGGTAAGTGGGGTACTGTCTGTGATTAGTACGTACTGTGGGTGAGTAGGGGTACTGTCTATGATTAGTACGTACTGTGGGTGAGTGGGGATACTGTCTGTGATTAGTACGTACTGTGGATTACTGACGGTACTGTCTGTGATTAGTACGTTCTGTGGGTGAGTGGGGGTACTGTGTGTGATTAGTACGTACTATGGGTGAGTAGTGGTACTGTCTGTGATTAGTACGTACTGTGGGTGACTGGGGTGCTGTCTGTGAATATAAGAACTGTGGTTGAGTGGGGGTACTGTCTGTGATTAGTACGTACTGTGGGTGAGTGGGGGTACTGTCTGTGATTAATACGTACTGTGGGTGACTGACGGTACTGTCTGTGACTAGTACGTACCGTGGGTGAGTGGGGGTACTGTCTGTGATTAGTACGTACTGTGGGTGAGTAGGGGTACTGTCTGTGATTAATACGTACTGTGGGTGACTGGGGTACAGTCTGTGATTAGTATGTACTGTGGGTGAGTGGGGGTACTGTCTGTGATTAGTACGTACTGTGGGTGACTGGGGGTACAGTCTGTGATTAGTACGTACTGTGGGTGAGCAGGGGTACTGTCTGTGATTAGTACGTACTGTGGGTGACTGACGGTACTGTCTGTGATTAATAAGTACTGTGGGTGAGTGGGGCTAAGGCCTGTGATTAGTACGTACTGTGGGTAACTGGGGGTACTGTCTGTGATTAGTACGTACTGTGGGTGAGTGGTGGTACTGTCCGTGATTAGTACTTACTGTGGGTGAGTGTGGGTACTGTCTGTGATTAGTACGTACTGTGGGTAAGTAGGAGTACTGTCTGTGATTAGTACGTACTGTCGGTGAGTGGGGGTACTGTCTGTGATTAGTACATACTGTGGGTGAGTAGGGGTACTGTCTGTGATTAGTACGTACTGTGGGTGACTGGGGTACTGTCTGTGATTAGTACGTACTGTGGGTGACTGGGGGTACTGTCTGTTATTAGTACGTACTGTGGGTGAGTGGGGGTACTGTCTGTGATTAGTAGGTACTGTGGGTGAGTGGGGGTACTGTCTGTGATTAGTACAAACTGTGTGTGAGTGGGGGTACTGTCTTTGATTAGTCCGTACTGTGGGTGACTGACGGTACTGTCTGTGATTAGTACGTACGTTGGGTGACTGGGGGTACTGTCTGTGATTAGTACGTACTGTGGGTGAGTGGGGGTACTGTCTGTGATTAGTACGTACTGTGGGTGAGTGGGGGTACTGTCTGTGATTAGTACGTACTGTGGGTGAGTGGGGGTACTGTCTGTGATTAGTACAAACTGTGTGTGAGTGGGGGTACTGTCTTTGATTACTACGTACTGTGGGTGAGTAGGGGTACTGTCTGTGATTAGTACGTACTGTGGGTGAGTGGGGGTACTGTCTCTGATTAGTACGTACTGTGGGTGAGTGGGTGTACTTTCTGTGATTAGTCCGTACTGTGGGTGACTGACGGTACTGTCTGTGATTAGTACGTACTGTGGGTGACTGGGGGTACTGTCTCTGATTAGTACGTACTGTGGGTGAGTGGGGGTACTGTCTGTGATTAGTACGTACTGTGGGTGAGTGGGGGTACTGTCTGTGATTAGTAGGTACTGTGGGTGAGTGGGGGTACTGTCTGTGATTAGTACAAACTGTGTGTGAGTGGGGGTACTGTCTTTGATTAGTCCGTACTGTGGGTGACTGACGGTACTGTCTGTGATTAGTACGTACGTTGGGTGACTGGGGGTACTGTCTCTGATTAGTACGTACTGTGGGTGAGTGGGTGTACTTTCTGTGATTAGTACGTACTGTGGGTGAGTGGGGGTACTGTCTGTGATTAGTAGGTACTGTGGGTGAGTGGGGGTACTGTCTGTGATTAGTACAAACTGTGTGTGAGTGGGGGTACTGTCTTTGATTAGTCCGTACTGTGGGTGAGTGGGGGTACTGTCTGTGATTAGTACGTACTGTGGGTGAGTGGGGGTACTGTCTGTGATTAGTACAAACTGTGTGTGAGTGGGGGTACTGTCTTTGATTAGTCCGTACTGTGGGTGACTGACGGTACTGTCTGTGATTAGTACGTACGTTGGGTGACTGACGGTACTGTCTGTGATTAGTACGTACTGTGGGTGACTGGGGGTACTGTCTGTGATTAGTACGTACTGTGGGTGAGTGGGGGTACTGTCTGTGATTAGTACGTACTGTGGGTGAGTGGGGGTACTGTCTGTGATTAGTAGGTACTGTGGGTGAGTGGGGGTACTGTCTGTGATTAGTACAAACTGTGTGTGAGTGGGGGTACTGTCTTTGATTAGTCCGTACTGTGGGTGACTGACGGTACTGTCTGTGATTAGTACGTACGTTGGGTGACTGGGGGTACTGTCTGTGATTAGTACGTACTGTGGGTGAGTGGGGGTACTGTCTGTGATTAGTACGTACTGTGGGTGAGTGGGGGTACTGTCTGTGATTAGTACGTACTGTGGGTGAGTGGGGGTACTGTCTGTGATTAGTACAAACTGTGTGTGAGTGGGGGTACTGTCTTTGATTACTACGTACTGTGGGTGAGTAGGGGTACTGTCTGTGATTAGTACGTACTGTGGGTGAGTGGGGGTACTGTCTGTGATTAGTACTTACTGTGGGTGAGTAGGGGTACTGTCTGTGATTAGTACGTACTGTGGGTGAGTGGGGCTACTGTCTGTGATTAGTACTTACTGTGGGTGAGTGGGGCTACTATCTGTGATTAGTACTTACTGTGGGTGAGTGGGGGTACTGTCTGTGATTAGTCCGTACTGTGGGTGACTGACGGTACTGTCTGTGATTAGTACGTACTGTGGGTGACTGGGGGTACTGTCTCTGATTAGTACGTACTGTGGGTGAGTGGGGGTACTGTCTGTGATTAGTACGTACTGTGGGTGAGTGGGGGTACTGTCTGTGATTAGTAGGTACTGTGGGTGAGTGGGGGTACTGTCTGTGATTAGTACAAACTGTGTGTGAGTGGGGGTACTGTCTTTGATTAGTCCGTACTGTGGGTGACTGACGGTACTGTCTGTGATTAGTACGTACGTTGGTTAACTGGGGGTACTGTCTGTGATTAGTACGTACTGTGGGTGAGTGGGGGTACTGTCTGTGATTAGTACGTACTGTGGGTGAGTGGGGGTACTGTCTGTGATTAGTACGTACTGTGGGTGAGTGGGGGTACTGTCTGTGATTAGTACAAACTGTGTGTGAGTGGGGGTACTGTCTTTGATTAGTCCGTACTGTGGGTGACTGACGGTACTGTCTGTGATTAGTACGTACGTTGGGTGACTGGGGGTACTGTCTGTGATTAGTACGTACTGTGGGTGAGTGGGGGTTCTGTCTGTGATTAGTACGTACTGTGGGTGAGTGGGGGTACTGTCTGTGATTAGTACGTACTGTGGGTGACTGACGGTACTGTCTGTGATTAGTACGTACTGTGGGTGAGTGGGGGTACTGTCTGTGATTAGTACGTACTGTGGGTGAGTGGGGCTACTGTCTGTGATTAGTACTTACTGTGGGTGAGTAGGGGTACTGTCTGTGATTAGTACGTACTGTGGGTGACTGACGGTACTGTCTGTGATTAGTACGTACTGTGGGTGAGTGGGGGTACTGTCTGTGATTTGTACGTACTGTGGGTGAGTGGTGGTACTGTCTGTGATTAGTACGTACTGCGGGTGACTGACGGTACTGTCTGTGATTAATAAGTACTGTGGGTGAGTAGGGGTACTGTCTGTGATTAGTACGTACTGTGGGTGAGTGGGGGTACTGTCTGTGTTAGTACGTACTTTGGGTGAGTGGGGGTACTGTCTGTGATTAGTACGTACTGTGGGTGACTGACGGTACTGTCTGTGATTAGTAAGTACTATGGGTGAGTGGTGGTACTGTCTGTGATTAGTACGTACTGTGGGTGAGTAGGGGTACTGTCTGTGATTAGTACGTACTGTGGGTGAGTGGGGGTACTGTCTGTGATTAGTACTTACTGTGGGTGAATAGGGGTACTGTCTGTGAATAGTACGTACTGTGGGTAAGTGGGGCTACTGTCTGTGATTAGTACTTACTGTGGGTGAGTGGGGCTACTATCTGTGATTAGTACTTACTGTGGGTGAGTGGGGGTACTGTCTGTGATTAGTCCGTACTGTGGGTGACTGACGGTACTGTCTGTGATTAGTACGTACTGTGGGTGACTGGGGGTACTGTCTGTGATTAGTACGTACTGTGGGTGAGTGGGGGTACCGTCTGTGATTAGTACGTACTGTGGGTGAGTGGGGGTACTGTCTGTGATTAGTAGGTACTGTGGGTGAGTGGGGGTACTGTCTGTGATTAGTACAAACTGTGTGTGAGTGGGGGTACTGTCTTTGATTAATAAGTACAGTGGGTGAGTATGGGTACTGTCTGTGATTAGTACGTACTGTGGGTGACTGACGGTACTGTCTGTGATTAGTACGTACTGTGGGTGAGTGGGGGTACTGTCTGTGATTAGTACGTACTGTGGGTGAGTGGTGGTACTGTCTGTGATTAGTACGTACTGCGGGTGACTGACGGTACTGTCTGTGATTAATAAGTACTGTGGGTGAGTGGGGGTACTGTCTGTGATTAGTACGTACTTTGGGTGAGTGGGGGTACTGTCTGTGATTAGTACATACTGTGGGTGACTGACGGTACTGTCTGTGATTAGTAAGTACTGTGGGTGAGTGGTGGTACTGTCTGTGATTAGTACGTACTGTGGGTGAGTAGGGGTACTGTCTGTGATTAGTACGTACTGTGGGTGAGTGGGGCTACTGTCTGTGATTAGTACTTACTGTGGGTGAGTAGGGGTACTGTCTGTGATTAGTACGTACTGTGGGTGAGTGGGGCTACTGTCTGTGATTAGTACTTACTGTGGGTGAGTGGGGCTACTATCTGTGATTAGTACTTACTGTGGATGAGTGGGGGTACTGTCTGTGATAAGTCCGTACTGTGGGTGACTAACGGTACTGTCTGTGATTAGTACGTACTGTGGGTGAATGGGGGTACAGTCTGTGATTAGTACGTATTGTGGGTGAGTGGGGGTACTGTCTGTGATTACTAGGTACTGTGGGTGAGTGGGGGTACTGTCTGTGATTAGTACAAACTGTGTGTGAGTGGGGGTACTGTCTTTGATTTGTCCGTATTGTGGGTGACTGACGGTACTGTCTGTGATTAGTACGTACGTTGGGTGACTGGGGGTACTGTCTGTGATTAGTACGTACTGTGGGTGAGTGGGGTTACTGTCTGTGATTAGTACGTACTGTGGGTGAGTGGTGGTACTGTCTGTGATTAGTACGTACTGCGGGTGACTGACGGTACTGTCTGTGATTAATAAGTACTGTGGGTGAGTAGGGGTACTGTCTGTGATTAGTACGTACTGTGGGTGAGTGGGGGTACTGTCTGTGATTAGTACGTACTTTGGGTGAGTGGGGGTACTGTCTGTGATTAGTACATACTGTGGGTGACTGACGGTACTGTCTGTGATTAGTAAGTACTGTGGTTGAGTGGTGGTACTGTCTGTGATTAGTACGTACTGTGGGTGAGTAGGGGTACTGTCTGTGATTAGTACGTACTGTGGGTGAGTGGGGGTACTGTCTGTGATTAGTACTTACTGTGGGTGAGTAGGGGTACTGTCTGTGATTAGTACGTACTGTGGGTGAGTGGGGCTACTGTCTGTGATTAGTACGTACTGTGGGTGAGTGGGGCTACTATCTGTGATTAGTACTTACTGTGGGTGAGTGGGGGTACTGTCTGTGATTAGTCCGTACTGTGGGTGACTGACGGTACTGTCTGTGATTAGTACGTACTGTGGGTGACTGGGGGTACTGTCTGTGATTAGTACGTACTGTGGGTGAGTGGGGGTACTGTCTGTGATTAGTACGTACTGTGGGTGAGTGGGGGTACTGTCTGTGATTAGTAGGTACTGTGGGTGAGTGGGGGTACTGTCTGTGATTAGTACGTACTGTGTGTGAGTGGGGGTACTGTCTTTGATTACTACGTACTGTGGGTGACTGACGGTACTGTCTGTGATTAGTACGTACTGTGGGTGAGTAGGGGTGCTGTCTGTGATTAGTACGTACTGTGGGTGACTGACGGTACTGTCTGTGATTAATAAGTACTGTGGGTGAGTAGGGGTACTGTCTGTGATTAGTACGTACTGTGGGTGACTGACGGTACTGTCTGTGATTAGTACGTGCTGTGGGTGAGTGGGGGTACTGTCTGTGATTAGTACGTACTGTGGGTGAGTAGGGGTACTGTCTGTGATTAGTAAGTACTGTGGGTGAGTAGGGGTACTGTCTGTGATTAGTACGTACTGTGGGTGAGTGGGGGTACTGTCTGTGATTAGTACGTGCTGTGGGTGAGTGGGGGTACTGTCTGTGATTATTCCGTACTGTGGGTGACGTACTGTGGGTGAGTGGGGGTACTGTCTGTGATTAGTAAGTACTATGGGTGAGTAGGGGTACTGCCTGTGATTAGTAAGTACTGTGGGTGAGTAGGGGTACTGTCTGTGATTAGTACGTACTGTGGGTGAGTGGGGGTACTGTCTGTGATTAGTACGTGCTGTGGGTGAGTGGGGGTACTGTCTGTGATTAGTACGTACTGTGGGTGAGTGGGGGTACTGTCTGTGATAGTCCGTACTGTGGGTGACTGACGGTACTGTCTGTGATTATTAAGTACTGTGGGTTAGTAGGGGTACTGTCTGTGATTAGTACGTACCGTGGGTGAGTGGGGGTACTGTCTGTGATTAGTACGTACTGTGGGTTACTGACGGTACTGTCTGTGCTTAGTACGTACTGTGGGTGAGTAGGGGTACTGTCTGTGATTAGTACGTACTGTGGGTGACTGGGGGTACTGTCTGTGATTAGTATGTACTGTGTGTGAGTGGGGATACTGTCTGTGATTGGTACGTACTGTGGGTGAGTGGGGGTACTGTCTGATCAGTACGTACTGTGGGTGAGTGGGGTACTGTTTGTGATTAGTACGTACTGTGGGTGAGTGGGGGTACTA
Source organism: Lampris megalopsis (assembly GCA_022114975.2). Lineage (NCBI taxonomy): Eukaryota > Metazoa > Chordata > Actinopteri > Lampriformes > Lampridae > Lampris > Lampris megalopsis. Next base: position 2,220,958 of record JAJHIY020000935.1, read on the forward strand.
TCTGTGTTAGTACGTACTTTGGGTGAGTGGGGGTACTGTCTGTGATTAGTACGTACTGTGGGTGACTGACGGTACTGTCTGTGATTAGTAATTACTGTGGGTGAGTGGTGGTACTGTCTGTGATTAGTACGTACTGTGGGTGAGTAGGGGTACTGTCTGTGATTAGTACGTACTGTGGGTGAGTGGGGGTACTGTCTGTGATTAGTACTTACTGTGGGTGAGTGGGGGTACTGTCTGTGATTAGTACGTACTGTGGGTGAGTGGGGCTACTGTCTGTGATTAGTACTTACTGTGGGTGAGTGGGGCTACTATCTGTGATTAGTACTTACTGTGGGTGAGTGGGGGTACTGTCTGTGATTAGTCCGTACTGTGGGTGACTGACGGTACTGTCTGTGATTAGTACGTACTGTGGGTGACTGGGGGTACTGTCTGTGATTAGTACGTACTGTGGGTGAGTGGGGGTACTGTCTGTGATTAGTACGTACTGTGGGTGAGTGGGGGTACTGTCTGTGATTAGTAGGTACTGTGGGTGAGTGTGGGTACTGTCTGTGATTAGTACAAACTGTGGGTGACTGACGGTACTGTCTGTGATTAGTAAGTACTGTGGGTGAGTGGTGGTACTGTCTGTGATTAGTACGTACTGTGGGTGAGTAGGGGTACTGTCTGTGATTAGTACGTACTGTGGGTGAGTGGGGGTACTGTCTGTGATTAGTACTTACTGTGGGTGAGTAGGGGTACTGTCTGTGATTAGTACGTACTGTGGGTGAGTGGGGCTACTGTCTGTGATTAGTACTTACTGTGGGTGAGTGGGGCTACTATCTGTGATTAGTACTTACTGTGGGTGACTGACGGTACTGTCTGTGATTAGTACGTACTGTGGGTGACTGGGGGTACTGTCTGTGATTAGTATGTACTGTGGGTGACTGACGGTACTGTCTGTGATTAGTACGTACGTTGGGTGACTGGGGGTACTGTCTGTGATTAGTACGTACTGTGGGTGAGTGGGGGTACTGTCTGTGATTAGTACGTACTGTGGGTGAGTGGGGGTACTGTCTGTGATTAGTACGTACGTTGGGTGACTGGGGGTACTGTCTGTGATTAGTACGTACTGTGGGTGAGTGGGGGTACTGTCTGTGATTAGTACGTACTGTGGGTGAGTGGGGGTACTGTCTGTGATTAGTACGTACTGTGGGTGAGTGGGGGTACTGTCTGTGATTAGTACAAACTGTGTGTGAGTGGGGGTACTGTCTTTGATTACTACGTACTGTGGGTGAGTGGGGGTACTGTCTGTGATTAGTACGTACTGTGGGTGAGTGGGGGTACTGTCTGTGATTAGTACGTACTGTGGGTGAGTGGGGGTACTGTCTGTGATTAGTACGTACTGTGTGTGAGTGGGGGTACTGTCTTTGATTACTACGTACTGTGGGTGACTGATGGTACTGTCTGTGATTAGTACGTACTGTGGGTGAGTAGGGATATTGTCTGTGATTAGTAAGTACTGTGGGTGAGTAGGGGTACTGTCTGTGATTAGTACGTACTGTGGGTGACTGACGGTACTGTCTGTGATTAATAAGTACTGTGGGTGAGTAGGGGTACTGTCTGTGATTAGTACGTACTGTGGGTGACTGACGGTACTGTCTGTGATTAGTACGTACTGTGGGTGAGTGGGGGTACTGTCTGTGATTTGTACGTACTGTGGGTGAGTGGTGGTACTGTCTGTGATTAGTACGTACTGCGGGTGACTGACGGTACTGTCTGTGATTAATAAGTACTGTGGGTGAGTAGGGGTACTGTCTGTGATTAGTACGTACTGTGGGTGAGTGAGGGTACTGTCTGTGTTAGTACGTACTTTGGGTGAGTGGGGGTACTGTCTGTGATTAGTACGTACTGTGGGTGACTGACGGTACTGTCTGTGATTAGTAAGTACTGTGGGTGAGTGGTGGTACTGTCTGTGATTAGTACGTACTGTGGGTGAGTAGGGGTACTGTCTGTGATTAGTACGTACTGTGGGTGAGTGGGGGTACTGTCTGTGATTAGTACTTACTGTGGGTGAATAGGGGTACTGTCTGTGATTAGTACGTACTGTGGGTGAGTGGGGCTACTGTCTGTGATTAGTACTTACTGTGGGTGAGTGGGGCTACTATCTGTGATTAGTACTTACTGTGGGTGAGTGGGGGTACTGTCTGTGATTAGTCCGTACTGTGGGTGACTGACGGTACTGTCTGTGATTAGTACGTACTGTGGGTGACTGGGGGTACTGTCTGTGATTAGTACGTACTGTGGGTGAGTGGGGGTACCGTCTGTGATTAGTACGTACTGTGGGTGAGTGGGGGTACTGTCTGTGATTAGTAGGTACTGTGGGTGAGTGGGGGTACTGTCTGTGATTAGTACAAACTGTGTGTGAGTGGGGGTACTGTCTTTGATTAATAAGTACAGTGGGTGAGTATGGGTACTGTCTGTGATTAGTACTTACTGTGGGTGACTGACGGTACTGTCTGTGATTAGTACGTACTGTGGGTGAGTGGGGGTACTGTCTGTGATTAGTACGTACTGTGGGTGAGTGGTGGTACTGTCTGTGATTAGTACGTACTGCGGGTGACTGACGGTACTGTCTGTGATTAATAAGTACTGTGGGTGAGTGGGGGTACTGTCTGTGATTAGTACGTACTTTGGGTGAGTGGGGGTACTGTCTGTGATTAGTACGTACTGTGGGTGAGTGGGGCTACTGTCTGTGATTAGTACTTACTGTGGGTGAGTAGGGGTACTGTCTGTGATTAGTACGTACTGTGGGTGAGTGGGGCTACTGTCTGTGATTAGTACTTACTGTGGGTGAGTGGGGCTACTATCTGTGATTAGTACTTACTGTGGATGAGTGGGGGTACTGTCTGTGATAAGTCCGTACTGTGGGTGACTAACGGTACTGTCTGTGATTAGTACGTACTGTGGGTGAATGGGGGTACAGTCTGTGATTAGTACGTATTGTGGGTGAGTGGGGGTACTGTCTGTGATTACTAGGTACTGTGGGTGAGTGGGGGTACTGTCTGTGATTAGTACAAACTGTGTGTGAGTGGGGGTACTGTCTTTGATTAGTCCGTACTGTGGGTGACTGACGGCACTGTCTGTGATTAGTAAGTACGTTGGGTGACTGGGGGTACTGTCTGTGATTAGTACGTACTGTGGGTGAGTGGGGGTACTGTCTGTGATTAGTACGTACTGTGGGTGAGTGGTGGTACTGTCTGTGATTAGTACGTACTGCGGGTGACTGACGGTACTGTCTGTGATTAATAAGTACTGTGGGTGAGTAGGGGTACTGTCTGTGATTAGTACGTACTGTGGGTGAGTGGGGGTACTGTCTGTGATTAGTACGTACTTTGGGTGAGTGGGGGTACTGTCTGTGATTAGTACATACTGTGGGTGACTGACGGTACTGTCTGTGATTAGTCCGTACTGTGGGTGACTGACGGTACTGTCTGTGATTAGTACGTACTGTGGGTGACTGGGGGTACTGTCTGTGATTAGTACGTACTGTGGGTGAGTGGGGGTACTGTCTGTGATTAGTACGTACTGTGGGTGAGTGGGGGTACTGTCTGTGATTAGTAGGTACTGTGGGTGAGTGTGGGTACTGTCTGTGATTAGTACAAACTGTGGGTGACTGACGGTACTGTCTGTGATTAGTAAGTACTGTGGGTGAGTGGTGGTACTGTCTGTGATTAGTACGTACTGTGGGTGAGTAGGGGTACTGTCTGTGATTAGTACGTACTGTGGGTGAGTGGGGGTACTGTCTGTGATTAGTACTTACTGTGGGTGAGTAGGGGTACTGTCTGTGATTAGTACGTACTGTGGGTGAGTGGGGCTACTGTCTGTGATTAGTACTTACTGTGGGTGAGTGGGGCTACTATCTGTGATTAGTACTTACTGTGGGTGAGTGGGGGTACTGTCTGTGATTAGTCCGTACTGTGGGTGACTGACGGTACTGTCTGTGATTAGTACGTACTGTGGGTGACTGGGGGTACTGTCTGTGATTAGTATGTACTGTGGGTGACTGACGGTACTGTCTGTGATTAGTACGTACGTTGGGTGACTGGGGGTACTGTCTGTGATTAGTACGTACTGTGGGTGAGTGGGGGTACTGTCTGTGATTAGTACGTACTGTGGGTGAGTGGGGGTACTGTCTGTGATTAGTACGTACTGTGGGTGAGTGGGGGTACTGTCTGTGATTAGTACAAACTGTGTGTGAGTGGGGGTACTGTCTTTGATTACTACGTACTGTGGGTGAGTGGGGGTACTGTCTGTGATTAGTACGTACTGTGGGTGAGTGGGGGTACTGTCTGTGATTAGTACGTACTGTGGGTGAGTGGGGGTACTGTCTGTGATTAGTACGTACTGTGTGTGAGTGGGGGTACTGTCTTTGATTACTACGTACTGTGGGTGACTGATGGTACTGTCTGTGATTAGTACGTACTGTGGGTGAGTAGGGATATTGTCTGTGATTAGTAAGTACTGTGGGTGAGTAGGGGTACTGTCTGTGATTAGTACGTACTGTGGGTGACTGACGGTACTGTCTGTGATTAATAAGTACTGTGGGTGAGTAGGGGTACTGTCTGTGATTAGTACGTACTGTGGGTGACTGACGGTACTGTCTGTGATTAGTACGTACTGTGGGTGAGTGGGGGTACTGTCTGTGATTTGTACGTACTGTGGGTGAGTGGTGGTACTGTCTGTGATTAGTACGTACTGCGGGTGACTGACGGTACTGTCTGTGATTAATAAGTACTGTGGGTGAGTAGGGGTACTGTCTGTGATTAGTACGTACTGTGGGTGAGTGGGGGTACTGTCTGTGTTAGTACGTACTTTGGGTGAGTGGGGGTACTGTCTGTGATTAGTACGTACTGTGGGTGACTGACGGTACTGTCTGTGATTAGTAAGTACTGTGGGTGAGTGGTGGTACTGTCTGTGATTAGTACGTACTGTGGGTGAGTAGGGGTACTGTCTGTGATTAGTACGTACTGTGGGTGAGTGGGGGTACTGTCTGTGATTAGTACTTACTGTGGGTGAATAGGGGTACTGTCTGTGAATAGTACGTACTGTGGGTGAGTGGGGCTACTGTCTGTGATTAGTACTTACTGTGGGTGAGTGGGGCTACTATCTGTGATTAGTACTTACTGTGGGTGAGTGGGGGTACTGTCTGTGATTAGTCCGTACTGTGGGTGACTGACGGTACTGTCTGTGATTAGTACGTACTGTGGGTGACTGGGGGTACTGTCTGTGATTAGTACGTACTGTGGGTGAGTGGGGGTACCGTCTGTGATTAGTACGTACTGTGGGTGAGTGGGGGTACTGTCTGTGATTAGTAGGTACTGTGGGTGAGTGGGGGTACTGTCTGTGATTAGTACAAACTGTGTGTGAGTGGGGGTACTGTCTTTGATTAATAAGTACAGTGGGTGAGTATGGGTACTGTCTGTGATTAGTACGTACTGTGGGTGACTGACGGTACTGTCTGTGATTAGTACGTACTGTGGGTGAGTGGGGGTACTGTCTGTGATTAGTACGTACTGTGGGTGAGTGGTGGTACTGTCTGTGATTAGTACGTACTGCGGGTGACTGACGGTACTGTCTGTGATTAATAAGTACTGTGGGTGAGTGGGGGTACTGTCTGTGATTAGTACGTACTTTGGGTGAGTGGGGGTACTGTCTGTGATTAGTACATACTGTGGGTGACTGACGGTACTGTCTGTGATTAGTAAGTACTGTGGGTGAGTGGTGGTACTGTCTGTGATTAGTACGTACTGTGGGTGAGTAGGGGCACTGTCTGTGATTAGTACGTACTGTGGGTGAGTGGGGCTACTGTCTGTGATTAGTACTTACTGTGGGTGAGTAGGGGTACTGTCTGTGATTAGTACGTACTGTGGATGAGTGGGGCTACTGTCTGTGATTAGTACTTACTGTGGGTGAGTGGGGCTACTATCTGTGATTAGTACTTACTGTGGATGAGTGGGGGTACTGTCTGTGATAAGTCCGTACTGTGGGTGACTAACGGTACTGTCTGTGATTAGTACGTACTGTGGGTGAATGGGGGTACAGTCTGTGATTAGTACGTATTGTGGGTGAGTGGGGGTACTGTCTGTGATTACTAGGTACTGTGGGTGAGTGGGGGTACTGTCTGTGATTAGTACAAACTGTGTGTGAGTGGGGGTACTGTCTTTGATTAGTCCGTACTGTGGGTGACTGACGGTACTGTCTGTGATTAGTACGTACGTTGGGTGACTGGGGGTACTGTCTGTGATTAGTACGTACTGTGGGTGAGTGGGGGTACTGTCTGTGATTAGTACGTACTGTGGGTGAGTGGTGGTACTGTCTGTGATTAGTACGTACTGCGGGTGACTGACGGTACTGTCTGTGATTAATAAGTACTGTGGGTGAGTAGGGGTACTGTCTGTGATTAGTACGTACTGTGGGTGAGTGGGGGTACTGTCTGTGATTAGTACGTACTTTGGGTGAGTGGGGGTACTGTCTGTGATTAGTACATACTGTGGGTGACTGACGGTACTGTCTGTGATTAGTAAGTACTGTGGTTGAGTGGTGGTACTGTCTGTGATTAGTACGTACTGTGGGTGAGTAGGGGTACTGTCTGTGATTAGTACGTACTGTGGGTGAGTGGGGGTACTGTCTGTGATTAGTACTTACTGTGGGTGAGTAGGGGTACTGTCTGTGATTAGTACGTACTGTGGGTGAGTGGGGCTACTGTCTGTGATTAGTACGTACTGTGGGTGAGTGGGGCTACTATCTGTGATTAGTACTTACTGTGGGTGAGTGGGGGTACTGTCTGTGATTAGTCCGTACTGTGGGTGACTGACGGTACTGTCTGTGATTAGTACGTACTGTGGGTGACTGGGGGTACTGTCTGTGATTAGTACGTACTGTGGGTGAGTGGGGGTACTGTCTGTGATTAGTACGTACTGTGGGTGAGTGGGGGTACTGTCTGTGATTAGTAGGTACTGTGGGTGAGTGGGGGTACTGTCTGTGATTAGTACGTACTGTGTGTGAGTGGGGGTACTGTCTTTGATTACTACGTACTGTGGGTGACTGACGGTACTGTCTGTGATTAGTACGTACTGTGGGTGAGTAGGGGTGCTGTCTGTGATTAGTACGTACTGTGGGTGACTGACGGTACTGTCTGTGATTAATAAGTACTGTGGGTGAGTAGGGGTACTGTCTGTGATTAGTACGTACTGTGGGTGACTGACGGTACTGTCTGTGATTAGTACGTGCTGTGGGTGAGTGGGGGTACTGTCTGTGATTAGTACGTACTGTGGGTGAGTAGGGGTACTGTCTGTGATTAGTAAGTACTGTGGGTGAGTAGGGGTACTGTCTGTGATTAGTACGTACTGTGGGTGAGTGGGGGTACTGTCTGTGATTAGTACGTGCTGTGGGTGAGTGGGGGTACTGTCTGTGATTAGTCCGTACTGTGGGTGAGTGGGGGTACTGTCTGTGATTAGTAAGTACTATGGGTGAGTAGGGGTACTGCCTGTGATTAGTAAGTACTGTGGGTGAGTAGGGGTACTGTCTGTGATTAGTACGTACTGTGGGTGAGTGGGGGTACTGTCTGTGATTAGTACGTGCTGTGGGTGAGTGGGGGTACTGTCTGTGATTAGTACGTACTGTGGGTGAGTGGGGGTACTGTCTGTGATAGTCCGTACTGTGGGTGACTGACGGTACTGTCTGTGATTATTAAGTACTGTGGGTTAGTAGGGGTACTGTCTGTGATTAGTACGTACCGTGGGTGAGTGGGGGTACTGTCTGTGATTAGTACGTACTGTGGGTTACTGACGGTACTGTCTGTGCTTAGTACGTACTGTGGGTGAGTAGGGGTACTGTCTGTGATTAGTACGTACTGTGGGTGACTGGGGGTACTGTCTGTGATTAGTACGTACTGTGTGTGAGTGGGGATACTGTCTGTGATTGGTACGTACTGTGGGTGAGTGGGGGTACTGTCTGATCAGTACGTACTGTGGGTGAGTGGGGTACTGTTTGTGATTAGTACGTACTGTGGGTGAGTGGGGGTACTATCTGTGTTAGTACGTACTTTGGGTGAGTGGGGGTACTGTCTGTGATTAGTACGTACTGTGGCTGACTGACGGTACTGTCTGTGATTAGTAATTACTGTGGGTGAGTGGTGGTACTGTCTGTGATTAGTACGTACTGTGGGTGAGTAGGGGTACTGTCTGTGATTAGTACGTACTGTGGGTGAGTGGGGGTACTGTCTGTGATTAGTACTTACTGTGGGTGAGTGGGGGTACTGTCTGTGATTAGTACGTACTGTGGGTGAGTGGGGCTACTGTCTGTGATTAGTACTTACTGTGGGGGAGTGGGGCTACTATCTGTGATTAGTACTTACTGTGGGTGAGTGGGGGTACTGTCTGTGATTAGTCCGTACTGTGGGTGACTGACGGTACTGTCTGTGATTAGTACGTACTGTGGGTGACTGGGGGTACTGTCTGTGATTAGTACGTACTGTGGGTGAGTGGGGGTACTGTCTGTGATTAGTACGTACTGTGGGTGAGTGGGGGTACTGTCTGTGATTAGTAGGTACTGTGGGTGAGTGTGGGTACTGTCTGTGATTAGTACAAACTGTGGGTGACTGACGGTACTGTCTGTGATTAGTAAGTACTGTGGGTGAGTGGTGGTACTGTCTGTGATTAGTACGTACTGTGGGTGAGTAGGGGTACTGTCTGTGATTAGTACGTACTGTGGGTGAGTGGGGGTACTGTCTGTGATTAGTACTTACTGTGGGTGAGTAGGGGTACTGTCTGTGATTAGTACGTACTGTGGGTGAGTGGGGCTACTGTCTGTGATTAGTACTTACTGTGGGTGAGTGGGGCTACTATCTGTGATTAGTACTTACTGTGGGTGACTGACGGTACTGTCTGTGATTAGTACGTACTGTGGGTGACTGGGGGTACTGTCTGTGATTAGTATGTACTGTGGGTGACTGACGGTACTGTCTGTGATTAGTACGTACGTTGGGTGACTGGGGGTACTGTCTGTGATTAGTACGTACTGTGGGTGAGTGGGGGTACTGTCTGTGATTAGTACGTACTGTGGGTGAGTGGGGGTACTGTCTGTGATTAGTACGTACGTTGGGTGACTGGGGGTACTGTCTGTGATTAGTACGTACTGTGGGTGATTGGGGGTACTGTCTGTGATTAGTACGTACTGTGGGTGAGTGGGGGTACTGTCTGTGATTAGTACGTACTGTGGGTGAGTGGGGGTACTGTCTGTGATTAGTACAAACTGTGTGTGAGTGGGGGTACTGTCTTTGATTACTACGTACTGTGGGTGAGTGGGGGTACTGTCTGTGATTAGTACGTACTGTGGGTGAGTGGGGGTACTGTCTGTGATTAGTACGTACTGTGGGTGAGTGGGGGTACTGTCTGTGATTAGTACGTACTGTGTGTGAGTGGGGGTACTGTCTTTGATTACTACGTACTGTGGGTGACTGATGGTACTGTCTGTGATTAGTACGTACTGTGGGTGAGTAGGGATATTGTCTGTGATTAGTAAGTACTGTGGGTGAGTAGGGGTACTGTCTGTGATTAGTACGTACTGTGGGTGACTGACGGTACTGTCTGTGATTAATAAGTACTGTGGGTGAGTAGGGGTACTGTCTGTGATTAGTACGTACTGTGGGTGACTGACGGTACTGTCTGTGATTAGTACGTACTGTGGGTGAGTGGGGGTACTGTCTGTGATTTGTACGTACTGTGGGTGAGTGGTGGTACTGTCTGTGATTAGTACGTACTGCGGGTGACTGACGGTACTGTCTGTGATTAATAAGTACTGTGGGTGAGTAGGGGTACTGTCTGTGATTAGTACGTACTGTGGGTGAGTGAGGGTACTGTCTGTGTTAGTACGTACTTTGGGTGAGTGGGGGTACTGTCTGTGATTAGTACGTACTGTGGGTGACTGACGGTACTGTCTGTGATTAGTAAGTACTGTGGGTGAGTGGTGGTACTGTCTGTGATTAGTACGTACTGTGGGTGAGTAGGGGTACTGTCTGTGATTAGTACGTACTGTGGGTGAGTGGGGGTACTGTCTGTGATTAGTACTTACTGTGGGTGAATAGGGGTACTGTCTGTGATTAGTACGTACTGTGGGTGAGTGGGGCTACTGTCTGTGATTAGTACTTACTGTGGGTGAGTGGGGCTACTATCTGTGATTAGTACTTACTGTGGGTGAGTGGGGGTACTGTCTGTGATTAGTCCGTACTGTGGGTGACTGACGGTACTGTCTGTGATTAGTACGTACTGTGGGTGACTGGGGGTACTGTCTGTGATTAGTACGTACTGTGGGTGAGTGGGGGTACCGTCTGTGATTAGTACGTACTGTGGGTGAGTGGGGGTACTGTCTGTGATTAGTAGGTACTGTGGGTGAGTGGGGGTACCGTCTGTGATTAGTACGTACTGTGGGTGAGTGGGGCTACTGTCTGTGATTAGTACTTACTGTGGGTGAGTGGGGCTACTATCTGTGATTAGTACTTACTGTGGATGAGTGGGGGTACTGTCTGTGATAAGTCCGTACTGTGGGTGACTAACGGTACTGTCTGTGATTAGTACGTACTGTGGGTGAATGGGGGTACAGTCTGTGATTAGTACGTATTGTGGGTGAGTGGGGGTACTGTCTGTGATTACTAGGTACTGTGGGTGAGTGGGGGTACTGTCTGTGATTAGTACAAACTGTGTGTGAGTGGGGGTACTGTCTTTGATTAGTCCGTACTGTGGGTGACTGACGGTACTGTCTGTGATTAGTAAGTACGTTGGGTGACTGGGGGTACTGTCTGTGATTAGTACGTACTGTGGGTGAGTGGGGGTACTGTCTGTGATTAGTACGTACTGTGGGTGAGTGGTGGTACTGTCTGTGATTAGTACGTACTGCGGGTGACTGACGGTACTGTCTGTGATTAATAAGTACTGTGGGTGAGTAGGGGTACTGTCTGTGATTAGTACGTACTGTGGGTGAGTGGGGGTACTGTCTGTGATTAGTACGTACTTTGGGTGAGTGGGGGTACTGTCTGTGATTAGTACATACTGTGGGTGACTGACGGTACTGTCTGTGATTAGTAAGTACTGTGGTTGAGTGGTGGTACTGTCTGTGATTAGTACGTACTGTGGGTGAGTAGGGGTACTGTCTGTGATTAGTACGTACTGTGGGTGAGTGGGGGTACTGTCTGTGATTAGTACTTACTGTGGGTGAGTAGGGGTACTGTCTGTGATTAGTACGTACTGTGGGTGAGTGGGGCTACTGTCTGTGATTAGTACGTACTGTGGGTGAGTGGGGCTACTATCTGTGATTAGTACGTACTGTGGGTGACTGGGGGTACTGTCTGTGATTAGTATGTACTGTGGGTGACTGACGGTACTGTCTGTGATTAGTACGTACTGTGGGTGACTGGGGGTACTGTCTGTGATTAGTACGTACTGTGGGTGAGTGGGGGTACTGTCTGTGATTAGTACGTACTGTGGGTGAGTGGGGGTACTGTCTGTGATTAGTAGGTACTGTGGGTGAGTGGGGGTACTGTCTGTGATTAGTACAAACTGTGTGTGAGTGGGGGTACTGTCTTTGATTAGTCCGTACTGTGGGTGACTGACGGTACTGTCTGTGATTAGTACGTACGTTGGGTCACTGGGGGTACTGTCTGTGATTAGTACGTACTGTGGGTGAGTGGGGGTACTGTCTGTGATTAGTACGTACTGTGGGTGAGTGGGGGTACTGTCTGTGATTAGTACGTACTGTGGGTGAGTGGGGGTACTGTCTGTGATTAGTACAAACTGTGTGTGAGTGGGGGTACTGTCTTTGATTACTACGTACTGTGGGTGAGTGGGGGTACTGTCTGTGATTAGTACGTACTGTGGGTGAGTGGGGGTACTGTCTGTGATTAGTACGTACTGTGGGTGAGTGGGGGTACTGTCTGTGATTAGTACGTACTGTGTGTGAGTGGGGGTACTGTCTTTGATTACTACGTACTGTGGGTGACTGACGGTACTGTCTGTGATTAGTACGTACTGTGGGTGAGTAGGGATATTGTCTGTGATTAGTAAGTACTGTGGGTGAGTAGGGGTACTGTCTGTGATTAGTACGTACTGTGGGTGACTGACGGTACTGTCTGTGATTAATAAGTACTGTGGGTGAGTAGGGGTACTGTCTGTGATTAGTACGTACTGTGGGTGAGTGGGGCTACTGTCTGTGATTAGTACTTACTGTGGGTGAGTGGGGGTACTGTCTGTGATTAGTACTTACTGTGGATGAGTGGGGGTACTGTCTGTGATTAGTCCGTACTGTGGGTGAGTGGGGGTACTGTCTGTGATTAGTACGTGCTGTGGGTGAGTAGGGGTACTGTCTGTGATTAGTCCGTACTGTGGGTGAGTGGGGGTACTGTCTGTGATTAGTACGTACTATGGGTGAGTAGGGGTACTGCCTGTGATTAGTACGTACTGTGGGTGAGTAGGGGTACTGTCTGTGATTAGTACGTACTGTGGGTCAGTGGGGTACTGTCTGTGATTAGTACGTGCTGTGGGTGAGTGGGGGTACTGTCTGTGATTAGTACGTACTGTGGGTGAGTGGGGGTACTGTCTGTGATAGTCCGTACTGTGGGTGACTGACGGTACTGTCTGTGATTATTAAGTACTGTGGGTTAGTAGGGGTACTGTCTGTGATTAGTACGTACCGTGGGTGAGTGGGGGTACTGTCTGTGATTAGTACGTACTGTGGGTTACTGACGGTACTGTCTGTGCTTAGTACGTACTGTGGGTGAGTAGGGGTACTGTCTGTGATTAGTACGTACTGTGGGTGACTGGGGGTACTGTCTGTGATTAGTACGTACTGTGTGTGAGTGGGGATACTGTCTGTGATTGGTACGTACTGTGGGTGAGTGGGGGTACTGTCTGATCAGTACGTACTGTGGGTGAGTGGGGGTACTGTTTGTGATTAGTACATACTGTGGGTGAGTGGGGGTACTGTCTGTGTTAGTACGTACTTTGGGTGAGTGGGGGTACTGTCTGTGATTAGTACGTACTGTGGGTGACTGACGGTACTGTCTGTGATTAGTAAGTACTGTGGGTGAGTGGTGGTACTGTCTGTGACTAGTACGTACTGTGGGTGAGTAGGGGTACTGTCTGTGATTAGTACGTACTGTGGGTGACTGACGGTACTGTCTGTGATTAGTACGTACGTTGGGTGACTGGGGGTACTGTCTGTGATTAGTACGTACTGTGGGTGAGTGGGGGTACTGTCTGTGATTAGTACGTACTGTGGGTGAGTGGGGGTACTGTCTGTGATTAGTACGTACTGTGGGTGAGTGGGGGTACTCTCTGTGATTAGTACAAACTGTGTGTGAGTGGGGGTACTGTCTTTGATTACTACGTACTGTGGGTGAGTGGGGGTACTGTCTGTGATTAGTACGTACTGTGGGTGAGTGGGGGTACTGTCTGTGATTAGTACGTACTATGGGTGAGTAGGGGTACTGTCTGTGATTAGTAAGTACTGTGGGTGAGTAGGGGTACTGTCTGTGATTAGTACGTACTGTGGGTGAGTGGGGGTACTGTCTGTGATTAGTACGTGCTGTGGGTGAGTGGGGGTACTGTCTGTGATTAGTCCGTACTGTGGGTGAGTGGGGGTACTGTCTGTGATTAGTACGTACTGTGGGTGACTGACGGTACTGTCTGTGATTAGTACGTACGTTGGGTGACTGGGGGTACTGTCTGTGATTAGTACGTACTGTGGGTGAGTGGGGGTACTGTCTGTGATTAGTACGTACTGTGGGTGAGTGGGGGTACTGTCTGTGATTAGTACGTACTGTGGGTGAGTGGGGGTACTCTCTGTGATTAGTACAAACTGTGTGTGAGTGGGGGTACTGTCTTTGATTACTACGTACTGTGGGTGAGTGGGGGTACTGTCTGTGATTAGTACGTACTGTGGGTGAGTGGGGGTACTGTCTGTGATTAGTACGTACTATGGGTGAGTAGGGGTACTGTCTGTGATTAGTAAGTACTGTGGGTGAGTAGGGGTACTGTCTGTGATTAGTACGTACTGTGGGTGACTGGCGGTACTGTCTGTGATTAGTACGTACTGTGGGTGAGTGGGGGTACTGTCTGTGATTAGTACGTACTGTGGGTGAGTGGGGGTACTGTCTGTGATTAGTACGTACTGTGGGTGAGTGGGGGTACTGTCTGTGATTAGTACAAACTGTGTGTGAGTGGGGGTACTGTCTTTGATTACTACGTACTGTGGGTGACTGACGGTACTGTCTGTGATTAGTACGTACTGTGGGTGAGTAGGGATACTGTCTGTGATTAGTAAGTACTGTGGGTGAGTAGGGGTACTGTCTGTGATTAGTACGTACTGTGGGTGACTGACGGTACTGTCTGTGATTAATAAGTACTGTGGGTGAGTAGGGGTACTGTCTGTGATTAGTACGTACTGTGGGTGACTGACGGTACTGTCTGTGATTAGTACGTACTGTGGGTGAGTGGGGGTACTGTCTGTGATTAGTACGTACTGTGGGTGAGTAGGGGTACTGTCTGTGATTAGTACGTACTGTGGGTGACTGACGGTACTGTCTGTGATTAATAAGTACTGTGGGTGAGTAGGGGTACTGTCTGTGATTAGTACGTACTGTGGGTGAGTAGGGGTACTGTCTGTGATTAGTACGTACTGTGGGTGAGTGGGGGTACTGTCTGTGATTAGTACTTACTGTGGGTGAGTAGGGGTACTGTCTGTGATTAGTACGTACTGTGGGTGAGTTGGGCTACTGTCTGTGATTAGTACTTACTGTGGGTGAGTGGGGCTACTATCTGTGATTAGTACTTACTGTGGGTGAGTGGGGGTACTGTCTGTGATTAGTCCGTACTGTGGGCGACTGACGGTACTGTCTGTGATTAGTACGTACGTTGGGTGACTGGGGGTACTGTCTGTGATTAGTACGTACTGTGGGTGAGTGGGGGTACTGTCTGTGATTAGTACGTGCTGTGGGTGAGTGGGGGTACTGTCTGTGATTAGTACGTACTGTGGGTGACTGACGGTACTGTCTGTGATTAGTACAAACTGTGTGTGAGTGGGGGTACTGTCTTTGATTACTACGTACTGTGGGTGAGTGGGGGTACTGTCTGTGATTAGTAGGTACTGTGGGTGAGTGGGGGTACTATCTGTGATTAGTACTTACTGTCGGTGAGTGGGGGTACTGTCTGTGATTAGTCCGTACTGTGGGTGACTGACGGTACTGTCTGTGATTAGTACGTACTGTGGGTGACTGGGGGTACTGTCTGTGATTAGTACGTACTGTGGGTGAGTGGGGGTACTGTCTGTGATTAGTACGTACTGTGGGTGAGTGGGGGTACTGTCTGTGATTAGTAGGTACTGTGGGTGAGTGGGGGTACTGTCTGTGATTAGTACAAAATGTGTGTGAGTGGGGGTACTGTCTTTGATTAGTCCGTACTGTGGGTGACTGACGGTACTGTCTGTGATTAGTACGTACGTTGGGTGACTGGGGGTACTGTCTGTGATTAGTACGTACTGTGGGTGAGTGGGGGTACTGTCTGTGATTAGTACGTACTGTGGGTGACTGACGGTACTGTCTGTGATTAATAAGTACAGTGGGTGAGTATGGGTACTGTCTGTGATTAGTACGTACTGTGGGTGACTGACGGTACTGTCTGTGATTAGTACGTACTGTGGGTGAGTGGGGGTACTGTCTGTGATTAGTATGTACTGTGGGTGAGTGGTGGTACTGTCTGTGATTAGTACGTACTGCGGGTGACTGACGGTACTGTCTGTGATTAATAAGTACTGTGGGTGAGTAGGGGTACTGTCTGTGATTACTACGTACTGTGGGTGAGTGGGGGTACTGTCTGTGATTAGTACGTACTTTGGGTGAGTGGGGGTACTCTCTGTGATTAGTACATACTGTGGGTGACTGACGGTACTGTCTGTGATTAGTACATACTGTGGGTGACTGACGGTACTGTCTGTGATTAGTACGTACTGTGGGTGAGTGGGGGTACTGTCTGTGATTAGTACGTACTGTGGGTGAGTAGGGGTACTGTCTGTGATTAGTACGTACTGTGGGTGAGTGGGGGTACTGTCTGTGATTAGTACTTACTGTGGGTGAGTAGGGGTACTGTCTGTGATTAGTACGTACTGTGGGTGAGTGGGGCTACTGTCTGTGATTAGTACTTACTGTGGGTGAGTGGGGCTACTATCTGTGATTAGTACTTACTGTGGATGAGTGGGGGTACTGTCTGTGATTAGTCCGTACTGTGGGTGACTGACGGTACTGTCTGTGATTAGTACGTACGTTGGGTGACTGGGGGTACTGTCTGTGATTAGTACGTACTGTGGGTGAGTGGGGGTACTGTCTGTGATTAGTACGTACTGTGGGTGAGTAGGGGTACTGTCTCTGATTAGTAAGTACTGTGGGCTAGTAGGGGTACTTTCTGTGATTAGTACGTACTGTGGGTGACTGACGGTACTGTCTGTGATTAATAAGTACTGTGGGTGAGTAGGGGTACTGTCTGTGATTAGTACGTACTGTGGGTAACTGGGGGTACTGTCTGTGATTAGTAAGTACTGTGAGTGAGTGGTGGTACTGTCTGTGATTCGTACGTACTGTGGGTGAGTAGGGGTACTGTCTGTGATTAGTACGTACTGTGGGTGAGTGGGGGTACTGTCTGTGATTAGTACTTACTGTGGGTGAGTTGGGGTACTGTCTGTGATTAGTACGTACTGTGGGTGAGTGGGGCTACTGTCTGTGATTAGTACTTACTGTGGGTGAGTGGGGCTACTATCTGTGATTAGTACTTACTGTGGGTGAGTGGGGGTACTGTCTGTGATTGGTACGTACTGTGGGTGAGTAGGGGTACTGTCTGTGATTAGTCCGTACTGTGGGTGACTGACGGTACTGTCTGTGATTAGTACGTACGTTGGGTGACTGGGGGTACTGTCTGTGATTAGTACGTACTGTGGGTGAGTGGGGGTACTGTCTGTGATTAGTACGTACTGTGGGTGAGTGGGGGTACTGTCTGTGATTAGTACGTACTGTGGGTGAGTGGGGGTACTGTCTGTGATTAGTACAAACTGTGTGTGAGTGGGGGTACTGTCTTTGATTAGTCCGTACTGTGGGTGACTGACGGTACTGTCTGTGATTAGTACGTACGTTGGATGACTGGGGGTACTGTCTGTGATTAGTACGTACTGTGGGTGAGTGGGGGTACTGTCTGTGATTAGTACGTACTGTGGGTGAGTAGGGGTACTGTCTCTGATTAGTAAGTACTGTGGGTGAGTAGGGGTACTTTCTGTGATTAGTAAGTACTGTGGGTGACTGACGGTACTGTCTGTGATTAATAAGTACTGTGGGTGAGTAGGGGTACTGTCTGTGATTAGTACGTACTGTGGGTAACTGGGGGTACTGTCTGTGATTAGTAAGTACTGTGGGTGAGTGGTGGTACTGTCTGTGATTCGTACGTACTGTGCGTGAGTAGGGGTACTGTCTGTGATTAGTACGTACTGTGGGTGAGTGGGGGTACTGTCTGTGATTAGTACTTACTGTGGGTGAGTTGGGGTACTGTCTGTGATTAGTACGTACTGTGGGTGAGTGGGGCTACTGTCTGTGATTAGTACTTACTGTGGGTGAGTGGGGCTACTATCTGTGATTAGTACTTACTGTGGGTGAGTGGGGGTACTGTCTGTGATTAGTACGTACTGTGGGTGAGTAGGGGTACTGTCTGTGATTAGTCCGTACTGTGGGTGACTGACGGTACTGTCTGTGATTAGTACGTACGTTGGGTGAGTGGGGGTACTGTCTGTGATTAGTACGTACTGTGGGTGAGTGGGGGTACTGTCTGTGATTAGTACGTACTGTGGGTGAGTGGGGGTACTGTCTGTGATTAGTACAAACTGTGTGTGAGTGGGGGTACTGTCTTTGATTACTACGTACTGTGGGTGACTGACGGTACTGTCTGTGATTAGTAAGTACTGTGGGCTAGTAGGGGTACTTTCTGTGATTAGTACGTACTGTGGGTGACTGACGGTACTGTCTGTGATTAATAAGTACTGTGGGTGAGTAGGGGTACTGTCTGTGATTAGTACGTACTGTGGGTAACTGGGGGTACTGTCTGTGATTAGTAAGTACTGTGAGTGAGTGGTGGTACTGTCTGTGATTCGTACGTACTGTGGGTGAGTAGGGGTACTGTCTGTGATTAGTACGTACTGTGGGTGAGTGGGGGTACTGTCTGTGATTAGTACTTACTGTGGGTGAGTTGGGGTACTGTCTGTGATTAGTACGTACTGTGGGTGAGTGGGGCTACTGTCTGTGATTAGTACTTACTGTGGGTGAGTGGGGCTACTATCTGTGATTAGTACTTACTGTGGGTGAGTGGGGGTACTGTCTGTGATTGGTACGTACTGTGGGTGAGTAGGGGTACTGTCTGTGATTAGTCCGTACTGTGGGTGACTGACGGTACTGTCTGTGATTAGTACGTACGTTGGGTGACTGGGGGTACTGTCTGTGATTAGTACGTACTGTGGGTGAGTGGGGGTACTGTCTGTGATTAGTACGTACTGTGGGTGAGTGGGGGTACTGTCTGTGATTAGTACGTACTGTGGGTGAGTGGGGGTACTGTCTGTGATTAGTACAAACTGTGTGTGAGTGGGGGTACTGTCTTTGATTAGTCCGTACTGTGGGTGACTGACGGTACTGTCTGTGATTAGTACGTACGTTGGATGACTGGGGGTACTGTCTGTGATTAGTACGTACTGTGGGTGAGTGGGGGTACTGTCTGTGATTAGTACGTACTGTGGGTGAGTAGGGGTACTGTCTCTGATTAGTAAGTACTGTGGGTGAGTAGGGGTACTTTCTGTGATTAGTAAGTACTGTGGGTGACTGACGGTACTGTCTGTGATTAATAAGTACTGTGGGTGAGTAGGGGTACTGTCTGTGATTAGTACGTACTGTGGGTAACTGGGGGTACTGTCTGTGATTAGTAAGTACTGTGGGTGAGTGGTGGTACTGTCTGTGATTCGTACGTACTGTGGGTGAGTAGGGGTACTGTCTGTGATTAGTACGTACTGTGGGTGAGTGGGGGTACTGTCTGTGATTAGTACTTACTGTGGGTGAGTTGGGGTACTGTCTGTGATTAGTACGTACTGTGGGTGAGTGGGGCTACTGTCTGTGATTAGTACTTACTGTGGGTGAGTGGGGCTACTATCTGTGATTAGTACTTACTGTGGGTGAGTGGGGGTACTGTCTGTGATTAGTACGTACTGTGGGTGAGTAGGGGTACTGTCTGTGATTAGTCCGTACTGTGGGTGACTGACGGTACTGTCTGTGATTAGTACGTACGTTGGGTGACTGGGGGTACTGTCTGTGATTAGTACGTACTGTGGGTGAGTGGGGGTACTGTCTGTGATTAGTACGTACTGTGGGTGAGTGGGGGTACTGTCTGTGATTAGTACGTACTGTGGGTGAGTGGGGGTACTGTCTGTGATTAGTACAAACTGTGTGTGAGTGGGGGTACTGTCTTTGATTACTACGTACTGTGGGTGACTGACGGTACTGTCTGTGATTAGTACGTACTTTGGGTGAGTAGGGGTACTGTCTGTGATTAGTAAGTACTGTGGGTGAGTAGGGGTACTGTCTGTGATTAGTACGTACTGTGGGTGACTGACGGTACTGTCTGTGATTAATAAGTACTGTGGGTGAGTAGGGGTACTGTCTGTGATTAGTACGTACTGTGGGTGACTGACGGTACTGTCTGTGATTAGTACGTACTGTGGGTGAGTGGGGGTACTGTCTGTGATTAGTACGTACTGTGGGTGAGTAGGGGTACTGTCTGTGATTAGTACGTACTGCGGGTGACTGACGGTACTGTCTGTGATTAATAAGTACTGTGGGTGAGTAGCGGTACTGTCTGTGATTAGTACGTACTGTGGGTGAGTAGGGGTACTGTCTGTGATTAGTACGTACTGTGGGTGAGTGGGGGTACTGTCTGTGATTAGTACTTACTGTGGGTGAGTAGGGGTACTCTCTGTGATTAGTACGTACTGTGGGTGAGTGGGGCTACTGTCTGTGATTAGTACTTACTGTGGGTGAGTGGGGCTACTATCTGTGATTAGTACTTACTGTGGGTGAGTGGGGGTACTGTCTGTGATTAGTCCGTACTGTGGGTGACTGACGGTACTGTCTGTGATTAGTACGTACGTTGGGTGACTGGGGGTACTGTCTGTGATTAGTACGTACTGTGGGTGAGTGGGGGTACTGTCTGTGATTAGTACGTACTGTGGGTGAGTGGGGGTACTGTCTGTGATTAGTACGTACTGTGGGTGAGTGGGGGTACTGTCTGTGATTAGTACAAACTGTGTGTGAGTGGGGGTACTGTCTTTGATTACTACGTACTGTGGGTGAGTGGGGGTACTGTCTGTGATTAGTACGTACTGTGGGTGAGTAGGGGTACTGTCTGTGATTAGTAAGTACTGTGGGTGAGTAGGGGTACTGTCTGTGATTAGTACGTACTGTGGGTGACTGACGGTACTGTCTGTGATTAATAAGTACTGTGGGTGAGTAGGGGTACTGTCTGTGATTAGTACGTACTGTGGGTGACTGACGGTACTGTCTGTGATTAGCACGTACTGTGGGTGAGTGGGGGTACTGTCTGTGATTAGTACGTACTGTGGGTGAGTAGGGGTACTGTCTGTGATTAGGACGTACTGCGGGTGACTGACGGTACTGTCTGTGATTAATAAGTACTGTGGCTGAGTAGGGGTACTGTCTGTGATTAGTATGTACTGTGGGTAACTGGGGGTACTGTCTGTGATTAGTACGTACTGTGGGTGAGTGGGCGTACTGTCTGTGATTAGTACGTACTGTGGGTGACTGGGGTACTGTCTGTGATTAATAAGTACTGTGGGTGAGTAGGGGTACTGTCTGTGATTAGTACGTACTGTGGGTAACTGGGGGTACTGTCTGTGATTAGTACGTACTGTGGGTGAGTGGGGCTACTATCTGTGATTAGTACTTACTGTGGGTGAGTGGGGCTACTATCTGTGATTAGTACTTACTGTGGGTGAGTGGGGGTACTGTCTGTGATTAGTACGTACTGTGGGTGAGTAGGGGTACTGTCTGTGATTAGTCCGTACTGTGGGTGACTGACGGTACTGTCTGTGATTAGTACGTACGTTGGGTGACTGGGGGTACTGTCTGTGATTAGTACGTACTGTGGGTTAGTGGGGGTACTGTCTGTGATTAGTACGTACTGTGGGTGAGTGGGGGTACTGTCTGTGATTAGTACGTACTGTGGGTGAGTGGGGGTACTGTCTGTGATTAGTACGTACTGTGGGTGACTGACGGTACTGTCTGTGATTAGTAAGTACTGTGGGTGAGTAGGGGTACTCTCTGTGATTAGTAAGTACTGTGGGTGAGTAGGGGTACTGTCTGTGATCAGTCCGTACTGTGGTTGACTGACGGTACTGTCTGTGATTAGTACGTACTGTGGGTGACTGACGGTACTGTCTGTGATTAGTACGTACTGTGGGTGAGTGGGGGTACTGTCTGTGATTAGTACTTACTGTGGGTGAGTGGGGGTACTGTCTGTGATTAGTACGTACTGTGGGTGAGTAGGGGTACTGTCTGTGATTAGTCCGTACTGTGGGTGACTGACGGTACTGTCTGTGATTAGTACGTACGTTGGGTGACTGGGGGTACTGTCTGTGATTAGTAAGTACTGTGGGTGATTGGGGGTACTGTCTGTGATTACTACGTACTGTGGGTGAGTGGGGGTACTGTCTGTGATTAGTACGTACTTTGGGTGAGTGGGGGTACTGTCTGTGATTAGTACGTACTGTGGGTGACTGACGGTACTGTCTGTGATTAGTAAGTACTGTGGGTGAGTGGTGGTACTGTCTGTGATTAGTACGTACTGTGGGTGAGTAGGGGTACTGTCTGTGATTAGTACGTACTGTGGGTGAGTGGGGGTACTGTCTGTGATTAGTACTTACTGTGGGTGAGTAGGGGTACTGTCTGTGATTAGTACGTACTGTGGGTGAGTGGGGCTACTGTCTGTGATTATTACTTACTGTGGGTGAGTGGGGCTACTATCTGTGATTAGTACGTACTGTGGGTGAGTGGGGGTACTGTCTGTGATTAGTACGTTCTGTGGGTGAGTAGGGGTACTGTCTGTGATTAGTCCGTACTGTGGGTGACTGACGGTACTGTCTGTGATTAGTACGTACGTTGGGTGACTGGGGGTACTGTCTGTGATTAGTACGTACTGTGGGTGAGTGGGGGTACTGTCTGTGATTAGTACGTACTGTGGGTGAGTGGGGGTACTGTCTGTGATTAGTACGTACTGTGGGTGAGTAGGGGTACTGTCTGTGATTAGTCCGTACTGTGGGTGACTGACGGTACTGTCTGTGATTAGTACGTACTGTGGGTGAGTGGGGGTACTGTCTGTGATTAGTACGTACTGTGGGTGAGTGGGGGTACTGTCTGTGATTAGTACGTACTGTGGGTGAGTGGGGGTACTGTCTGTGATTAGTACGTACTGTGGGTGAGTGGGGGTACTGTCTGTGATTAGTACAAACTGTGTGTGAGTGGGGGTACTGTCTTTGATTACTACGTACTGTGGGTGACTGACGGTACTGTCTGTGATTAGTACGTACTGTGGGTGAGTAGGGGTACTGTCTGTGATTAGTAAGTACTGTGGGTGAGTAGGGGTACTGTCTGTGATTAGCACGTACTGTGGGTGACTGACGGTACTGTCTGTGATTAATAAGTACTGTGGGTGAGTAGGGGTACTGTCTGTGATTAGTACGTACTGTGGGTGACTGACGGTACTGTCTGTGATTAGTACGTACTGTGGGTGAGTGGGGGTACTGTCTGTGATTAGTACGTACTGTGGGTGAGTAGGGGTACTGTCTGTGATTAGTACGTACTGCGGGTGACTGACGGTACTGTCTGTGATTAATAAGTACTGTGGGTGAGTAGCGGTACTGTCTGTGATTAGTACGTACTGTGGGTGAGTAGGGGTACTGTCTGTGATTAGTACGTACTGTGGGTGAGTGGGGGTACTGTCTGTGATTAGTACTTACTGTGGGTGAGTAGGGGTACTCTCTGTGATTAGTACGTACTGTGGGTGAGTGGGGCTACTGTCTGTGATTAGTACTTACTGTGGGTGAGTGGGGCTACTATCTGTGATTAGTACTTACTGTGGGTGAGTGGGGGTACTGTCTGTGATTAGTCCGTACTGTGGGTGACTGACGGTACTGTCTGTGATTAATAAGTACTGTGGGTGAGTAGGGGTACTGTCTGTGATTAGTACGTACTGTGGGTGACTGACGGTACTGTCTGTGATTAGCACGTACTGTGGGTGAGTGGGGGTACTGTCTGTGATTAGTACGTACTGTGGGTGAGTAGGGGTACTGTCTGTGATTAGGACGTACTGCGGGTGACTGACGGTACTGTCTGTGATTAATAAGTACTGTGGCTGAGTAGGGGTACTGTCTGTGATTAGTATGTACTGTGGGTAACTGGGGGTACTGTCTGTGATTAGTACGTACTGTGGGTGAGTGGGCGTACTGTCTGTGATTAGTACGTACTGTGGGTGACTGGGGTACTGTCTGTGATTAATAAGTACTGTGGGTGAGTAGGGGTACTGTCTGTGATTAGTACGTACTGTGGGTAACTGGGGGTACTGTCTGTGATTAGTACGTACTGTGGGTGAGTGGGGCTACTATCTGTGATTAGTACTTACTGTGGGTGAGTGGGGCTACTATCTGTGATTAGTACTTACTGTGGGTGAGTGGGGGTACTGTCTGTGATTAGTACGTACTGTGGGTGAGTAGGGGTACTGTCTGTGATTAGTCCGTACTGTGGGTGACTGACGGTACTGTCTGTGATTAGTACGTACGTTGGGTGACTGGGGGTACTGTCTGTGATTAGTACGTACTGTGGGTGAGTGGGGGTACTGTCTGTGATTAGTACGTACTGTGGGTGAGTGGGGGTACTGTCTGTGATTAGTACGTACTGTGGGTGAGTGGGGGTACTGTCTGTGATTAGTACGTACTGTGGGTGACTGACGGTACTGTCTGTGATTAGTAAGTACTGTGGGTGAGTAGGGGTACTCTCTGTGATTAGTAAGTACTGTGGGTGAGTAGGGGTACTGTCTGTGATCAGTCCGTACTGTGGTTGACTGACGGTACTGTCTGTGATTAGTACGTACTGTGGGTGACTGACGGTACTGTCTGTGATTAGTACGTACTGTGGGTGAGTGGGGGTACTGTCTGTGATTAGTACTTACTGTGGGTGAGTGGGGGTACTGTCTGTGATTAGTACGTACTGTGGGTGAGTAGGGGTACTGTCTGTGATTAGTCCGTACTGTGGGTGACTGACGGTACTGTCTGTGATTAGTACGTACGTTGGGTGACTGGGGGTACTGTCTGTGATTAGTAAGTACTGTGGGTGATTGGGGGTACTGTCTGTGATTACTACGTACTGTGGGTGAGTGGGGGTACTGTCTGTGATTAGTACGTACTTTGGGTGAGTGGGGGTACTGTCTGTGATTAGTACGTACTGTGGGTGACTGACGGTACTGTCTGTGATTAGTAAGTACTGTGGGTGAGTGGTGGTACTGTCTGTGATTAGTACGTACTGTGGGTGAGTAGGGGTACTGTCTGTGATTAGTACGTACTGTGGGTGAGTGGGGGTACTGTCTGTGATTAGTACTTACTGTGGGTGAGTAGGGGTACTGTCTGTGATTAGTACGTACTGTGGGTGAGTGGGGCTACTGTCTGTGATTATTACTTACTGTGGGTGAGTGGGGCTACTATCTGTGATTAGTACGTACTGTGGGTGAGTGGGGGTACTGTCTGTGATTAGTACGTTCTGTGGGTGAGTAGGGGTACTGTCTGTGATTAGTCCGTACTGTGGGTGACTGACGGTACTGTCTGTGATTAGTACGTACGTTGGGTGACTGGGGGTACTGTCTGTGATTAGTACGTACTGTGGGTGAGTGGGGGTACTGTCTGTGATTAGTACGTACTGTGGGTGAGTGGGGGTACTGTCTGTGATTAGTACGTACTGTGGGTGAGTAGGGGTACTGTCTGTGATTAGTCCGTACTGTGGGTGACTGACGGTACTGTCTGTGATTAGTACGTACTGTGGGTGAGTGGGGGTACTGTCTGTGATTAGTACGTACTGTGGGTGAGTGGGGGTACTGTCTGTGATTAGTACGTACTGTGGGTGAGTGGGGGTACTGTCTGTGATTAGTACGTACTGTGGGTGAGTGGGGGTACTGTCTGTGATTAGTACAAACTGTGTGTGAGTGGGGGTACTGTCTTTGATTACTACGTACTGTGGGTGACTGACGGTACTGTCTGTGATTAGTACGTACTGTGGGTGAGTAGGGGTACTGTCTGTGATTAGTAAGTACTGTGGGTGAGTAGGGGTACTGTCTGTGATTAGTACGTACTGTGGGTGACTGACGGTACTGTCTGTGATTAATAAGTACTGTGGGTGAGTAGGGGTACTGTCTGTGATTAGTACGTACTGTGGGTGACTGACGGTACTGTCTGTGATTAGTACGTACTGTGGGTGAGTGGGGGTACTGTCTGTGATTAGTACGTACTGTGGGTGAGTAGGGGTACTGTCTGTGATTAGTACGTACTGCGGGTGACTGACGGTACTATCTGTGATTAATAAGTACTGTGGGTGAGTAGCGGTACTGTCTGTGATTAGTACGTACTGTGGGTGAGTAGGGGTACTGTCTGTGATTAGTACGTACTGTGGGTGAGTGGGGGTACTGTCTGTGATTAGTACTTACTGTGGGTGAGTAGGGGTACTCTCTGTGATTAGTACGTACTGTGGGTGAGTGGGGCTACTGTCTGTGATTAGTACTTACTGTGGGTGAGTGGGGCTACTATCTGTGATTAGTACTTACTGTGGGTGAGTGGGGGTACTGTCTGTGATTAGTCCGTACTGTGGGTGACTGACGGTACTGTCTGTGATTAGTACGTACGTTGGGTGACTGGGGGTACTGTCTGTGATTAGTACGTACTGTGGGTGAGTGGGGGTACTGTCTGTGATTAGTACGTACTGTGGGTGAGTGGGAGTACTGTCTGTGATTAGTACGTACTGTGGGTGAGTGGGGGTACTGTCTGTGATTAGTACAAACTGTGTGTGAGTGGGGGTACTGTCTTTGATTACTACGTACTGTGGGTGAGTGGGGGTACTGTCTGTGATTAGTACGTACTGTGGGTGAGTAGGGGTACTGTCTGTGATTAGTAAGTACTGTGGGTGAGTAGGGGTACTGTCTGTGATTAGTACGTACTGTGGGTGACTGACGGTACTGTCTGTGATTAATAAGTACTGTGGGTGAGTAGGGGTACTGTCTGTGATTAGTACGTACTGTGGGTGACTGACGGTACTGTCTGTGATTAGCACGTACTGTGGGTGAGTGGGGGTACTGTCTGTGATTAGTACGTACTGTGGGTGAGTAGGGGTACTGTCTGTGATTAGGACGTACTGCGGGTGACTGACGGTACTGTCTGTGATTAATAAGTACTGTGGCTGAGTAGGGGTACTGTCTGTGATTAGTATGTACTGTGGGTAACTGGGGGTACTGTCTGTGATTAGTACGTACTGTGGGTGAGTGGGCGTACTGTCTGTGATTAGTACGTACTGTGGGTGACTGGGGTACTGTCTGTGATTAATAAGTACTGTGGGTGAGTAGGGGTACTGTCTGTGATTAGTACGTACTGTGGGTAACTGGGGGTACTGTCTGTGATTAGTACGTACTGTGGGTGAGTGGGGCTACTGTCTGTGATTAGTACTTACTGTGGGTGAGTGGGGCTACTATCTGTGATTAGTACTTACTGTGGGTGAGTGGGGGTACTGTCTGTGATTAGTACGTACTGTGGGTGAGTAGGGGTACTGTCTGTGATTAGTCCGTACTGTGGGTGACTGACGGTACTGTCTGTGATTAGTACGTACGTTGGGTGACTGGGGGTACTGTCTGTGATTAGTACGTACTGTGGGTGAGTGGGGGTACTGTCTGTGATTAGTACGTACTGTGGGTGAGTGGGGGTACTGTCTGTGATTAGTACGTACTGTGGGTGAGTGGGGGTACTGTCTGTGATTAGTACGTACTGTGGGTGACTGACGGTACTGTCTGTGATTAGTAAGTACTGTGGGTGAGTAGGGGTACTCTCTGTGATTAGTAAGTACTGTGGGTGAGTAGGGGTACTGTCTGTGATCAGTCCGTACTGTGGTTGACTGACGGTACTGTCTGTGATTAGTACGTACTGTGGGTGACTGACGGTACTGTCTGTGATTAGTACGTACTGTGGGTGAGTGGGGGTACTGTCTGTGATTAGTACTTACTGTGGGTGAGTGGGGGTACTGTCTGTGATTAGTACGTACTGTGGGTGAGTAGGGGTACTGTCTGTGATTAGTCCGTACTGTGGGTGACTGACGGTACTGTCTGTGATTAGTACGTACGTTGGGTGACTGGGGGTACTGTCTGTGATTAGTAAGTACTGTGGGTGATTGGGGGTACTGTCTGTGATTACTACGTACTGTGGGTGACTGACGGTACTGTCTGTGATTAGTAAGTACTGTGGGTGAGTGGTGGTACTGTCTGTGATTAGTACGTACTGTGGGTGAGTAGGGGTACTGTCTGTGATTAGTACGTACTGTGGGTGAGTGGGGGTACTGTCTGTGATTAGTACTTACTGTGGGTGAGTAGGGGTACTGTCTGTGATTAGTACGTACTGTGGGTGAGTGGGGCTACTGTCTGTGATTATTACTTACTGTGGGTGAGTGGGGCTACTATCTGTGATTAGTACGTACTGTGGGTGAGTGGGGGTACTGTCTGTGATTAGTACGTTCTGTGGGTGAGTAGGGGTACTGTCTGTGATTAGTCCGTACTGTGGGTGACTGACGGTACTGTCTGTGATTAGTACGTACGTTGGGTGACTGGGGGTACTGTCTGTGATTAGTACGTACTGTGGGTGAGTGGGGGTACTGTCTGTGATTAGTACGTACTGTGGGTGAGTGGGGGTACTGTCTGTGATTAGTACGTACTGTGGGTGAGTAGGGGTACTGTCTGTGATTAGTCCGTACTGTGGGTGACTGACGGTACTGTCTGTGATTAGTACGTACTGTGGGTGAGTGGGGGTACTGTCTGTGATTAGTACGTACTGTGGGTGAGTGGGGGTACTGTCTGTGATTAGTACGTACTGTGGGTGAGTGGGGGTACTGTCTGTGATTAGTACGTACTGTGGGTGAGTGGGGGTACTGTCTGTGATTAGTACAAACTGTGTGTGAGTGGGGGTACTGTCTTTGATTACTACGTACTGTGGGTGACTGACGGTACTGTCTGTGATTAGTACGTACTGTGGGTGAGTAGGGGTACTGTCTGTGATTAGTAAGTACTGTGGGTGAGTAGGGGTACTGTCTGTGATTAGTACGTACTGTGGGTGACTGACGGTACTGTCTGTGATTAATAAGTACTGTGGGTGAGTAGGGGTACTGTCTGTGATTAGTACGTACTGTGGGTGACTGACGGTACTGTCTGTGATTAGTACGTACTGTGGGTGAGTGGGGGTACTGTCTGTGATTAGTACGTACTGTGGGTGAGTGGGGGTACTGTCTGTGATTAGTACGTACTGCGGGTGACTGACGGTACTGTCTGTGATTAATAAGTACTGTGGGTGAGTAGGGGTACTGTCTGTGATTAGTACGTACTGTGGGTGAGTGGGGGTACTGTCTGTGATTAGTACGTACTGTGGGTGACTGACGGTACTGTCTGTGATTAGTAAGTACTGTGGGTGAGTAGGGGTACTCTCTGTGATTAGTAAGTACTGTGGGTGAGTAGGGGTACTGTCTGTGATCAGTCCGTACTGTGGTTGACTGACGGTACTGTCTGTGATTAGTACATACTGTGGGTGACTGACGGTACTGTCTGTGATTAGTACGTACTGTGGGTGAGTGGGGGTACTGTCTGTGATTACTACGTACTGTGGGTGAGTGGGGGTACTGTCTGTGATTAGTACGTACTTTGGGTGAGTGGGGGTACTGTCTGTTATTAGTACGTACTGTGGGTGACTGACGGTACTGTCTGTGATTAGTAAGTACTGTGGGTGAGTGGTGGTACTGTCTGTGATTAGTACGTACTGTGGGTGAGTAGGGGTACTGTCTGTGATTAGTACGTACTGTGGGTGAGTGGGGGTACTGTCTGTGATTAGTACTTACTGTGGGTGAGTAGGGGTACTGTCTGTGATTAGTACGTACTGTGGGTGAGTGGGGCTACTGTCTGTGATTAGTACTTACTGTGGATGAGTGGGGCTACTATCTGTGATTAGTACGTACTGTGGGTGAGTGGGGGTACTGTCTGTGATTAGTACGTTCTGTGGGTGAGTAGGGGTACTTTCTGTGATTAGTCCGTACTGTGGGTGACTGACGGTACTGTCTGTGATTAGTACGTACATTGGGTGACTGGGGGTACTGTCTGTGATTAGTACGTACTGTGGGTGAGTGGGGGTACTGTCTGTGATTAGTACGTACTGTGGGTGACTGACGATACTGTCTGTGATTAGCACGTACTGTGGGTGAGTGGGGGTACTGTCTGTGATTAGTACGTACTGTGGGTGAGTAGGGGTACTGTCTGTGATTAGTACGTACTGCGGGTGACTGACGGTACTGTCTGTGATTAATAAATACTGTGGGTGAGTAGGGATACTGTCTGTGATTAGTACGTACTGTGGGTAACTGGGGGTACTGTCTGTGATTAGTCCGTACTGTGGGTGAGTGGGGGTACTGTCTGTGATTAGTACGTACTATGGGTGAGTAGGGGTACTGTCTGTGATTAGTACGTACTGTGGGTGACTGACGGTACTGTCTGTGATTAATAAGTACTGTGGGTGAGTAGGGGTACTGTCTGTGATTAGAACGTACTGTGGGTGACTGACGGTACTGTCTGTGATTAATAAGCACTGTGGGTGAGTAGGGGTACTGTCTGTGATTAGTACGTGCTGTGGGTGAGTGGGGCTACTATCTGTGATTAGTACGTACTGTGGGTGAGTGGGGGTACTGTCTGTGATTAGTACGTTCTGTGGGTGAGTAGGGGTACTGTCTGTGATTAGTCCGTACTGTGGGTGACTGACGGTACTGTCTGTGATTAGTACGTACATTGGGTGTCTGGGGGTACTGTCTGTGATTAGTACGTACTGTGGGTGAGTGGGGGTACTGTCTGTGATTAGTACGTACTGTGGGTGACTGACGGTACTGTCTGTGATTAGCACGTACTGTGGGTGAGTGGGGGTACTGTCTGTGATTAGTACGTACTGTGGGTGAGTGGGGGTACTGTCTGTGATTACTACGTACTGTGGGTGAGTGGGGGTACTGTCTGTGATTAGTACGTACTTTGGGTGAGTGGGGGTACTGTCTGTGATTAGTACGTACTGTGGGTGAGTGACGGTACTGTCTGTGATTAGTAAGTACTGTGGGTGAGTGGTGGTACTGTCTGTGATTAGTACGTACTGTGGGTGAGTAGGGGTACTGTCTGTGATTAGTACGTACTGTGGGTGAGTGGGGGTACTGTCTGTGATTAGTACTTACTGTGGGTGAGTAGGGGTACTGTCTGTGATTAGTACGTACTGTGGGTGAGTGGGGCTACTGTCTGTGATTAGTACTTACTGTGGATGAGTGGGGCTACTATCTGTGATTAGTACGTACTGTGGGTGAGTGGGGGTACTGTCTGTGATTAGTACGTTCTGTGGGTGAGTAGGGGTACTTTCTGTGATTAGTCCGTACTGTGGGTGACTGACGGTACTGTCTGTGATTAGTACGTACATTGGGTGACTGGGGGTACTGTCTGTGATTAGTACGTACTGTGGGTGAGTGGGGGTACTGTCTGTGATTAGTACGTACTGTGGGTGACTGACGATACTGTCTGTGATTAGCACGTACTGTGGGTGAGTGGGGGTACTGTCTGTGATTAGTACGTACTGTGGGTGAGTAGGGGTACTGTCTGTGATTAGTACGTACTGCGGGTGACTGATGGTACTGTCTGTGATTAATAAGTACTGTGGGTGAGTAGGGATACTGTCTGTGATTAGTACGTACTGTGGGTAACTGGGGGTACTGTCTGTGATTAGTCCGTACTGTGGGTGAGTGGGGGTACTGTCTGTGATTAGTACGTACTATGGGTGAGTAGGGGTACTGTCTGTGATTAGTACGTACTGTGGGTGACTGACGGTACTGTCTGTGATTAATAAGTACTGTGGGTGAGTAGGGGTACTGTCTGTGATTAGTACGTACTGTGGGTGACTGACGGTACTGTCTGTGATTAATAAGCACTGTGGGTGAGTAGGGGTACTGTCTGTGATTAGTACGTGCTGTGGGTGAGTGGGGCTACTATCTGTGATTAGTACGTACTGTGGGTGAGTGGGGGTACTGTCTGTGATTAGTACGTTCTGTGGGTGAGTAGGGGTACTGTCTGTGATTAGTCCGTACTGTGGGTGACTGACGGTACTGTCTGTGATTAGTACGTACATTGGGTGTCTGGGGGTACTGTCTGTGATTAGTACGTACTGTGGGTGAGTGGGGGTACTGTCTGTGATTAGTACGTACTGTGGGTGACTGACGGTACTGTCTGTGATTAGCACGTACTGTGGGTGAGTGGGGGTACTGTCTGTGATTAGTACGTACTGTGGGTGAGTAGGGGTACTGTCTGTGATTAGTACGTACTGCGGGTGACTGACGGTACTGTCTGTGATTAATAAGTACTGTGGGTGAGTAGGGGTACTGTCTGTGATTAGTACGTACTGTGGGTAACTGGGGGTACTGTCTGTGATTAGTACGTACTGTGGGTGAGTGGGCGTACTGTCTGTGATTAGTACGTACTGTGGGTGACTGGGGTACTGTCTGTGATTAATAAGTTCTGTGGGTGAGTAGGGGTACTGTCTGTGATTAGTACGTACTGTGGGTAACTGGGGGTACTGTCTGTGATTAGTACGTACTGTGGGTGAGTGGGGCTACTGTCTGTGATTAGTACTTACTGTGGGTGAGTGGGGCTACTATCTGTGATTAGTACTTACTCTGGGTGAGTGGGGGTACTGTCTGTGATTAGTACGTACATTGGGTGTCTGGGGGTACTGTCTGTGATTAGTCCGTACTGTGGGTGACTGACGGTACTGTCTGTGATTAGTACGTACGTTGGGTGACTGGGGGTACTGTCTGTGATTAGTAAGTACTGTGGGTGAGTGGGGGTACTGTCTGTGATTACTACGTACTGTGGGTGAGTGGGGGTACTGTCTGTGATTAGTACGTACTGCGGGTGACTGATGGTACTGTCTGTGATTAATAAGTACTGTGGGTGAGTAGGGATACTGTCTGTGATTAGTACGTACTGTGGGTAACTGGGGGTACTGTCTGTGATTAGTCCGTACTGTGGGTGAGTGGGGGTACTGTCTGTGATTAGTACGTACTATGGGTGAGTAGGGGTACTGTCTGTGATTAGTACGTACTGTGGGTGACTGACGGTACTGTCTGTGATTAATAAGTACTGTGGGTGAGTAGGGGTACTGTCTGTGATTAGTACGTACTGTGGGTGACTGACGGTACTGTCTGTGATTAATAAGCACTGTGGGTGAGTAGGGGTACTGTCTGTGATTAGTACGTGCTGTGGGTGAGTGGGGCTACTATCTGTGATTAGTACGTACTGTGGGTGAGTGGGGGTACTGTCTGTGATTAGTACGTTCTGTGGGTGAGTAGGGGTACTGTCTGTGATTAGTCCGTACTGTGGGTGACTGACGGTACTGTCTGTGATTAGTACGTACATTGGGTGTCTGGGGGTACTGTCTGTGATTAGTACGTACTGTGGGTGAGTGGGGGTACTGTCTGTGATTAGTACGTACTGTGGGTGACTGACGGTACTGTCTGTGATTAGCACGTACTGTGGGTGAGTGGGGGTACTGTCTGTGATTAGTACGTACTGTGGGTGAGTAGGGGTACTGTCTGTGATTAGTACGTACTGCGGGTGACTGACGGTACTGTCTGTGATTAATAAGTACTGTGGGTGAGTAGGGGTACTGTCTGTGATTAGTACGTACTGTGGGTAACTGGGGGTACTGTCTGTGATTAGTACGTACTGTGGGTGAGTGGGCGTACTGTCTGTGATTAGTACGTACTGTGGGTGACTGGGGTACTGTCTGTGATTAATAAGTTCTGTGGGTGAGTAGGGGTACTGTCTGTGATTAGTACGTACTGTGGGTAACTGGGGGTACTGTCTGTGATTAGTACGTACTGTGGGTGAGTGGGGCTACTGTCTGTGATTAGTACTTACTGTGGGTGAGTGGGGCTACTATCTGTGATTAGTACTTACTCTGGGTGAGTGGGGGTACTGTCTGTGATTAGTACGTACATTGGGTGTCTGGGGGTACTGTCTGTGATTAGTCCGTACTGTGGGTGACTGACGGTACTGTCTGTGATTAGTACGTACGTTGGGTGACTGGGGGTACTGTCTGTGATTAGTAAGTACTGTGGGTGAGTGGGGGTACTGTCTGTGATTACTACGTACTGTGGGTGAGTGGGGGTACTGTCTGTGATTAGTACGTACTTTGGGTGAGTGGGGGTACTGTCTGTGATTAGTACGTACTGTGGGTGACTGACGGTACTGTCTGTGATTAGTAAGTACTGTGGGTGAGTGGTGGTACTGTCTGTGATTAGTACGTACTGTGGGTGAGTAGGGGTACTGTCTGTGATTAGTACGTACTGTGGGTGAGTGGGGGTACTGTCTGTGATTAGTACTTACTGTGGGTGAGTAGGGGTACTGTCTGTGATTAGTACGTACTGTGGGTGAGTGGGGCTACTGTCTGTGATTATTACTTACTGTGGGTGAGTGGGGCTACTATCTGTGATTAGTACGTACTGTGGGTGAGTGGGGGTACTGTCTGTGATTAGTACGTTCTGTGGGTGAGTAGGGGTACTGTCTGTGATTAGTCCGTACTGTGGGTGACTGACGGTACTGTCTGTGATTAGTACGTACGTTGGGTGACTGGGGGTACTGTCTGTGATTAGTACGTACTGTGGGTGAGTGGGGGTACTGTCTGTGATTAGTACGTACTGTGGGTGAGTGGGGGTACTGTCTGTGATTAGTACGTACTGTGGGTGACTGACGGTACTGTCTGTGATTAGTAAGTACTGTGGGTGAGTGGTGGTACTGTCTGTGATTAGTACGTACTGTGGGTGAGTAGGGGTACTGTCTGTGATTAGTACGTACTGTGGGTGAGTGGGGGTACTGTCTGTGATTAGTACTTACTGTGGGTGAGTAGGGGTACTGTCTGTGATTAGTACGTACTGTGGGTGAGTGGGGCTACTGTCTGTGATTATTACTTACTGTGGGTGAGTGGGGCTACTATCTGTGATTAGTACGTACTGTGGGTGAGTGGGGGTACTGTCTGTGATTAGTACGTTCTGTGGGTGAGTAGGGGTACTGTCTGTGATTAGTCCGTACTGTGGGTGACTGACGGTACTGTCTGTGATTAGTACGTACGTTGGGTGACTGGGGGTACTGTCTGTGATTAGTACGTACTGTGGGTGAGTGGGGGTACTGTCTGTGATTAGTACGTACTGTGGGTGAGTGGGGGTACTGTCTGTGATTAGTACGTACTGTGGGTGAGTAGGGGTACTGTCTGTGATTAGTCCGTACTGTGGGTGACTGACGGTACTGTCTGTGATTAGTACGTACTGTGGGTGAGTGGGGGTACTGTCTGTGATTAGTACGTACTGTGGGTGAGTGGGGGTACTGTCTGTGATTAGTACGTACTGTGGGTGAGTGGGGGTACTGTCTGTGATTAGTACGTACTGTGGGTGAGTGGGAGTACTGTCTGTGATTAGTACAAACTGTGTGTGAGTGGGGGTACTGTCTTTGATTACTACGTACTGTGGGTGACTGACGGTACTGTCTGTGATTAGTACGTACTGTGGGTGAGTAGGGGTACTGTCTGTGATTAGTAAGTACTGTGGGTGAGTAGGGGTACTGTCTGTGATTAGTACGTACTGTGGGTGACTGACGGTACTGTCTGTGATTAATAAGTACTGTGGGTGAGTAGGGGTACTGTCTGTGATTAGTACGTACTGTGGGTGACTGACGGTACTGTCTGTGATTAGTACGTACTGTGGGTGAGTGGGGGTACTGTCTGTGATTAGTACGTACTGTGGGTGAGTAGGGGTACTGTCTGTGATTAGTACGTACTGCGGGTGACTGACGGTACTGTCTGTGATTAATAAGTACTGTGGGTGAGTAGGGGTACTGTCTGTGATTAGTACGTACTGTGGGTGAGTGGGGGTACTGTCTGTGATTAGTACGTACTGTGGGTGACTGACGGTACTGTCTGTGATTAGTAAGTACTGTGGGTGAGTAGGGGTACTCTCTGTGATTAGTAAGTACTGTGGGTGAGTAGGGGTACTGTCTGTGATCAGTCCGTACTGTGGTTGACTGACGGTACTGTCTGTGATTAGTACATACTCTGGGTGACTGACGGTACTGTCTGTGATTAGTACGTACTGTGGGTGAGTGGGGGTACTGTCTGTGATTACTACGTACTGTGGGTGAGTGGGGGTACTGTCTGTGATTAGTACGTACTTTGGGTGAGTGGGGGTACTGTCTGTGATTAGTACGTACTGTGGGTGACTGACGGTACTGTCTGTGATTAGTAAGTACTGTGGGTGAGTGGTGGTACTGTCTGTGATTAGTACGTACTGTGGGTGAGTAGGGGTACTGTCTGTGATTAGTACGTACTGTGGGTGAGTGGGGGTACTGTCTGTGATTAGTACTTACTGTGGGTGAGTAGGGGTACTGTCTGTGATTAGTACGTACTGTGGGTGAGTGGGGCTACTGTCTGTGATTAGTACTTACTGTGGATGAGTGGGGCTACTATCTGTGATTAGTACGTACTGTGGGTGAGTGGGGGTACTGTCTGTGATTAGTACGTTCTGTGGGTGAGTAGGGGTACTTTCTGTGATTAGTCCGTACTGTGGGTGACTGACGGTACTGTCTGTGATTAGTACGTACATTGGGTGACTGGGGGTACTGTCTGTGATTAGTACGTACTGTGGGTGAGTGGGGGTACTGTCTGTGATTAGTACGTACTGTGGGTGACTGACGATACTGTCTGTGATTAGCACGTACTGTGGGTGAGTGGGGGTACTGTCTGTGATTAGTACGTACTGTGGGTGAGTAGGGGTACTGTCTGTGATTAGTACGTACTGCGGGTGACTGACGGTACTGTCTGTGATTAATAAATACTGTGGGTGAGTAGGGATACTGTCTGTGATTAGTACGTACTGTGGGTAACTGGGGGTACTGTCTGTGATTAGTCAGTACTGTGGGTGAGTGGGGGTACAGTCTGTGATTAGTACGTACTATGGGTGAGTAGGGGTACTGTCTGTGATTAGTACGTACTGTGGGTGACTGACGGTACTGTCTGTGATTAATAAGTACTGTGGGTGAGTAGGGGTACTGTCTGTGATTAGTACGTACTGTGGGTGACTGACGGTACTGTCTGTGATTAATAAGCACTGTGGGTGAGTAGGGGTACTGTCTGTGATTAGTACATGCTGTGGGTGAGTGGGGCTACTATCTGTGATTAGTACGTACTGTGGGTGAGTGGGGGTACTGTCTGTGATTAGTACGTTCTGTGGGTGAGTAGGGGTACTGTCTGTGATTAGTACGTACTGTGGGTGAGTGGGGGTACTGTCTGTGATTAGTACTTACTGTGGGTGAGTAGGGGTACTGTCTGTGATTAGTACGTACTGTGGGTGAGTGGGGCTACTGTCTGTGATTATTACTTACTGTGGGTGAGTGGGGCTACTATCTGTGATTAGTACGTACTGTGGGTGAGTAGGGGTACTGTCTGTGATTAGTACGTACTGTGGGTGAGTGGGGGTACTGTCTGTGATTAGTACGTACTGTGGGTGACTGACGGTACTGTCTGTGATTAGCAAGTACTGTGGGTGAGTAGGGGTACTCTCTGTGATTAGTAAGTACTGTGGGTGAGTAGGGGTACTGTCTGTGATCAGTCCGTACTGTGGTTGACTGACGGTACTGTCTGTGATTAGTACATACTGTGGGTGACTGACGGTACTGTCTGTGATTAGTACGTACTGTGGGTGAGTGGGGGTACTGTCTGTGATTACTACGTACTGTGGGTGAGTGGGGGTACTGTCTGTGATTAGTACGTACTTTGGGTGAGTGGGGGTACTGTCTGTTATTAGTACGTACTGTGGGTGACTGACGGTACTGTCTGTGATTAGTAAGTACTGTGGGTGAGTGGTGGTACTGTCTGTGATTAGTACGTACTGTGGGTGAGTAGGGGTACTGTCTGTGATTAGTACGTACTGTGGGTGAGTGGGGGTACTGTCTGTGATTAGTACTTACTGTGGGTGAGTAGGGGTACTGTCTGTGATTAGTACGTACTGTGGGTGAGTGGGGCTACTGTCTGTGATTAGTACTTACTGTGGATGAGTGGGGCTACTATCTGTGATTAGTACGTACTGTGGGTGAGTGGGGGTACTGTCTGTGATTAGTACGTTCTGTGGGTGAGTAGGGGTACTTTCTGTGATTAGTCCGTACTGTGGGTGACTGACGGTACTGTCTGTGATTAGTACGTACATTGGGTGACTGGGGGTACTGTCTGTGATTAGTACGTACTGTGGGTGAGTGGGGGTACTGTCTGTGATTAGTACGTACTGTGGGTGACTGACGATACTGTCTGTGATTAGCACGTACTGTGGGTGAGTGGGGGTACTGTCTGTGATTAGTACGTACTGTGGGTGAGTAGGGGTACTGTCTGTGATTAGTACGTACTGCGGGTGACTGACGGTACTGTCTGTGATTAATAAATACTGTGGGTGAGTAGGGATACTGTCTGTGATTAGTACGTACTGTGGGTAACTGGGGGTACTGTCTGTGATTAGTCCGTACTGTGGGTGAGTGGGGGTACTGTCTGTGATTAGTACGTACTATGGGTGAGTAGGGGTACTGTCTGTGATTAGTACGTACTGTGGGTGACTGACGGTACTGTCTGTGATTAATAAGTACTGTGGGTGAGTAGGGGTACTGTCTGTGATTAGAACGTACTGTGGGTGACTGACGGTACTGTCTGTGATTAATAAGCACTGTGGGTGAGTAGGGGTACTGTCTGTGATTAGTACGTGCTGTGGGTGAGTGGGGCTACTATCTGTGATTAGTACGTACTGTGGGTGAGTGGGGGTACTGTCTGTGATTAGTACGTTCTGTGGGTGAGTAGGGGTACTGTCTGTGATTAGTCCGTACTGTGGGTGACTGACGGTACTGTCTGTGATTAGTACGTACATTGGGTGTCTGGGGGTACTGTCTGTGATTAGTACGTACTGTGGGTGAGTGGGGGTACTGTCTGTGATTAGTACGTACTGTGGGTGACTGACGGTACTGTCTGTGATTAGCACGTACTGTGGGTGAGTGGGGGTACTGTCTGTGATTAGTACGTACTGTGGGTGAGTGGGGGTACTGTCTGTGATTACTACGTACTGTGGGTGAGTGGGGGTACTGTCTGTGATTAGTACGTACTTTGGGTGAGTGGGGGTACTGTCTGTGATTAGTACGTACTGTGGGTGAGTGACGGTACTGTCTGTGATTAGTAAGTACTGTGGGTGAGTGGTGGTACTGTCTGTGATTAGTACGTACTGTGGGTGAGTAGGGGTACTGTCTGTGATTAGTACGTACTGTGGGTGAGTGGGGGTACTGTCTGTGATTAGTACTTACTGTGGGTGAGTAGGGGTACTGTCTGTGATTAGTACGTACTGTGGGTGAGTGGGGCTACTGTCTGTGATTAGTACTTACTGTGGATGAGTGGGGCTACTATCTGTGATTAGTACGTACTGTGGGTGAGTGGGGGTACTGTCTGTGATTAGTACGTTCTGTGGGTGAGTAGGGGTACTTTCTGTGATTAGTCCGTACTGTGGGTGACTGACGGTACTGTCTGTGATTAGTACGTACATTGGGTGACTGGGGGTACTGTCTGTGATTAGTACGTACTGTGGGTGAGTGGGGGTACTGTCTGTGATTAGTACGTACTGTGGGTGACTGACGATACTGTCTGTGATTAGCACGTACTGTGGGTGAGTGGGGGTACTGTCTGTGATTAGTACGTACTGTGGGTGAGTAGGGGTACTGTCTGTGATTAGTACGTACTGCGGGTGACTGATGGTACTGTCTGTGATTAATAAGTACTGTGGGTGAGTAGGGATACTGTCTGTGATTAGTACGTACTGTGGGTAACTGGGGGTACTGTCTGTGATTAGTCCGTACTGTGGGTGAGTGGGGGTACTGTCTGTGATTAGTACGTACTATGGGTGAGTAGGGGTACTGTCTGTGATTAGTACGTACTGTGGGTGACTGACGGTACTGTCTGTGATTAATAAGTACTGTGGGTGAGTAGGGGTACTGTCTGTGATTAGTACGTACTGTGGGTGACTGACGGTACTGTCTGTGATTAATAAGCACTGTGGGTGAGTAGGGGTACTGTCTGTGATTAGTACGTGCTGTGGGTGAGTGGGGCTACTATCTGTGATTAGTACGTACTGTGGGTGAGTGGGGGTACTGTCTGTGATTAGTACGTTCTGTGGGTGAGTAGGGGTACTGTCTGTGATTAGTCCGTACTGTGGGTGACTGACGGTACTGTCTGTGATTAGTACGTACATTGGGTGTCTGGGGGTACTGTCTGTGATTAGTACGTACTGTGGGTGAGTGGGGGTACTGTCTGTGATTAGTACGTACTGTGGGTGACTGACGGTACTGTCTGTGATTAGCACGTACTGTGGGTGAGTGGGGGTACTGTCTGTGATTAGTACGTACTGTGGGTGAGTAGGGGTACTGTCTGTGATTAGTACGTACTGCGGGTGACTGACGGTACTGTCTGTGATTAATAAGTACTGTGGGTGAGTAGGGGTACTGTCTGTGATTAGTACGTACTGTGGGTAACTGGGGGTACTGTCTGTGATTAGTACGTACTGTGGGTGAGTGGGCGTACTGTCTGTGATTAGTACGTACTGTGGGTGACTGGGGTACTGTCTGTGATTAATAAGTTCTGTGGGTGAGTAGGGGTACTGTCTGTGATTAGTACGTACTGTGGGTAACTGGGGGTACTGTCTGTGATTAGTACGTACTGTGGGTGAGTGGGGCTACTGTCTGTGATTAGTACTTACTGTGGGTGAGTGGGGCTACTATCTGTGATTAGTACTTACTCTGGGTGAGTGGGGGTACTGTCTGTGATTAGTACGTACATTGGGTGTCTGGGGGTACTGTCTGTGATTAGTCCGTACTGTGGGTGACTGACGGTACTGTCTGTGATTAGTACGTACGTTGGGTGACTGGGGGTACTGTCTGTGATTAGTAAGTACTGTGGGTGAGTGGGGGTACTGTCTGTGATTACTACGTACTGTGGGTGAGTGGGGGTACTGTCTGTGATTAGTACGTACTTTGGGTGAGTGGGGGTACTGTCTGTGATTAGTACGTACTGTGGGTGACTGACGGTACTGTCTGTGATTAGTAAGTACTGTGGGTGAGTGGTGGTACTGTCTGTGATTAGTACGTACTGTGGGTGAGTAGGGGTACTGTCTGTGATTAGTACGTACTGTGGGTGAGTGGGGGTACTGTCTGTGATTAGTACTTACTGTGGGTGAGTAGGGGTACTGTCTGTG
Source organism: Lampris megalopsis (assembly GCA_022114975.2). NCBI lineage: Eukaryota > Metazoa > Chordata > Actinopteri > Lampriformes > Lampridae > Lampris > Lampris megalopsis. The sequence goes on from JAJHIY020000935.1 coordinate 2,261,738, forward strand.
ATTAGTACGTACTGTGGGTGAGTGGGGCTACTGTCTGTGATTATTACTTACTGTGGGTGAGTGGGGCTACTATCTGTGATTAGTACGTACTGTGGGTGAGTGGGGGTACTGTCTGTGATTAGTACGTTCTGTGGGTGAGTAGGGGTACTGTCTGTGATTAGTCCGTACTGTGGGTGACTGACGGTACTGTCTGTGATTAGTACGTACGTTGGGTGACTGGGGGTACTGTCTGTGATTAGTACGTACTGTGGGTGAGTGGGGGTACTGTCTGTGATTAGTACGTACTGTGGGTGAGTGGGGGTACTGTCTGTGATTAGTACGTACTGTGGGTGACTGACGGTACTGTCTGTGATTAGTAAGTACTGTGGGTGAGTGGTGGTACTGTCTGTGATTAGTACGTACTGTGGGTGAGTAGGGGTACTGTCTGTGATTAGTACGTACTGTGGGTGAGTGGGGGTACTGTCTGTGATTAGTACTTACTGTGGGTGAGTAGGGGTACTGTCTGTGATTAGTACGTACTGTGGGTGAGTGGGGCTACTGTCTGTGATTATTACTTACTGTGGGTGAGTGGGGCTACTATCTGTGATTAGTACGTACTGTGGGTGAGTGGGGGTACTGTCTGTGATTAGTACGTTCTGTGGGTGAGTAGGGGTACTGTCTGTGATTAGTCCGTACTGTGGGTGACTGACGGTACTGTCTGTGATTAGTACGTACGTTGGGTGACTGGGGGTACTGTCTGTGATTAGTACGTACTGTGGGTGAGTGGGGGTACTGTCTGTGATTAGTACGTACTGTGGGTGAGTGGGGGTACTGTCTGTGATTAGTACGTACTGTGGGTGAGTAGGGGTACTGTCTGTGATTAGTCCGTACTGTGGGTGACTGACGGTACTGTCTGTGATTAGTACGTACTGTGGGTGAGTGGGGGTACTGTCTGTGATTAGTACGTACTGTGGGTGAGTGGGGGTACTGTCTGTGATTAGTACGTACTGTGGGTGAGTGGGGGTACTGTCTGTGATTAGTACGTACTGTGGGTGAGTGGGAGTACTGTCTGTGATTAGTACAAACTGTGTGTGAGTGGGGGTACTGTCTTTGATTACTACGTACTGTGGGTGACTGACGGTACTGTCTGTGATTAGTACGTACTGTGGGTGAGTAGGGGTACTGTCTGTGATTAGTAAGTACTGTGGGTGAGTAGGGGTACTGTCTGTGATTAGTACGTACTGTGGGTGACTGACGGTACTGTCTGTGATTAATAAGTACTGTGGGTGAGTAGGGGTACTGTCTGTGATTAGTACGTACTGTGGGTGACTGACGGTACTGTCTGTGATTAGTACGTACTGTGGGTGAGTGGGGGTACTGTCTGTGATTAGTACGTACTGTGGGTGAGTAGGGGTACTGTCTGTGATTAGTACGTACTGCGGGTGACTGACGGTACTGTCTGTGATTAATAAGTACTGTGGGTGAGTAGGGGTACTGTCTGTGATTAGTACGTACTGTGGGTGAGTGGGGGTACTGTCTGTGATTAGTACGTACTGTGGGTGACTGACGGTACTGTCTGTGATTAGTAAGTACTGTGGGTGAGTAGGGGTACTCTCTGTGATTAGTAAGTACTGTGGGTGAGTAGGGGTACTGTCTGTGATCAGTCCGTACTGTGGTTGACTGACGGTACTGTCTGTGATTAGTACATACTCTGGGTGACTGACGGTACTGTCTGTGATTAGTACGTACTGTGGGTGAGTGGGGGTACTGTCTGTGATTACTACGTACTGTGGGTGAGTGGGGGTACTGTCTGTGATTAGTACGTACTTTGGGTGAGTGGGGGTACTGTCTGTGATTAGTACGTACTGTGGGTGACTGACGGTACTGTCTGTGATTAGTAAGTACTGTGGGTGAGTGGTGGTACTGTCTGTGATTAGTACGTACTGTGGGTGAGTAGGGGTACTGTCTGTGATTAGTACGTACTGTGGGTGAGTGGGGGTACTGTCTGTGATTAGTACTTACTGTGGGTGAGTAGGGGTACTGTCTGTGATTAGTACGTACTGTGGGTGAGTGGGGCTACTGTCTGTGATTAGTACTTACTGTGGATGAGTGGGGCTACTATCTGTGATTAGTACGTACTGTGGGTGAGTGGGGGTACTGTCTGTGATTAGTACGTTCTGTGGGTGAGTAGGGGTACTTTCTGTGATTAGTCCGTACTGTGGGTGACTGACGGTACTGTCTGTGATTAGTACGTACATTGGGTGACTGGGGGTACTGTCTGTGATTAGTACGTACTGTGGGTGAGTGGGGGTACTGTCTGTGATTAGTACGTACTGTGGGTGACTGACGATACTGTCTGTGATTAGCACGTACTGTGGGTGAGTGGGGGTACTGTCTGTGATTAGTACGTACTGTGGGTGAGTAGGGGTACTGTCTGTGATTAGTACGTACTGCGGGTGACTGACGGTACTGTCTGTGATTAATAAATACTGTGGGTGAGTAGGGATACTGTCTGTGATTAGTACGTACTGTGGGTAACTGGGGGTACTGTCTGTGATTAGTCAGTACTGTGGGTGAGTGGGGGTACAGTCTGTGATTAGTACGTACTATGGGTGAGTAGGGGTACTGTCTGTGATTAGTACGTACTGTGGGTGACTGACGGTACTGTCTGTGATTAATAAGCACTGTGGGTGAGTAGGGGTACTGTCTGTGATTAGTACGTGCTGTGGGTGAGTGGGGCTACTATCTGTGATTAGTACGTACTGTGGGTGAGTGGGGGTACTGTCTGTGATTAGTACGTTCTGTGGGTGAGTAGGGGTACTGTCTGTGATTAGTACGTACTGTGGGTGAGTGGGGGTACTGTCTGTGATTAGTACTTACTGTGGGTGAGTAGGGGTACTGTCTGTGATTAGTACGTACTGTGGGTGAGTGGGGCTACTGTCTGTGATTATTACTTACTGTGGGTGAGTGGGGCTACTATCTGTGATTAGTACGTACTGTGGGTGAGTGGGGGTACTGTCTGTGATTAGTACGTTCTGTGGGTGAGTAGGGGTACTGTCTGTGATTAGTCCGTACTGTGGGTGACTGACGGTACTGTCTGTGATTAGTACGTACGTTGGGTGACTGGGGGTACTGTCTGTGATTAGTACGTACTGTGGGTGAGTGGGGGTACTGTCTGTGATTAGTACGTACTGTGGGTGAGTGGGGGTACTGTCTGTGATTAGTACGTACTGTGGGTGAGTAGGGGTACTGTCTGTGATTAGTCCGTACTGTGGGTGACTGACGGTACTGTCTGTGATTAGTACGTACTGTGGGTGAGTGGGGGTACTGTCTGTGATTAGTACGTACTGTGGGTGAGTGGGGGTACTGTCTGTGATTAGTACGTACTGTGGGTGAGTGGGGGTACTGTCTGTGATTAGTACGTACTGTGGGTGAGTGGGAGTACTGTCTGTGATTAGTACAAACTGTGTGTGAGTGGGGGTACTGTCTTTGATTACTACGTACTGTGGGTGACTGACGGTACTGTCTGTGATTAGTACGTACTGTGGGTGAGTAGGGGTACTGTCTGTGATTAGTACGTACTGTGGGTGAGTAGGGGTACTGTCTGTGATTAGTACGTACTGCGGGTGACTGACGGTACTGTCTGTGATTAGCACGTACTGTGGGTGTCTGGGGGTACTGTCTGTGATTAGTACGTACTGTGGGTGAGTGGGGGTACTGTCTGTGATTAGTACGTACTGTGGGTGACTGACGGTACTGTCTGTGATTAGCACGTACTGTGGGTGAGTGGGGGTACTGTCTGTGATTAGTACGTACTGTGGGTGAGTGGGGGTACTGTCTGTGATTACTACGTACTGTGGGTGAGTGGGGGTACTGTCTGTGATTAGTACGTACTTTGGGTGAGTGGGGGTACTGTCTGTGATTAGTACGTACTGTGGGTGACTGACGGTACTGTCTGTGATTAGTAAGTACTGTGGGTGAGTGGTGGTACTGTCTGTGATTAGTACGTACTGTGGGTGAGTAGGGGTACTGTCTGTGATTAGTACGTACTGTGGGTGAGTGGGGGTACTGTCTGTGATTAGTACTTACTGTGGGTGAGTAGGGGTACTGTCTGTGATTAGTACGTACTGTGGGTGAGTGGGGCTACTGTCTGTGATTAGTACTTACTGTGGATGAGTGGGGCTACTATCTGTGATTAGTACGTACTGTGGGTGAGTGGGGGTACTGTCTGTGATTAGTACGTTCTGTGGGTGAGTAGGGGTACTTTCTGTGATTAGTCCGTACTGTGGGTGACTGACGGTACTGTCTGTGATTAGTACGTACATTGGGTGACTGGGGGTACTGTCTGTGATTGGTACGTACTGTGGGTGAGTGGGGGTACTGTCTGTGATTAGTACGTACTGTGGGTGACTGACAATACTGTCTGTGATTAGCACGTACTGTGGGTGAGTGGGGGTACTGTCTGTGATTAGTACGTACTGTGGGTGAGTAGGGGTACTGTCTGTGATTAGTACGTACTGCGGGTGACTGACGGTACTGTCTGTGATTAATAAGTACTGTGGGTGAGTAGGGATACTGTCTGTGATTAGTACGTACTGTGGGTAACTGGGGGTACTGTCTGTGATTAGTCCGTACTGTGGGTGAGTGGGGGTACTGTCTGTGATTAGTACGTACTATGGGTGAGTAGGGGTACTGTCTGTGATTAGTACGTACTGTGGGTGACTGACGGTACTGTCTGTGATTAATAAGTACTGTGGGTGAGTAGGGGTACTGTCTGTGATTAGTACGTACTGTGGGTGACTGACGGTACTGTCTGTGATTAATAAGCACTGTGGGTGAGTAGGGGTACTGTCTGTGATTAGTACGTGCTGTGGGTGAGTGGGGCTACTATCTGTGATTAGTACGTACTGTGGGTGAGTGGGGGTACTGTCTGTGATTAGTACGTTCTGTGGGTGAGTAGGGGTACTGTCTGTGATTAGTCCGTACTGTGGGTGACTGACGGTACTGTCTGTGATTAGTACGTACATTGGGTGTCTGGGGGTACTGTCTGTGATTAGTACGTACTGTGGGTGAGTGGGGGTACTGTCTGTGATTAGTACGTACTGTGGGTGACTGACGGTACTGTCTGTGATTAGCACGTACTGTGGGTGAGTGGGGGTACTGTCTGTGATTAGTACGTACTGTGGGTGAGTAGGGGTACTGTCTGTGATTAGTACGTACTGCGGGTGACTGACGGTACTGTCTGTGATTAATAAGTACTGTGGGTGAGTAGGGGTACTGTCTGTGATTAGTACGTACTGTGGGTAACTGGGGGTACTGTCTGTGATTAGTACGTACTGTGGGTGAGTGGGCGTACTGTCTGTGATTAGTACGTACTGTGGGTGACTGGGGTACTGTCTGTGATTAATAAGTTCTGTGGGTGAGTAGGGGTACTGTCTGTGATTAGTACGTACTGTGGGTAACTGGGGGTACTGTCTGTGATTAGTACGTACTGTGGGTGAGTGGGGCTACTGTCTGTGATTAGTACTTACTGTGGGTGAGTGGGGCTACTATCTGTGATTAGTACTTACTCTGGGTGAGTGGGGGTACTGTCTGTGATTAGTACGTACATTGGGTGTCTGGGGGTACTGTCTGTGATTAGTCCGTACTGTGGGTGACTGACGGTACTGTCTGTGATTAGTACGTACGTTGGGTGACTGGGGGTACTGTCTGTGATTAGTAAGTACTGTGGGTGAGTGGGGGTACTGTCTGTGATTACTACGTACTGTGGGTGAGTGGGGGTACTGTCTGTGATTAGTACGTACTTTGGGTGAGTGGGGGTACTGTCTGTGATTAGTACGTACTGTGGGTGACTGACGGTACTGTCTGTGATTAGTAAGTACTGTGGGTGAGTGGTGGTACTGTCTGTGATTAGTACGTACTGTGGGTGAGTAGGGGTACTGTCTGTGATTAGTACGTACTGTGGGTGAGTGGGGGTACTGTCTGTGATTAGTACTTACTGTGGGTGAGTAGGGGTACTGTCTGTGATTAGTACGTACTGTGGGTGAGTGGGGCTACTGTCTGTGATTATTACTTACTGTGGGTGAGTGGGGCTACTATCTGTGATTAGTACGTACTGTGGGTGAGTGGGGGTACTGTCTGTGATTAGTACGTTCTGTGGGTGAGTAGGGGTACTGTCTGTGATTAGTCCGTACTGTGGGTGACTGACGGTACTGTCTGTGATTAGTACGTACGTTGGGTGACTGGGGGTACTGTCTGTGATTAGTACGTACTGTGGGTGAGTGGGGGTACTGTCTGTGATTAGTACGTACTGTGGGTGAGTGGGGGTACTGTCTGTGATTAGTACGTACTGTGGGTGAGTGGGGGTACTGTCTTTGATTAGTACAAACTGTGTGTGAGTGGGGGTACTGTCTTTGATTACTACGTACTGTGGGTGACTGACGGTACTGTCTGTGATTAGTACGTACTGTGGGTGAGTAGGGGTACTGTCTGTGATTAGTACGTACTGTGGGTGAGTAGGGGTACTGTCTGTGATTAGTACGTACTGTGGGTGACTGACGGTACTGTCTGTGATTAATAAGTACTGTGGGTGAGTAGGGGTACTGTCTGTGATTAGTACGTGCTGTGGGTGAGTGGGGGTACTGTCTGTGATTAGTCCGTACTGTGGGTGAGTGGGGGTACTGTCTGTGATTAGTACGTACTATGGGTGAGTAGGGGTACTGTCTGTGATTAGTAAGTACTGTGGGTGAGTAGGGGTACTGTCTGTGATTAGTACGTACTGTGGGTGAGTGGGGGTACTGTCTGTGATTAGTACGTGCTGTGGGTGAGTGGGGGTACTGTCTGTGATTAGTCCGTACTGTGGGTGAGTGGGGGTACTGTCTGTGATTAGTACGTACTGTGGGTGAGTAGGGGTACTGTCTGTGATTAGTAAGTACTGTGGGTGAGTAGGGGTACTGTCTGTGATAAGTACGTGCTGTGGGTGAGTGGGGGTACTGTCTGTGATTAGTCCGTACTGTGGGTGAGTGGGGGTACTGTCTGTGATTATTAAGTACTGTGGGTTAGTAGGGGTACTGTCTGTGATTAGTACGTACTGTGGGTAACTGGGGGTACTGTCTGTGATTCGTACGTACTGTGGTTGAGTGGGGCTACTGTCTGTGATTAGTAATTACTGTGGGTGAGTGGGGCTACTATCTGTGATTAGTACTTACTGTGGGTGAGTGGGGGTACTGTCTGTGATTAGTACGTACTGTGGGTGAGTAGGGGTACTGTCTGTGATTAGTCCGTACTGTGGGTGACTGACGGTACTGTCTGTGATTAGTACGTACGTTGGGTGACTGGGGGTACTGTCTGTGATTAGTACGTACTGTGGGTGAGTGGGGGTACTGTCTGTGATTAGTACGTGCTGTGGGTGAGTGGGGGTACTGTCTGTGATTAGTCCGTACTGTGGGTGAGTGGGGGTACTGTCTGTGATTAGTCCGTACTGTGGGTGACTGACGGTACTGTCTGTGATTATTAAGTACTGTGGGTTAGTAGGGGTACTGTCTGTGATTAGTACGTACTGTGGGTAACTGGGGGTACTGTCTGTGATTAGTACGTACTGTGGGTGAGTGGGGCTACTGTCTGTGATTAGTACTTACTGTGGGTGAGTGGGGCTACTATCTGTGATTAGTACTTACTGTGGGTGAGTGGGGGTACTGTATGTGATTAGTACGTACTGTGGGTGAGTAGGGGTACTGTCTGTGATTAGTCCGTACTGTGGGTGACTGACGGTACTGTCTGTGATTAGTACGTACGTTGGGTGACTGGGGGTACTGTCTGTGATTAGTACGTACTGTGGGTGAGTGGGGGTACTGTCTGTGATTAGTACGTACTGTGGGTGAGTGGGGGTACTGTCTGTGATTAGTACGTACTGTGGGTGAGTGGGGGTACTGTCTGTGATTAGTACGTACTGTGGGTGAGTGGGGGTACTGTCTGTGATTAGTACGTACTGTGGGTGAGTGGGAGTACTGTCTGTGATTAGTACAAACTGTGTGTGAGTGGGGGTACTGTCTTTGATTACTACGTACTGTGGGTGACTGACGGTACTGTCTGTGATTAGTACGTACTGTGGGTGAGTAGGGGTACTGTCTGTGATTAGTAAGTACTGTGGGTGAGTAGGGGTACTGTCTGTGATTAGTACGTACTGTGGGTGACTGACGGTACTGTCTGTGATTAATAAGTACTGTGGGTGAGTAGGGGTACTGTCTGTGATTAGTACGTACTGTGGGTGACTGACGGTACTGTCTGTGATTAGTACGTACTGTGGGTGAGTGGGGGTACTGTCTGTGATTAGTACGTACTGTGGGTGAGTAGGGGTACTGTCTGTGATTAGTACGTACTGCGGGTGACTGACGGTACTGTCTGTGATTAATAAGTACTGTGGGTGAGTAGGGGTACTGTCTGTGATTAGTACGTACTGTGGGTGAGTGGGGGTACTGTCTGTGATTAGTACGTACTGTGGGTGACTGACGGTACTGTCTGTGATTAGTAAGTACTGTGGGTGAGTGGGGGTACTCTCTGTGATTAGTAAGTACTGTGGGTGAGTAGGGGTACTGTCTGTGATCAGTCCGTACTGTGGTTGACTGACGGTACTGTCTGTGATTAGTACGTACTGTGGGTGACTGACGGTACTGTCTGTGATTAGTACGTACTGTGGGTGAGTGGGGGCACTGTCTGTGATTACTACGTACTGTGGGTGAGTGGGGGTACTGTCTGTGATTAGTACGTACTTTGGGTGAGTGGGGGTACTGTCTGTGATTAGTACGTACTGTGGGTGACTGACGGTACTGTCTGTGATTAGTAAGTACTGTGGGTGAGTGGTGGTACTGTCTGTGATTAGTACGTACTGTGGGTGAGTAGGGGTACTGTCTGTGATTAGTACGTACTGTGGGTGAGTGGGGGTACTGTCTGTGATTAGTACTTACTGTGGGTGAGTAGGGGTACTGTCTGTGATTAGTACGTACTGTGGGTGAGTGGGGCTACTGTCTGTGATTAGTACTTACTGTGGATGAGTGGGGCTACTATCTGTGATTAGTACGTACTGTGGGTGAGTGGGGGTACTGTCTGTGATTAGTACGTTCTGTGGGTGAGTAGGGGTACTTTCTGTGATTAGTCCGTACTGTGGGTGACTGACGGTACTGTCTGTGATTAGTACGTACATTGGGTGACTGGGGGTACTGTCTGTGATTAGTACGTACTGTGGGTGAGTGGGGGTACTGTCTGTGATTAGTACGTACTGTGGGTGACTGACGATACTGTCTGTGATTAGCACGTACTGTGGGTGAGTGGGGGTACTGTCTGTGATTAGTACGTACTGTGGGTGAGTAGGGGTACTGTCTGTGATTAGTACGTACTGCGGGTGACTGACGGTACTGTCTGTGATTAATAAATACTGTGGGTGAGTAGGGATACTGTCTGTGATTAGTACGTACTGTGGGTAACTGGGGGTACTGTCTGTGATTAGTCAGTACTGTGGGTGAGTGGGGGTACAGTCTGTGATTAGTACGTACTATGGGTGAGTAGGGGTACTGTCTGTGATTAGTACGTACTGTGGGTGACTGACGGTACTGTCTGTGATTAATAAGCACTGTGGGTGAGTAGGGGTACTGTCTGTGATTAGTACGTGCTGTGGGTGAGTGGGGCTACTATCTGTGATTAGTACGTACTGTGGGTGAGTGGGGGTACTGTCTGTGATTAGTACGTTCTGTGGGTGAGTAGGGGTACTGTCTGTGATTAGTACGTACTGTGGGTGAGTGGGGGTACTGTCTGTGATTAGTACTTACTGTGGGTGAGTAGGGGTACTGTCTGTGATTAGTACGTACTGTGGGTGAGTGGGGCTACTGTCTGTGATTATTACTTACTGTGGGTGAGTGGGGCTACTATCTGTGATTAGTACGTACTGTGGGTGAGTGGGGGTACTGTCTGTGATTAGTACGTTCTGTGGGTGAGTAGGGGTACTGTCTGTGATTAGTCCGTACTGTGGGTGACTGACGGTACTGTCTGTGATTAGTACGTACGTTGGGTGACTGGGGGTACTGTCTGTGATTAGTACGTACTGTGGGTGAGTGGGGGTACTGTCTGTGATTAGTACGTACTGTGGGTGAGTGGGGGTACTGTCTGTGATTAGTACGTACTGTGGGTGAGTAGGGGTACTGTCTGTGATTAGTCCGTACTGTGGGTGACTGACGGTACTGTCTGTGATTAGTACGTACTGTGGGTGAGTGGGGGTACTGTCTGTGATTAGTACGTACTGTGGGTGAGTGGGGGTACTGTCTGTGATTAGTACGTACTGTGGGTGAGTGGGGGTACTGTCTGTGATTAGTACGTACTGTGGGTGAGTGGGAGTACTGTCTGTGATTAGTACAAACTGTGTGTGAGTGGGGGTACTGTCTTTGATTACTACGTACTGTGGGTGACTGACGGTACTGTCTGTGATTAGTACGTACTGTGGGTGAGTAGGGGTACTGTCTGTGATTAGTACGTACTGTGGGTGAGTAGGGGTACTGTCTGTGATTAGTACGTACTGTGGGTGACTGACGGTACTGTCTGTGATTAGTACGTACGTTGGGTGACTGGGGGTACTGTCTGTGATTAGTACGTACTGTGGGTGAGTGGGGGTACTGTCTGTGATTAGTACGTACTGTGGGTGACTGACGGTACTGTCTGTGATTAGCACGTACTGTGGGTGAGTGGGGGTACTGTCTGTGATTAGTACGTACTGTGGGTGAGTGGGGGTACTGTCTGTGATTACTACGTACTGTGGGTGAGTGGGGGTACTGTCTGTGATTAGTACGTACTTTGGGTGAGTGGGGGTACTGTCTGTGATTAGTACGTACTGTGGGTGACTGACGGTACTGTCTGTGATTAGTAAGTACTGTGGGTGAGTGGTGGTACTGTCTGTGATTAGTACGTACTGTGGGTGAGTAGGGGTACTGTCTGTGATTAGTACGTACTGTGGGTGAGTGGGGGTACTGTCTGTGATTAGTACTTACTGTGGGTGAGTAGGGGTACTGTCTGTGATTAGTACGTACTGTGGGTGAGTGGGGCTACTGTCTGTGATTAGTACTTACTGTGGATGAGTGGGGCTACTATCTGTGATTAGTACGTACTGTGGGTGAGTGGGGGTACTGTCTGTGATTAGTACGTTCTGTGGGTGAGTAGGGGTACTTTCTGTGATTAGTCCGTACTGTGGGTGACTGACGGTACTGTCTGTGATTAGTACGTACATTGGGTGACTGGGGGTACTGTCTGTGATTGGTACGTACTGTGGGTGAGTGGGGGTACTGTCTGTGATTAGTACGTACTGTGGGTGACTGACAATACTGTCTGTGATTAGCACGTACTGTGGGTGAGTGGGGGTACTGTCTGTGATTAGTACGTACTGTGGGTGAGTAGGGGTACTGTCTGTGATTAGTACGTACTGCGGGTGACTGACGGTACTGTCTGTGATTAATAAGTACTGTGGGTGAGTAGGGATACTGTCTGTGATTAGTACGTACTGTGGGTAACTGGGGGTACTGTCTGTGATTAGTCCGTACTGTGGGTGAGTGGGGGTACTGTCTGTGATTAGTACGTACTATGGGTGAGTAGGGGTACTGTCTGTGATTAGTACGTACTGTGGGTGACTGACGGTACTGTCTGTGATTAATAAGTACTGTGGGTGAGTAGGGGTACTGTCTGTGATTAGTACGTACTGTGGGTGACTGACGGTACTGTCTGTGATTAATAAGCACTGTGGGTGAGTAGGGGTACTGTCTGTGATTAGTACGTGCTGTGGGTGAGTGGGGCTACTATCTGTGATTAGTACGTACTGTGGGTGAGTGGGGGTACTGTCTGTGATTAGTACGTTCTGTGGGTGAGTAGGGGTACTGTCTGTGATTAGTCCGTACTGTGGGTGACTGACGGTACTGTCTGTGATTAGTACGTACATTGGGTGTCTGGGGGTACTGTCTGTGATTAGTACGTACTGTGGGTGAGTGGGGGTACTGTCTGTGATTAGTACGTACTGTGGGTGACTGACGGTACTGTCTGTGATTAGCACGTACTGTGGGTGAGTGGGGGTACTGTCTGTGATTAGTACGTACTGTGGGTGAGTAGGGGTACTGTCTGTGATTAGTACGTACTGCGGGTGACTGACGGTACTGTCTGTGATTAATAAGTACTGTGGGTGAGTAGGGGTACTGTCTGTGATTAGTACGTACTGTGGGTAACTGGGGGTACTGTCTGTGATTAGTACGTACTGTGGGTGAGTGGGCGTACTGTCTGTGATTAGTACGTACTGTGGGTGACTGGGGTACTGTCTGTGATTAATAAGTTCTGTGGGTGAGTAGGGGTACTGTCTGTGATTAGTACGTACTGTGGGTAACTGGGGGTACTGTCTGTGATTAGTACGTACTGTGGGTGAGTGGGGCTACTGTCTGTGATTAGTACTTACTGTGGGTGAGTGGGGCTACTATCTGTGATTAGTACTTACTGTGGGTGAGTGGGGGTACTGTCTGTGATTAGTACGTACTGTGGGTGAGTAGGGGTACTGTCTGTGATTAGTCCGTACTGTGGGTGACTGACGGTACTGTCTGTGATTAGTACGTACGTTGGGTGACTGGGGGTACTGTCTGTGATTAGTAAGTACTGTGGGTGAGTGGGGGTACTGTCTGTGATTACTACGTACTGTGGGTGAGTGGGGGTACTGTCTGTGATTAGTACGTACTTTGGGTGAGTGGGGGTACTGTCTGTGATTAGTACGTACTGTGGGTGACTGACGGTACTGTCTGTGATTAGTAAGTACTGTGGGTGAGTGGTGGTACTGTCTGTGATTAGTACGTACTGTGGGTGAGTAGGGGTACTGTCTGTGATTAGTACGTACTGTGGGTGAGTGGGGGTACTGTCTGTGATTAGTACTTACTGTGGGTGAGTAGGGGTACTGTCTGTGATTAGTACGTACTGTGGGTGAGTGGGGCTACTGTCTGTGATTATTACTTACTGTGGGTGAGTGGGGCTACTATCTGTGATTAGTACGTACTGTGGGTGAGTGGGGGTACTGTCTGTGATTAGTACGTTCTGTGGGTGAGTAGGGGTACTGTCTGTGATTAGTCCGTACTGTGGGTGACTGACGGTACTGTCTGTGATTAGTACGTACGTTGGGTGACTGGGGGTACTGTCTGTGATTAGTACGTACTGTGGGTGAGTGGGGGTACTGTCTGTGATTAGTACGTACTGTGGGTGAGTGGGGGTACTGTCTGTGATTAGTACGTACTGTGGGTGAGTGGGGGTACTGTCTTTGATTAGTACAAACTGTGTGTGAGTGGGGGTACTGTCTTTGATTACTACGTACTGTGGGTGACTGACGGTACTGTCTGTGATTAGTACGTACTGTGGGTGAGTAGGGGTACTGTCTGTGATTAGTACGTACTGTGGGTGAGTAGGGGTACTGTCTGTGATTAGTACGTACTGTGGGTGACTGACGGTACTGTCTGTGATTAATAAGTACTGTGGGTGAGTAGGGGTACTGTCTGTGATTAGTACGTGCTGTGGGTGAGTGGGGGTACTGTCTGTGATTAGTCCGTACTGTGGGTGAGTGGGGGTACTGTCTGTGATTAGTACGTACTATGGGTGAGTAGGGGTACTGTCTGTGATTAGTAAGTACTGTGGGTGAGTAGGGGTACTGTCTGTGATTAGTACGTACTGTGGGTGAGTGGGGGTACTGTCTGTGATTAGTACGTGCTGTGGGTGAGTGGGGGTACTGTCTGTGATTAGTCCGTACTGTGGGTGAGTGGGGGTACTGTCTGTGATTAGTACGTACTGTGGGTGAGTAGGGGTACTGTCTGTGATTAGTAAGTACTGTGGGTGAGTAGGGGTACTGTCTGTGATAAGTACGTGCTGTGGGTGAGTGGGGGTACTGTCTGTGATTAGTCCGTACTGTGGGTGAGTGGGGGTACTGTCTGTGATTATTAAGTACTGTGGGTTAGTAGGGGTACTGTCTGTGATTAGTACGTACTGTGGGTAACTGGGGGTACTGTCTGTGATTCGTACGTACTGTGGTTGAGTGGGGCTACTGTCTGTGATTAGTAATTACTGTGGGTGAGTGGGGCTACTATCTGTGATTAGTACTTACTGTGGGTGAGTGGGGGTACTGTCTGTGATTAGTACGTACTGTGGGTGAGTAGGGGTACTGTCTGTGATTAGTCCGTACTGTGGGTGACTGACGGTACTGTCTGTGATTAGTACGTACGTTGGGTGACTGGGGGTACTGTCTGTGATTAGTACGTACTGTGGGTGAGTGGGGGTACTGTCTGTGATTAGTACGTGCTGTGGGTGAGTGGGGGTACTGTCTGTGATTAGTCCGTACTGTGGGTGAGTGGGGGTACTGTCTGTGATTAGTCCGTACTGTGGGTGACTGACGGTACTGTCTGTGATTATTAAGTACTGTGGGTTAGTAGGGGTACTGTCTGTGATTAGTACGTACTGTGGGTAACTGGGGTTACTGTCTGTGATTAGTACGTACTGTGGGTGAGTGGGGCTACTGTCTGTGATTAGTACTTACTGTGGGTGAGTGGGGCTACTATCTGTGATTAGTACTTACTGTGGGTGAGTGGGGGTACTGTCTGTGATTAGTACGTACTGTGGGTGAGTAGGGGTACTGTCTGTGATTAGTCCGTACTGTGGGTGACTGACGGTACTGTCTGTGATTAGTACGTACGTTGGGTGACTGGGGGTACTGTCTGTGATTAGTACGTACTGTGGGTGAGTGGGGGTACTGTCTGTGATTAGTACGTACTGTGGGTGAGTGGGGGTACTGTCTGTGATTAGTACGTACTGTGGGTGAGTGGGGGTACTGTCTGTGATTAGTACGTACTGTGGGTGACTGACGGTACTGTCTGTGATTAGTAAGTACTGTGGGTGAGTAGGGGTACTCTCTGTGATTAGTAAGTACTGTGGGTGAGTAGGGGTACTGTCTGTGATCAGTCCGTACTGTGGTTGACTGACGGTACTGTCTGTGATTAGTACGTACTGTGGGTGACTGACGGTACTGTCTGTGATTAGTACGTACTGTGGGTGAGTGGGGGTACTGTCTGTGATTACTACGTACTGTGGGTGAGTGGGGGTACTGTCTGTGATTAGTACGTACTTTGGGTGAGTGGGGGTACTGTCTGTGATTAGTACGTACTGTGGGTGAGTGGGGGTACTGTCTGTGATTAGTACTTACTGTGGGTGAGTAGGGGTACTGTCTGTGATTAGTACGTACTGTGGGTGAGTGGGGCTACTGTCTGTGATTAGTACTTACTGTGGGTGAGTGGGGCTACTATCTGTGATTAGTACGTACTGTGGGTGAGTGGGGGTACTGTCTGTGATTAGTACGTTCTGTGGGTGAGTAGGGGTACTGTCTGTGATTAGTCCGTACTGTGGGTGACTGACGGTACTGTCTGTGATTAGTACGTACATTGGGTGTCTGGGGGTACTGTCTGTGATTAGTACGTACTGTGGGTGAGTGGGGGTACTGTCTGTGATTAGTACGTACTGTGGGTGACTGACGGTACTGTCTGTGATTAATAAGTACTGTGGGTGAGTAGGGGTACTGTCTGTGATTAGTACGTACTGTGGGTAACTGGGGGTACTGTCTGTGATTAGTACGTACTGTGGGTGAGTGGGCGTACTGTCTGTGATTAGTACGTACTGTGGGTGACTGGGGTACTGTCTGTGATTAATAAGTTCTGTGGGTGAGTAGGGGTACTGTCTGTGATTAGTACGTACTGTGGGTAACTGGGGGTACTGTCTGTGATTAGTACGTACTGTGGGTGAGTGGGGCTACTGTCTGTGATTAGTACTTACTGTGGGTGAGTGGGGCTACTATCTGTGATTAGTACTTACTGTGGGTGAGTGGGGGTACTGTCTGTGATTAGTACGTACTGTGGGTGAGTAGGGGTACTGTCTGTGATTAGTCCGTACTGTGGGTGACTGACGGTACTGTCTGTGATTAGTACGTACGTTGGGTGACTGGGGGTACTGTCTGTGATTAGTAAGTACTGTGGGTGAGTGGGGGTACTGTCTGTGATTACTACGTACTGTTGGTGAGTGGGGGTACTGTCTGTGATTAGTACGTACTTTGGGTGAGTGGGGGTACTGTCTGTGATTAGTACGTACTGTGGGTGACTGACGGTACTGTCTGTGATTAGTAAGTACTGTGGGTGAGTGGTGGTACTGTCTGTGATTAGTACGTACTGTGGGTGAGTAGGGGTACTGTCTGTGATTAGTACGTACTGTGGGTGAGTGGGGGTACTGTCTGTGATTAGTACTTACTGTGGGTGAGTAGGAGTACTGTCTGTGATTAGTACGTACTGTGGGTGAGTGGGGCTACTGTCTGTGATTATTACTTACTGTGGGTGAGTGGGGCTACTATCTGTGATTAGTACGTACTGTGGGTGAGTGGGGGTACTGTCTGTGATTAGTACGTTCTGTGGGTGAGTAGGGGTACTGTCTGTGATTAGTCCGTACTGTGGGTGACTGACGGTACTGTCTGTGATTAGTACGTACGTTGGGTGACTGGGGGTACTGTCTGTGATTAGTACGTACTGTGGGTGAGTGGGGGTACTGTCTGTGATTAGTACGTACTGTGGGTGAGTGGGGGTACTGTCTGTGATTAGAACGTACTGTGGGTGAGTGGGGGTACTGTCTTTGATTAGTACAAACTGTGTGTGAGTGGGGGTACTGTCTTTGATTACTACGTACTGTGGGTGACTGACGGTACTGTCTGTGATTAGTACGTACTGTGGGTGAGTAGGGGTACTGTCTGTGATTAGTACGTACTGTGGGTGAGTAGGGGTACTGTCTGTGATTAGTACGTACTGTGGGTGAGTGGGGCTACTATCTGTGATTAGTACTTACTGTGGGTGAGTGGGGGTACTGTCTGTGATTAGTACGTACTGTGGGTGACTGATGGTACTGTCTGTGATTAATAAGCACTGTGGGTGAGTAGGGGTACTGTCTGTGATTAGTACGTGCTGTGGGTGAGTGGGGGTACTGTCTGTGATTAGTCCGTACTGTGGGTGAGTGGGGGTACTGTCTGTGATTAGTACGTACTATGGGTGAGTAGGGGTACTGTCTGTGATTAGTAAGTACTGTGGGTGAGTAGGGGTACTGTCTGTGATTAGTACGTACTGTGGGTGAGTGGGGCTACTGTCTGTGATTAGTACTTACTGTGGATGAGTGGGGCTACTATCTGTGATTAGTACGTACTGTGGGTGAGTGGGGGTACTGTCTGTGATTAGTACGTTCTGTGGGTGAGTAGGGGTACTTTCTGTGATTAGTCCGTACTGTGGGTGACTGACGGTACTGTCTGTGATTAGTACGTACATTGGGTGACTGGGGGTACTGTCTGTGATTAGTACGTACTGTGGGTGAGTGGGGGTACTGTCTGTGATTAGTACGTACTGTGGGTGACTGACGATACTGTCTGTGATTAGCACGTACTGTGGGTGAGTGGGGGTACTGTCTGTGATTAGTACGTACTGTGGGTGAGTAGGGGTACTGTCTGTGATTAGTCCGTACTGTGGGTGACTGACGGTACTGTCTGTGATTAGTACGTACGTTGGGTGACTGGGGGTACTGTCTGTGATTAGTACGTACTGTGGGTGAGTGGGGGTACTGTCTGTGATTAGTACGTACTGTGGGTGAGTGGGGGTACTGTCTGTGATTAGTACGTACTGTGGGTGAGTGGGGGTACTGTCTGTGATTAGTCCGTACTGTGGGTGACTGACGGTACTGTCTGTGATTATTAAGTACTGTGGGTTAGTAGGGGTACTGTCTGTGATTAGTACGTACTGTGGGTAACTGGGGGTACTGTCTGTGATTAGTACGTACTGTGGGTGAGTGGGGCTACTGTCTGTGATTAGTACGTACTGTGGGTGAGTGGGGCTACTGTCTGTGATTAGTACTTACTGTGGATGAGTGGGGCTACTATCTGTGATTAGTACGTACTGTGGGTGAGTGGGGGTACTGTCTGTGATTAGTACGTTCTGTGGGTGAGTAGGGGTACTTTCTGTGATTAGTCCGTACTGTGGGTGACTGACGGTACTGTCTGTGATTAGTACGTACATTGGGTGACTGGGGGTACTGTCTGTGATTAGTACGTACTGTGGGTGAGTGGGGGTACTGTCTGTGATTAGTACGTACTGTGGGTGACTGACGGTACTGTCTGTGATTAGCACGTACTGTGGGTGAGTGGGGGTACTGTCTGTGATTAGTACGTACTGTGGGTGAGTAGGGGTACTGTCTGTGATTAGTACGTACTGTGGGTGACTGACGGTACTGTCTGTGATTAATAAGTACTGTGGGTGAGTAGGGATACTGTCTGTGATTAGTACGTACTGTGGGTAACTGGGGGTACTGTCTGTGATTGGTACGTACTGTGGGTGAGTGGGCGTACTGTCTGTGATTAGTACGTACTGTGGGTGACTGGGGTACTGTCTGTGATTAATAAGTACTGTGGGTGAGTAGGGGTACTGTCTGTGATTAGTACGTACTGTGGGTAACTAGGGGTACTGTCTGTGATTAGTACGTACTGTGGGTGAGTGGGGCTACTGTCTGTGATTAGTACTTACTGTGGGTGAGTGGGGCTACTATCTGTGATTAGTACTTACTGTGGGTGAGTGGGGGTACTGTCTGTGATTAGTACGTACTGTGGGTGAGTAGGGGTACTGTCTGTGATTAGTCCGTACTGTGGGTGACTGACGGTACTGTCTGTGATTAGTACGTACGTTGGGTGACTGGGGGTACTGTCTGTGATTAGTAAGTACTGTGGGTGAGTGGGGGTACTGTCTGTGATTACTACGTACTGTGGGTGAGTGGGGGTACTGTCTGTGATTAGTACGTACTTTGGGTGAGTGGGGGTACTGTCTGTGATTAGTACGTACTGTGGGTGACTGACGGTACTGTCTGTGATTAGTAAGTACTGTGGGTGAGTGGTGGTACTGTCTGTGATTAGTACGTACTGTGGGTGAGTAGGGGTACTGTCTGTGATTAGTACGTACTGTGGGTGAGTGGGGGTACTGTCTGTGATTAGTACTTACTGTGGGTGAGTAGGGGTACTGTCTGTGATTAGTACGTACTGTGGGTGAGTGGGGCTACTGTCTGTGATTATTACTTACTGTGGGTGAGTGGGGCTACTATCTGTGATTAGTACGTACTGTGGGTGAGTGGGGGTACTGTCTGTGATTAGTACGTTCTGTGGGTGAGTAGGGGTACTGTCTGTGATTAGTCCGTACTGTGGGTGACTGACGGTACTGTCTGTGATTAGTACGTACGTTGGGTGACTGGGGGTACTGTCTGTGATTAGTACGTACTGTGGGTGAGTGGGGGTACTGTCTGTGATTAGTACGTACTGTGGGTGAGTGGGGGTACTGTCTGTGATTAGTACGTACTGTGGGTGAGTGGGGGTACTGTCTTTGATTAGTACAAACTGTGTGTGAGTGGGGGTACTGTCTTTGATTACTACGTACTGTGGGTGACTGACGGTACTGTCTGTGATTAGTACGTACTGTGGGTGAGTAGGGGTACTGTCTGTGATTAGTACGTACTGTGGGTGAGTAGGGGTACTGTCTGTGATTAGTACGTAGTGTGGGTGACTGACGGTACTGTCTGTGATTAATAAGTACTGTGGGTGAGTAGGGGTACTGTCTGTGATTAGTACGTACTGTGGGTGACTGACGGTACTGTCTGTGATTAATAAGCACTGTGGGTGAGTAGGGGTACTGTCTGTGATTAGTACGTGCTGTGGGTGAGTGGGGGTACTGTCTGTGATTAGTCCGTACTGTGGGTGAGTGGGGGTACTGTCTGTGATTAGTACGTACTATGGGTGAGTAGGGGTACTGTCTGTGATTAGTAAGTACTGTGGGAGAGTAGGGGTACTGTCTGTGATTAGTACGTACTGTGGGTGAGTGGGGGTACTGTGATTAGTACGTGCTGTGGGTGAGTGGGGGTACTGTCTGTGATTAGTCCGTACTGTGGGTGAGTGGGGGTACTGTCTGTGATTAGTACGTACTATGGGTGAGTAGGGGTACTGTCTGTGATTAGTAAGTACTGTGGGTGAGTAGGGGTACTGTCTGTGATTAGTACGTACTGTGGGTGAGTGGGGGTACTGTCTGTGATTAGTACGTGCTGTGGGTGAGTGGGGGTACTGTCTGTGATTAGTCCGTACTGTGGGTGAGTGGGGGTACTGTCTGTGATTAGTCCGTACTGTGGGTGACTGACGGTACTGTCTGTGATTATTAAGTACTGTGGGTTAGTAGGGGTACTGTCTGTGATTAGTACGTACCGTGGGTGAGTGGGGGTACTGTCTGTGATTAGTCCGTACTGTGGGTGAGTGGGGGTACTGTCTGTGATTAGTACTTACTGTGGGTGAGTAGGGGTACTGTCTGTGATTAGTACGTACTGTGGGTGAGTGGGGCTACTGTCTGTGATTAGTACGTACTGTGGGTGACTGACGGTACTGTCTGTGATTAGTAAGTACTGTGGGTGAGTGGTGGTACTGTCTGTGATTAGTACGTACTGTGGGTGAGTAGGGGTACTGTCTGTGATTAGTACGTACTGTGGGTGAGTGGGGGTACTGTCTGTGATTAGTACTTACTGTGGGTGAGTAGGGGTACTGTCTGTGATTAGTACGTACTGTGGGTGAGTGGGGCTACTGTCTGTGATTATTACTTACTGTGGGTGAGTGGGGCTACTATCTGTGATTAGTACGTACTGTGGGTGAGTGGGGGTACTGTCTGTGATTAGTGCGTTCTGTGGGTGAGTAGGGGTACTGTCTGTGATTAGTCCGTACTGTGGGTGACTGACGGTACTGTCTGTGATTAGTACGTACGTTGGGTGACGGGGTACTGTCTGTGATTAGTACGTACTGTGGGTGAGTGGGGGTACTGTCTGTGATTAGTACGTTCTGTGGGTGAGTAGGGGTACTGTCTGTGATTAGTCCGTACTGTGGGTGACTGACGGTACTGTCTGTGATTAGTACGTACGTTGGGTGACTGGGGGTACTGTCTGTGATTAGTACGTACTGTGGGTGAGTGGGGGTACTGTCTGTGATTAGTACGTACTGTGGGTGAGTGGGGGTACTGTCTGTGATTAGTACGTACTGTGGGTGAGTGGGGGTACTGTCTTTGATTAGTACAAACTGTGTGTGAGTGGGGGTACTGTCTTTGATTACTACGTACTGTGGGTGACTGACGGTACTGTCTGTGATTAGTACGTACTGTGGGTGAGTAGGGGTACTGTCTGTGATTAGTACGTACTGTGGGTGAGTAGGGGTACTGTCTGTGATTAGTACGTAGTGTGGGTGACTGACGGTACTGTCTGTGATTAATAAGTACTGTGGGTGAGTAGGGGTACTGTCTGTGATTAGTACGTACTGTGGGTGACTGACGGTACTGTCTGTGATTAATAAGCACTGTGGGTGAGTAGGGGTACTGTCTGTGATTAGTACGTGCTGTGGGTGAGTGGGGGTACTGTCTGTGATTAGTCTGTACTGTGGGTGAGTGGGGGTACTGTCTGTGATTAGTACGTACTATGGGTGAGTAGGGGTACTGTCTGTGATTAGTAAGTACTGTGGGAGAGTAGGGGTACTGTCTGTGATTAGTACGTACTGTGGGTGAGTGGGGGTACTGTCTGTGATTAGTACGTGCTGTGGGTGAGTGGGGGTACTGTCTGTGATTAGTCCGTACTGTGGGTGAGTGGGGGTACTGTCTGTGATTAGTACGTACTATGGGTGAGTAGGGGTACTGTCTGTGATTAGTAAGTACTGTGGGTGAGTAGGGGTACTGTCTGTGATTAGTACGTACTGTGGGTGAGTGGGGGTACTGTCTGTGATTAGTACGTGCTGTGGGTGAGTGGGGGTACTGTCTGTGATTAGTCCGTACTGTGGGTGAGTGGGGGTACTGTCTGTGATTAGTCCGTACTGTGGGTGACTGACGGTACTGTCTGTGATTATTAAGTACTGTGGGTTAGTAGGGGTACTGTCTGTGATTAGTACGTACCGTGGGTGAGTGGGGGTACTGTCTGTGATTAGTCCGTACTGTGGGTGAGTGGGGGTACTGTCTGTGATTAGTACTTACTGTGGGTGAGTAGGGGTACTGTCTGTGATTAGTACGTACTGTGGGTGAGTGGGGCTACTGTCTGTGATTAGTACGTACTGTGGGTGACTGACGGTACTGTCTGTGATTAGTAAGTACTGTGGGTGAGTGGTGGTACTGTCTGTGATTAGTACGTACTGTGGGTGAGTAGGGGTACTGTCTGTGATTAGTACGTACTGTGGGTGAGTGGGGGTACTGTCTGTGATTAGTACTTACTGTGGGTGAGTAGGGGTACTGTCTGTGATTAGTACGTACTGTGGGTGAGTGGGGCTACTGTCTGTGATTATTACTTACTGTGGGTGAGTGGGGCTACTATCTGTGATTAGTACGTACTGTGGGTGAGTGGGGGTACTGTCTGTGATTAGTGCGTTCTGTGGGTGAGTAGGGGTACTGTCTGTGATTAGTCCGTACTGTGGGTGACTGACGGTACTGTCTGTGATTAGTACGTACTGTGGGTGAGTGGGGGTACTGTCTGTGATTAGTACGTACTGTGGGTGAGTGGGGGTACTGTCTGTGATTAGTACGTACTGTGGGTGAGTGGGGGTACTGTCTTTGATTAGTACAAACTGTGTGTGAGTGGGGGTACTGTCTTTGATTACTACGTACTGTGGGTGACTGACGGTACTGTCTGTGATTAGTACGTACTGTGGGTGAGTAGGGGTACTGTCTGTGATTAGTACGTACTGTGGGTGAGTAGGGGTACTGTCTGTGATTAGTACGTAGTGTGGGTGACTGACGGTACTGTCTGTGATTAATAAGTACTGTGGGTGAGTAGGGGTACTGTCTGTGATTAGTACGTACTGTGGGTGACTGACGGTACTGTCTGTGATTAATCAACACTGTGGGTGAGTAGGGGTACTGTCTGTGATTAGTACGTGCTGTGGGTGAGTGGGGGTACTGTCTGTGATTAGTCCGTACTGTGGGTGAGTGGTGGTACTGTCTGTGATTAGTACGCACTATGGGTGAGTAGGGGTACTGTCTGTGATTAGTAAGTACTGTGGGTGAGTAGGGGTACTGTCTGTGATTAGTACGTACTGTGGGTGAGTGGGGGTACTGTCTGTGATTAGTACGTGCTGTGGGTGAGTGGGGGTACTGTCTGTGATTAGTCCGTACTGTGGGTGAGTGGGGGT